>JACMZG010000002.1:13007174-13234674 GCA_018340805.1 Microvelia longipes | reverse complement strand
GTAATTAAAATTAAACTAATGCTGATAATGAAATGAAATTAAGCATATATTGTTAGTCTCATACATGGCTACATGCGTGCCAATTCTCACACCGATGAAGACAATTTTCCGCGTTTTATGATTTTTTGGAATTTTCGCTGAGTAATTATTGAGGATTATTGAAGTCATAAAAAATACTTTCCGAATAGCACAACTAAACATATAGACTAATTTTCGTACAAAGTTTCAACTCTCTAGCATAAATACACTGGGAGCTACGATGATAACAGACGCACAGTCATGCAGAAAGACAGTTTGGTAAAAAATTCTCTACTCTAGAGGTTGATAAGACCCGAACGGATAATTTAGTTAATACTCCGGTTTCGAATTCTAGAGCAAACACAATACTTTTGTAATATACGAATATTCTTTGGAATGTGTGTTTCCATGCTTATTAACAATCCATTTTTTGCTTTAGGTTTCCGTTAATGCTTTATAACTTAAGATGTTACTCATTTATGAAGCACTACTCGTAAGAAATTTTTTCTGAATTTTTCAAAGTAAAAGCACATAATTATTCTGTTGGTTACAAAACTATGCCTTCAAAATTGACAGTGCACATCATTACTTGCACTGGTTTAAGGCGTTTCCTTTAAAAAATCCAGAAAAATGAGTTACAATAAGTGCTTGATAATTGAGTAACTGCTCAATTTATAAAGCATACCGGAACCTTAAGCAAGAAATGGATTGTTAAGTATTTAAACACGCACTCTAAGGAATTTTACCCGGTATGCAAACCACCGCGCTAGAATAATTTTGTACTTGTAAAATTATATAATATAAGTATATAGATAAAAATGTATCATCCTTACTAGGATTCGAACCCAGATACTCTGGCTTTGAGTACTTAGCTCGAGTCGCCTCCAGGCAATTTTCTTTCAACCCACAGGGAAAAACATCGAAAACGACACCATACATGACGTATGTTGTTTACCGGTCGTATTTCAGGGATTCCGGCAAAGAACCACCGCTATAAGGAAGTTTTGGTCACTTTAAATAGTCGGCTCGGGCCGGTTTTTTTTATTCAGCGCTCTAAAAAACAATGAAAACGACATCCTACTTGAAATTTATTTCAATTACGTCTACCGTAATTTTTTGTTTCCGGTAATTCACTATGGGGTTTTCGACATGTAGTCATTTAAGTAGTATTTTAATTTTTCTAAAGGAAATTTGCTAAAAGTAAAAGTAAAAGTGTCATATTTTCCACAATCTTATAAAAGAAAACTATTCACCATATGCTTAACAAAAGCATGTCTCAAAATTACACAGAAAAGGTTAAGAAAACAAAAAAATAAATATAGTTATCAATGTCATAAATAAATTACACTTTGACCTCTATACATAAAGTTTTTAAGAAACTTTTGATATTGCATGAAATTCAAAGTTTTCAAAACAGATAGAACTATAAAAGATGCTCCAACTTCCTCCCAAGTAAAGGTTAGAAAAGGGACCGATCTAGTTGTCACTTTGTCCATGAAGGGACTTTCACAGAGTCTACCAATTCTAGAGAGTCCAGAAAACCCCTAATTGTAACCCGACCCATAAATTTGTCTCTTTTCCTTACCCACTATTTTCTCTCCAAGTTTTCCAAAGGAAAATTAGCCATCTTAAGTTAAGTAAAAGTTGGAAAAACAAAGTTATATAGACATCACATTCAGTTTTCTTGTGTTTAATAAAGTTTAGGTATTGTTAAATATAAACAATGAGAAAAGTTTAAGTTAAATCATTTTGACCTCAGAATTTTCTTTGAGTAATTATTTACATTTCACATCTATGTTTACTTCATAGAAGAAAAAACAATACTTAAATGGAAAGAAATTCAATCAACGAGTCAAGTCAATCGACCTTGACTTCAGAAATACATAGTTCCAGTGCGGTATTAGAGCCTTATCCTAGGAGAGATACTTCAATTTTTTTTTCTGAATTAGCAAAGCGAGGTAATGAACTCACACCAACCTGGGTTTCAATAAGTACCCTCTTCTCAAAAAGATGGTTTTTGTGCCAAGTTTTATACAAAAATGTTTATCTGTGAATTGTCATCGTACTTTCAAAAATTGGCAAGAAATACACAGACAATCATCCGCAAAAATGACAACAAAATTTCAAAAAAAACAAAACATAGAAAAATGATTAGATTTGGCACGCATGTAGCCATATATAAGACTAACATAAGTGACAAGTATCATCTTATTATCAGCATTAGTTCAATTTTTTATCAGATGATTTATGTACGTTTTTTTGTTGGATCAAAAAAGTTAGGCAGCATTGAACGTGGTCAGTGCCTGGATGGGTGACCGCTAGTATGAATCAAACGAATTCATTTACTATCTGAGGACGGGCGAAGCGAGTCCGAAGTAGGCAGAATGAGCTACATAAACAAAAGAGTTCAGGACAATAACTACGTTGTACCAAGTGTTTTCGATCCGAGAAAGTGTTTTTCGTGTCCCATAAAAACGCCTACGAACAATTAGTAGATATATGTATATGTATATATATATAATATAATATATATATATATATATATATATATATATATATATATAATATATATATATAATATATATATATACCCTGGGTCAGTGAGTCCCCTCTACTAAGAAATCCCGCACATCTACCTCTCTGTATGACCCTAACCTAATAAGCTCATTTTATTCCTTGATAATTCGTACCTAAATACCAATAAAAAAATAAAAATCTACTCTAATTTAGCCTCAGTATTAAAAAGAATTGAAGGCAAAATGAAGTAGAAAAAATGGGGGGGAGGGGTTATAGAATTTGAAGGGAGGGTATATTGAAGCAGTGGAATAAAAAATAGAGGGGGTATATTGGTTTTATACCAATCCTTATTACTAAAGGGAAATTGAAGTTATATATGACAATGGATGCAATAAAAAAATTATTCTATTAAAGAATTGATTTTACAGTATTTTTTATTTTAGAGTTTGCTAAAATTTAATACACAAATATTTTAATAAAAAAATTATTTTTACTTTTTGTTTTATTCCAGTATGAAAGGACTTATTACAAGAAGTTAAAGGAAATATGCTCTATGGAGTGGAAATAACCTACTATAAGAACCTTCATAGAATGAGTCAAAGGAAAAGACTCAATATAGTTTTTCTCTGGTTTGGCTCTATTTTGTAAAAAGGACTATTATGGGGGCATTTGTAAGCTATATAGAAAAGCAGTGCCCCCACGATGTTGAGACAGCAGAGGAGAAGAAAGCTTGAGTTTCTACTCACATAAAGACAAGGCAAGATATAAGAAAAGAGGCTTAAATTTAAGTACACGACACAAGTTAGAAGAGACAAGATCAGATGAAAACAATTTGAATAAATGAGTAGAAGCATTGTAATTTCAAATATTGGACAAACAGTCAATCGTTTAATACCGATGTTATAGAAAACAAAAACCATAAAAACCAAAAATTAAAGAAAGTTTGCGTATGCAAAGTTATTTTATAAAGACAAATTTATTTATAAAAAATAAATAAGCAGACAAAAAAAAAATTTAACAATTAATAATAACATTAATAATAATAATTAATAATAATGCCCGTTTAGAATCTTGCGGCTCATCAGGGATAACCCCTGTGTGAATCACCTCAAGTGGTAGTAGCAACCGTACGCTCAGAGTGTAATCTAAAGTTGACATTAATTTATTTGAACAATAATCTCATTTAAACTGAGAGCGTAATCTGGAATACGAAAGACAAATCTCAGTGTCCACATTAATACTTTGAAATCTAACAGCACCTCAACTACATTTGAGGCAAGTGAGTTTTAAAGAAATTTAGTTTTTTTTTTTGTTTTTTTTTTTTAAACAAGTTCTTTATTGGCAAAAGTAATACAATATTTATTTTGTGTATACCGGAGCCATATTATATTTATTGATTAGGGTAATTTGTGCCTCTTTATTTTATTTATTTATTTGTTATTTTTGTGGTATAAATTTTGATTATTTTTTGGGGTGTGAGGGGGTTTGTTTTCCTGTTTTTTTAAAAACAGGAAAGTAGACCTAACTGGTTTTGTAACATTTAAAACGCAAAATAAAGAAGCTTAATAATAAATATTAGGACTTTTACTAATAAGGTCATCCTTAGTCACAAATAAATAAAACTTAAGGTTGCACTGCCACTACTTGATACCTATTAAATAATTTTATGATAAATTAACTTATTTGTTTAAATAAGTTAATTTATCCCAATAAAATTATGTACCTCTAATTTGCTTAAATAAATATAATCTTTATTTTTATACACACATTCCTATACAATTGCAAAATTTACAGGAATAAAATTAAAAATTTATAAAATTTAAGAGCAACAGTAAGATTAAAAGTTAATTAAAAATAATTCTTTTACAGAATACAAAGGGTTGCCAAACAGAATTGTTTAATTAAACAGTCATTGTGAGT
This sequence comes from Microvelia longipes, assembly GCA_018340805.1. Taxonomy (NCBI): domain Eukaryota; kingdom Metazoa; phylum Arthropoda; class Insecta; order Hemiptera; family Veliidae; genus Microvelia; species Microvelia longipes. The sequence goes on along the minus strand of JACMZG010000002.1, from coordinate 13,230,219 downwards.
CTATGATTTCTGATAAGCAACTTATTGCTTTGCCAAGTCAGGTAATTATGCACTTTGCTTATTTTAATCTTGTCGGGGGTCATAGACATAGGTAAATGTCTGGCAGTAAAATAGAGAATATAATGTCTAAAAATTGGGTACAGGGAACCTCGGGATTTTTCCTCATTACATCGGAATGGTTTCACTCGTCTTCAGATAGAAAATACACTCGGTTTATTACCAGCGGTCACCCATCCAGGCACTGACCACTCTCGATGCTTAACTTTTATGATTCAACAAAAATTAAGGATTTACTTGTCGCATAGAAACGAAACTTAGTGTAGTTATTTATTACGTAAAGGTATACACTTGTACTGAATATCAACTTAATTGGATTATTTCCCGATTTCACATTGTTTTTTAAAAAAATCGGAGGTCTTAAAAATACCTGAAACGGATTATTCCGGTGTTACCCCAAATTTGGATTTTGCAAACAGAATACTTTTCCTATCTATATACTTAAATAAAAAAATGTATGCTTAAATAATTCTGTACATGACTTTTTAGGATGTCATTTCTATTGTTTCAGCCTTAGACTTAAGTCATTTGGTCACGGCAAAACATTTTTGTGGATAACCATATTATATTTAGAGTAGCTTTTATACTAAGAAAACATTTATGCAAAAAATCTTTGTTCTCATTGTTAAACTTAATCCCACATTTTTTAATTTAAGAAAACTTATTTCATTTTTTGGCAACTTTTTTCGACAAATTGCACAAAAACTATCCATAGGTAGGTACAACAATTGATCCTCGGTCTTTACAAGTATAACAACTGTATATTAGTTAGTTACAAGTAAGTAGAACTGGATATAATTAGTTGTACATTTATTCTGCATTGCAGAGTGCTTAATCAGTATATGATTTAAGAGAATATCAAGCATAGAGACTCTAGGTCTAGAATGCTTAATAAATACGTTTGTTAAATTGATTTTGACTAGCAGTTCTCTGCTCTCACACTACTAAAATTAAACATTGACATTTAATTAAATCCTTTAATAGCCAAATATTTACCTTTAAAGGTTGACTCCGTTTCTATAGAATAAATTGCGTATTTACCAGTCCTAAATATTTATTTAGCTTGGTCAAGAATTCACGCCAAACAAATAAACTGTAAAAAGAAAAAATAAATTACATTACTTTAAAAGAAAATGCTCTCAAATGTAAAGTTATAAGTTTTTTCAACTTTTTTGGTCACTTTGAGTAGTCGTATCGACTTCGGACCGGTTTTAATGGATCCAGCTTCTTTTTCAAAGACTGTTTTCGCAGAGAAATATAATGTCTTTGAATTTTTCCGAGTCTTTGAAATTTTTGACTTAACAAACCGGGTTAGTGACGTGGAAAAATGTGTCCTCTTTAATTTTGATTTTTGTACGAAGCTTCATTAAAAAATGTTAATTGATTCGAAATATAGCGTGTTGATAAGGTTCGACTCGCTCTAATAGAGAATTTTTTTCCCCAGGAAATTCGCTAAAAGGCCCGCTTTGCTCGCTAGATCGCTAAAGCATACAATAAGGTACGTTAAAAAGAGTTTACTTCGTTGAAAAATGAAAATGAAGAACTAAAATGGGACTTGCTTTGTTTGCTAAATACCTAGCGTTAATTATTAACGCAACAATGTTGATGGATTTATAACAAGACGAGTTAATATAATTTTTTTTCCTACAGATATGATTAATGAAATTTTCTTGCAGTTTAAGAGCGATGTATGCAAGGAGAAATAAGAGACATTTTAACATGCAAATAATATAGTTCTCAAATAATAAAGGTTCTTCAAAAGGGGAAATATATGTAGGGTTCTACAAACAATAAATTACACGCGAGCTGAAATAAAGCCGAGCGAGCCAAAAGATTATTAATTTCCAATTCGTGAAATGCACTAAAAAATATATTTTTTCGAATAGTGGCGTTACGAGGGACTACAGTGTCTGTTTCATATAATACTGATATGAAGGGTCTAAATGTAGGACGGGCCTAATTCTGGTAGCTTTTTTACACTTCTTAAAAGAACATTGGCTAAATTAAAAAAAAATGGCATAAGAAAAAAAAGAATATTGAAGAGAATTTTAAAGAGATTATTTAGACCTTAATTTCCTATCAATTTCATATTTTTCTTTTCACTAAAAGTGACACTTTTCCTTTTCTTACCCTTTTTTTCTTTTTTTTCTTGAATCCTGGATACCCTTTTTTTTCTTGGATACCCCCCATAATACCACCAATGTACCTATATGCCTACAGTATAAATAAGAAAAGTAAATACTTCATTAGTTAAGAACTTAAAGAGTGTCTTCATCCACTAATGATAGCAATAAACCGATAATTAGATAATGATACAAATTAAATAAATAGTAAAAGACTCTTTATTACTTCTAATCTTAGAATAATACTATATATAGAAGGAGCATAGGACCGTAAACACAATGTAATTTCCAATGATAACACGAAAGCCGGTTGACTGGTGGTCTTAAGTAGGAGTACCACCCTAACAACAAAACGTTATTTTAAATGTGTCATAAATATCCATTAATAAAGAAAGATCGTAAAGAACAAATATAATAACTTAAAACACCTGCTGAGTATTTAATAAAACCGGTCTTAGATGGCAAAAGGGAGGCGGAATACAAGAATCTACATTTAGTTGACGAGGACTACTTTTAATACAATTTTAATAAATAAGTTAAACTACAATTTAAAATGCTTAAAATATTTTAATGCATCGATATTTATATTATTATTTTATGAATAATCAATCATTAACCAATAATAGAACATAATAATTCAGCAACCGGAAGTATTGCCAACTTTTTTTAGAAAATTGTATATTGTTAGGGTGGCTGCATTACTTAAGTGCACCAGTGAACCACCTTTCGTGTTATCAGTAGTGCTCCTTCTATGTATAGTATTATTCTAAGCTTCTAATGCTTGTGGCATGTGGCACCTCTAAAATTTTATTATCAATATAAATAATTAAGAATGAGTAGCAGAGCAAGTTTAGGTATTTAAAATAACAAAGAACATTATTAGAGTTTATGAATATTATATTTATTAATAAGTGAAACACACAAAATCTGTGCTTCATTTAACTAGAAAACTATAAATATGTATTTTATCTTATGTTTTTTTGTATCAAGTCTTTCTTTGTCTATTTTATAATACAAAGACTCTTTTTAAGTATAATATAAAAAGCTTCTATTACCTTATTTTTTCTATAGAAAAAAAACTTTATTTTTAAAGATTGATTTTGATTATAAAAAATAAATACTATAGAATTTTGTTTAAGTTTCTTCGGAGAACTATGTTTTAACGATATAAATAAAAAATTAAATAAGTATAATAAAAAAAAATTATACAGGTGAATAAACATAAATAGAAATAAAGTTTTTTCTCTAAATAATTAATTAATACAATTTTACTTAGTAAAATATAAAACTAAATTAATAAGTCGATGAACTTTAAAAGGCTAAAAAAATGTAGATTGTTATAATGCTGCATTGAAAATAATAAAAGATCAAAAACTGTGTCTTCAGAATTACTTTTTTTAATCTTTTTTGGAATGATAATAAAAAATAGAATTTTTTATAAACAGTACTTAAAATTGATGATAAGAAAACTGGATAAAAAAAACAAAAGGCAAAGTTGATTTCTGATAGGCCAAACAACCTGTTAGCGGCAGGAGCTGGAACATTACGTAAAATAATCCACCAACCAAATAGTTGTACTTTAGTACCAGAGACATAAGAAACAATAGAAACGATATAAAAAAACATATTAGCAAGGATTATGTATACCTCATTACATATTTCATGATATCAGTCATCAGTTTAATGGTTAATGGTTATTAAACCATAATAGTTATACACAATATTAAATAGTTTAAACATACCAAAATATCAAACGTTTAAAATATGTTAAAAATATGATTTTCACAGATACTACATATGACATATATGTGAAGGTATTAAAACTCCTATAAAATACTGTATATACTAAATCATCATTACATAAACGCATTGCGTATCACCAAACATAATTCTCACCGTTATAGCGATGCCGTTGTCAGATAAATAATGTAGGTTTAGATCCTTATAAACAGGCCAACGCATTTTTCCTATTACTAAGAAGCTTTTCAAACCATTACTAAGAATGCATATTAACTTGGTTTATAAACTCCATGCTAATCCTAAGCATCAAGATGAATGGCAATATTTTCCTTACTTTTCAAATTGTTTTTAGCCATGTATATAAATGTGGATTAATTTTTAAACTAAGATAAGATATTCAAGAATAGTGCTTTAATTGTTTTTCAGCTTGTAAAAATGTCTTGTAAAGACATTTTTATACATTCAGTTTCTCAAAAATGTGAAACGGATACAACAGTTTTCAACTAATATAAATTTTATATGAGCATTTCTTCACTTGCATTTTTTAATACTCTCTTATGCCAACTATACCCAATTAATATTCACTTAATATTACTTAATTACATTTTGGGTGACAATAAAACATTATGTAGTATATATATATATATATATATATATATATTATATATATATTATATATATATATAATATATATAATGTGTGTGTGTGTTGTGTGTGTGTGTGTGTCCCTCCTTCACCTACCATGAACCCACCTTCATTAGCTTATTGTCCTTTCGGAACATCGGAAAAAGGTGATTATTACATTAGATAGACCTACTTTAATTTATATTTTAGCTCCTAAAACATCGTAACTCAAAATATTTTTTATTTAGCAGATTGAAATAAAAATATAAGAGAAATTCAAGTCGAGTAAAAATCAAATTACTGCATGTCACACAACACTCTTTGTGAATTTTAAGTAACCCCCTCCCATCCATTTCTTTTTCGTATCAAATGTCTTTCTACACTCACCTTTGCGTGACCTTATGGTTAGAAGTCTACTGCCATTTATGTAATCTATAATCATTTTTATTTTTGATAATAATACCTTGGATCTTCAAATTTGTTAACTAATCCTTTTTTCGCGAATTTATACCAGAAGTTGGGATAAGGGAAGTGGAGTGTAGTGGCAGGAATCAGTATATATTAATTACGCTCGACATCGCTATGCTATGTCGAGAGTAGCGAGGCTGAAGTGATTCTATCTTAAGCCTGGGGTACTCATGCTATTCAGAGGACAAGAGAAGCGAGTCTGAACATTGTAGTCTTTGGATAACTACTCTAATCTAAGGTCAAGCGCAGCGAGACCAAACTAATACTAGTTTAGGCATTGAAAACCCATGAAATTCTAAACCCGAGCAAATCGACTCCGAGGTTATGGCACCCTTGACTTTGGATATCCGTTCTAATCTGAAATCATGCGTAGCGAGGCCAAAGTAATACTACCTTAAGCTTTGGCTAATCATGACATGCTAAGGACGATCGAAGCGAGTCCGAAGTTGTCAGGAAAAGAACAAAAATACCCTGTACCTGATATTAACAAATTTTCCAAGAAAAATGTAGTTAGGGTCATAGAGGGAGGTAGGAGCGGGGTGGATTTTCTGGAAGGGGGACTCACTGATAGAATGATATATATATATATATATATATATATATATATATATATATATATATATATATATATATATATATATACATATATATATATATATATATATATTATATATATATATATATATATATATATATTATATATATATATATATATATATATATATATATATATATAATATATATATATATATACATATATATAATATATATATATATATATATATATATATATATAATATACATATATATATATATATATATATATATATATATAATATATATATATATATATATATATATATATATGTATGTATGTATATTGTTAAAGTTAATATAGAAATTATGTTTTTTCGCTTATATTGTAGCAGTATGCCAATTTTATAATAATAAATTATTTATTTCCACCAAAATAGTATGTACAAAAATATTTATACAAAAATATAACTTATACAATTCTCAACATAAAATCTAGGGGCACGGTAGGGCCCCACCGAGTCTAGAGGGCGCTGGTGTACCATCCTTTACAGGAAGCATCGCGATGCTATTTTCACTTCCTCGTATCTTTTTACTAAGTATAATAAAAAATAATTAATATTTTTTTTGTATTAATGAACTTAATGATCTTTTTAAGCTGACCCATTCTACCGAATTTTATATCTTTTCCATTCAAAGGTATATTGAGATATTTGCAAATTGGTATATAGATAAAGGTTGATATGAAAATCAATGAAAACTGTTAAGATCTATCTAGCTTTACCTAGTAAAGCTTATCAAAACTAAGAATATCGAGAGTTTTATTTTGACAGAACATTACAGAATATTTTTACTCAATTTATCTATTGTTTAAAGAAAACGGAACTTTTTATGCAAGGCTTAGGTCTTTTTTACACGCATGTGTTTTTGTTGTGATTAATATTAAAAAAAAAAACTTTAAAAAATAAAAACTAGAATTATGACGAACTGATATAAGACAACAACCTATGTGACCACGAAGCGGTAAAAGAGAGGCGCAGGGCCGCCTGGCCATGAGTCCAAAGGCCTCTGTTTTATTTTAATCCATAAAATAAAAATTTACTGGAAGGCACTTTTTAAAAATAATTCTTTCATATCTATAGAACTTCCAGGTAGTGCAATAAGGACTAAAAACTATAACAGAGAGATAAACCTTTATCAATCTTAAAAGAGACCGCGGCCGCACAGCTGTGATGTTTTAACCAACAATTTCCTAGAATATCGGTTAAATCGTTACTCCTTTAACCTTCAGAGAATCTCTTTTATATTTTTATTATTTCTTATTAATAGTTACACCCAAAGCTCTATGTCCGGCTTGAGACGCTTTAACATAAACTTGGCTTGTACTTGTTTAACATAAACAAGTAACAAATATCCTGATGGGCAAGAAAATAAGTAACTAATATACCGATAAGCAAGAAAACAGGTAACAAATATCACGATGAGCAAGAAAACAAGCAACAAATATACCGATGAGCAGGAAAACAAGCATTAAATATAACGATGAGGAAGAAAACAAGTAGCAAATATACCGATGAGCAAGATACAAGTAGCAAATATACCGATGAGCAAGAAAACAAGTAGCAAATATCACGATGAGCAAGAAAACAAGTAGCAAACATACCGATGAGCAAGGAAACAAGTAACAAATATACCGATGAGCAAGAAAACAAGCATTAAATATACCGATGAGCAAGAAAACTAGGAGCAAATATCACGATGAGCAAGAAAACAAGCATTTCTCAGAAAATTCGCCCGGCTTGCTTTCTCCGCCTTTAAATTTTTCATGTAGTGGCAGAGCACCCTAAACTTTATAAAACATGGATTATAATTTTACTATTACACTAAACTATTTTTTTTTTAAATAATACACACCTAAACGTAAAGGTTATTTCACACAAATGACTTTATTAAATCATGTTTTTACCGTGTCATATTCTTTCTATTATACGACATAATAATTAAAATAAAATTTACATACAACATAATAACTAAAATTGCAGCTACAACCAAATAACAAGAAAACCTAAACGATCGGAAAAATAAATTACTACTATTATAACATATAACACAAAATTATAGCATTAGTTAATGTTTCTCGCCCTGACATCAAAAGATGAAGCAAGCGTAAGCCTTTATATTATTGCTTGACATAAATAAGCCTGATTATTTTTTTCTTTCAAAATAATAGTTTAGCATGAATGTTATTAATTTTATAAAAAAAATACATAAAAAGTATATTAATATAAAAATTTAATTAATACGTTCGAGAGTGAAATTAAAAGGGAACATTTTTACATAAAATGTAAGTTTTATAAGGGAAAATATTATTGAATTAATTTTAAAACTAAACTTTAAATATTATTGAATTAATATGTAGCAAGCAGCGTCCAGAGAGTTCACTACCTGGATGGGTAACCGCTGGGAATAAAATGGATACATTAACAGCCTGAAGACGAGCGAAGCGAATCTGATGTGGTGAGGATGAACGTAGCAAATTCGATGTGGTAAAGAATGTTCCAAGGTAACGCGTACCAGTCTTTTCACTTACATTTTTAATAACCCTCCACATCTAACATCACTCGAGAAGAATTCTTACTCCAGAATGACTTTGTCAAACAAATTTATTTGTGTTTCCATGTGACCTATGGACAATATTCTTTCATTATTCTATATTAATACATCAAATGTCAGCTAACCCGAGATAATATTTCAATATTAATTCTGCATTGCATTGTTGATCTACAACATATAAAAAAAACTAAAAAATTCGGGTACGGAGTACCGATACGGTACTTTGGAGTTTTCCCTAATCGCATTGTATTCGCTACACTCATCCTCCTTACTTCGAACTCTCTTCGCTCGTCCGTCGTCCTCAGAATAACCAATTCGCTAAATGTATACTGCAACACGTCAACAGCAACAATGTGAACCAAAGAGTCATGTACTTAAAGGCACTTTACAATAATTATTCAGCATTCGAAATATTCAGTCATTAATTGAAAAAAGGTCAATAATATAAAGTATATCGATAGTATTATAAAACAGGATTTGGATATCCTATGATACACCTATTTTCAATAAGTACATGAAATAAAGATATCAAGCCAGAGCTAGAGCAAGGACCTTCAATAAAGGAGACGACGCATTAAGTTTATTTTCATTTAATAATGTGACCCCCCTGAGGATAAACACTAAAAGAATAATCCACCACAAACACAAGTCAAAAACAAACTGCACATGCTTGGTACGAACTAAGCATTCTTACAATCATTACATTAACTGCGCAGGTCCTAATTTAGAGACAAACTTACATAGAGATATATACTAGAGAGGACATAGCCTATCTTAATACATTAAGAGGCCTGAAACATCTTTTTGGGGCTCTCAGGGGCTCTGTGTAACAACAGTAAAACCTCATTTAAGAATGAGTTAAGGTTATAATTAATAAATCAATTGATTTCGGCTACCTGCACATTGGTTGTGTTTTGATTTGTATTTTTTAACGTTTTACTATTTAAGTTACAGTAATTTTGTACTGATTGTTTTATTATATTTATAAGCGAAGGTGGTCAGGTTAAATTTTCGATGTTTCAAATTTTAACCTATAGTGCCTCTCTAGTAATAATATCTCTATGCAAACTTACCCCCCCGAAGGATTATGCATAAAATACAAAAAAAGTAATATTAAATCTTTTAACAGTTTTATTTTAATTGACTTAACATGCACCAAAGGTGACTAACATCACGACGAACACCGAACGATAAGCACTGAAAAAAAGTTGAAGAGTAAGCACGACTTAGCTCTGATAATAACCTGCGTAACCTGCGTTTTGCGCCTTTTTTGCAAGAAGCATGGGAAGGAATGTTTCCTCCTTCTCGCGATTCAAAGCTTTGTGGCAGCGCCACCATCGCTGAGAAGAAATTCATAACAGATGGGTGAACAATGTTAAAATATGTGTAGGATTTTCCTTCAATTTTTACTTTTCCTATACGCCGTAGGTGTATAGGAAAATAATTGTGTTTGCAAAAAATTCCGAACCCAGGATGAAATTCCTGGAGAAATTCATTCTCAAATAGTAATTGCATTCGTATTATTCCCAGCGGTCACCCATCCAGGCAGTAACCTCGCTCGATGCTTTTTAACTATTATGCTCCCACAAAAACAGTGGATTTGTATTGAACATAAGCTCTCTTTAGTTTATAGGTTAGGACACTGAAGATACTTTTATTGGGCTGTTAAATTATTATATTAATTTCATACAATGTTTCGCTTGTAATCTCCAAGCATATTCATGTACTACAATCTACGAAAAGAAAATTAAATTAATATAATAATTTAACAACCCCATAAAAGTATCTTCAGTGTCCTAACCTATAAACTATAGAAGTATCATGGAGACCAATAATCAAATTAATAATAAGCTTTCTTAATTATTCTTATAAAAATAAGTATTGAGTCATTCGATAGAAATAAATTAATGCTGATAATAAGATGAAACTTGGCATATTTCTTGGTTTTGAATAAGACTACATGTGAGCCAGATCTCAAATCGATTGCAACATTTAACCACGTTTCATAAATTTTCGATATTTTTGCTGACTCATTAATCTCCAGTTAATAAATGACGTCATATAAAAGTTATTTTCCAGATAATTAACAACAAAATATATTTGTTGTCAACTACTCCTTTTCATAACAACAAATTTTGGAATTATGGTTTAAGACTGAAATTTTATAAATAGTTATAATGTAAAGAATAATAAGTTATAGCCTTAAAATTTAGTTAATATCTTGAAATTAGTTATAATAAATCTCAGAATTGGGGTTCGAAACCAAAGTTTTATAAATAATTTAAAACTAAAGTCTAATGTTTATATTTTTTACGTAGATTTATAAAATTAAATGAAAATTTAGTTCTTATTTGTATAAATCATTTTAGACTATTTCTAACAAACGAAACCTACGAGTACCATAAATTAAAACTAAAGTAATTTTGGTCAAAATGGTGGCAAAACAGCTCATTACCTTCAGAACCAGGCGAACAAATTAATCCAATACAAAACATAATCCGGATATTTCGAGCGCATCTTATTACATATATTCATTTAATTTATCAAAATTATTTATCAGCATGTTACTTAAACAAATTACACTATAAATAAGTATGTAATAAAGATTTTTGTAAGAAAAACGGCGGAATTAAAAATAATCACCCTCGAACGGCAAAACCGGGAAACTGACTAACTAGAACTAGCGCAGGCTTGATTTGGCCGAGTTGCGCGCGCATATTCCCTCACCACTACACTTCCATAAGGCATGTAAAACTTAAAAGAGCATACCTCAACCACAACTTCTCGTAAAACTTGTCTTCCAGAAATTTTATGATGTTATCGTTAAATAATTGACAATAATATTTGTAAAAGAATTATTGTATGTAAAAATGACAATATTCTATTTCATTTTTTTTTATTTTAATTTTAAGAATTACAAATAGGACTTTAACGTCTTAGGATTTAGAATAATTTTTATTTTGATAAGGCAGCTCTTCGGGCATTATTTCTTCTAATTCGCCCCCTTCTAAATATCATTGCAATTTTTTATTAAAAAAAATCGGGTACGGGGTACCAGGACTTTTAGTGTACTTATTTATTAAGTACAATACACTTGTACCAAATTTAAACTCAATTAGATCATTTTCTGATTTTTTACAACTTTTTATAAACCGTATAAACTTTCCTTAATACATCGGATTCGATACGCTCGTCCTCCCAGCTTCGGACTCGCTTCGCTCGTCCTCAGAAATACAGCTCACCAAATTTATACTGCAAAATGCTTTCAGACTCGTTTTGCTCGTCTTGAGATAGTCAATGCATCTGTATCATCAGCGATCACCCATACAACACTGACCACGCTCAATGCTCCTTAATTTTTATGATCCAACAAAAATCATAGATATAATTGTCGTATTGAAACTAAACTCAGTGTAAATATTTGTTACAACAACTCAAATAGAAGATTTCTCGATTTTTTAAGAAACTTACACAAGTCATTCAATAAATATTAAACTAATGCTGATAATGAAATGAAACTTGGCACGCATGTTAGTCTCATACATGGCTACATATGCACCAAATTTCAATCAACATAATTTTTCCGCGTTTTATAATTTTTCGAAATTTTTGCTGAGTCATTATTGCAGGTTAATAACGTCATAAAAACACATTTTCCGAACAGCATAACTGCAACAATAGACAGATTTTTGTACAAAGTTCAACTTTCTAGCATAAATAGACTCGGAGCTATGACGATAAAAGACTAACACATATTAAGAGAGACAACTTTGTAAGAACAACTCAGGATGTCTTAAAAACACCTAAAACGGATTATTACGGTGACATCCTGGTTTTGGATTCTTTTGCTAACACAATATAATTCCTACATACGGTATAAATTAAGAAAAAAATAAACGTTCATTATTTACATTGTGTTACATTTGTCAATCGGTAAAATCGGAAGTAATGCTGATCGTAAAATTAATAACATTCGTACAAATGTAAATCTTACATAGTAGTGCGTGTGAATAAAATTTAAGTCCCATCAATCATTTTTGAAGTTTTGTGATATTTAAATTTTTTGCTGTGTAACTTTTGAGGGTTAATGACGTCAAACATATTTCATAAACAATAGGGTTCAATCCGAAAAGCGATCAAAAGTTATCTTGTGCCATAGAAACGTTTAAGAACATTTATATATAAATAAATAATGAAATATATATATATAATATATATAATATATATATAATATATATATATATATAATATATAATTATAGAGAGAGAAGAGAGAGAGAGAGAGAGAGAGAGAGAGAGAGAGAGAGAGAGAGAGAGAGAGAGAGAGAGAGAAGAGAGAGAGAGAGAGACGAGAGAGAGAGAGAGAGAGAGAAGAGAGAGAGAGAGAGAGAGAGAGAGAGAGAGAGAGAGAGAGAGAGAGAAGAGAGAGAGAGAGAGAGAGAGAGAGAGAGAGAGAAGAGAGAGAGAGAGAGAGAGAGAGAGAGAGAGAAGAGAGAGAGAGAGAGAGAGAGAGAGAGAGGAGAGAGAGAGAGAGAGAGAAGAGAGAGAGAGAGAGAGAGAGAGAGAGAGAGAGAGAGAGAGGAGAGAGAGAGCAGAGAGAGAGAGAGAGAGAGAGAGAGAGAGAGAGAGAGAGAGAGAGAGAAGAGAGAGAGAGAGAGAGAGAGAGAGAGAGAGAGAGAGAGAGAGAAGAGAGAGAGAGAGAGAGAGACAGAGAGAGAGAGAGAGAGAGAGAGAGAGAGAGAGAGAGAGAGAGAGAGAGAGAGAGAGAGAGAGAGAGAGAGAGAGAGAGAAGAGAGAGAGAGAGAGAGAGAGAGAGAGAGAGAGAGAGAGAGAGAGAGAGAGAGAGAGAGAGAGAGAGAGAGAGAGAGAGAGAGAGAGAGAGAGGAGAGAGAGAGAGAGAGAGAGAGAGAGAGAGATTTGCCACATCGTAATAGGAAAAAGGGTTAAAGAGGTAATTTTGCATTTATAATGTCAACAATATAACAATACCTCAAAAAAAGCATATGAAGCTCTTGAATAAGAGTTTCTCTTGAAATAAGTTTAATATTCAAGTTTTTACACTGATAAAATGATAAAAATCAGTTAAATAAGTTAAACTTTTAATTTTTTAAATAGCATTATAATTTTTTTTTAATTTCCGGCTATAAACTGTCTCATATTTTTCCTGATGCCAGTCACGCTGGAATATGGATGGATGGAACAGGTTTGTTTCCAAGGAAAGTATCTCAATTGTCAAACATGCAACATAGACTAGACACAGACATATCGATTCATAATCTATACATAAAATAGACATAGACGTATCGACTCTTTATCGGTTTTATTTATTACAGTCCATTAAAACTCATAAATTATGACTTTTTTAGCGTTCGAATGTTGTGGTGCGCCATAAAAACTTCTAGGAACAAAAATCTCGTACATACATTATACATACATGCATTTTTACTGTATCAACAATCGTCATTATCTTTGAGATCAGAATGAATTTATGTATTTGACTTTGGCGTAAAAAGAAACACAAGCAAACAGCTGTAAAAAATAAATAAAATGCGTAAGGAAGTCTAGAGGTAATAAAATAAACTTTTATGTTTTGTCAGTATAATCGTAAAGTGTTTTCTTATCATAAAAACTCCCCCAAGATAAAGAAAATAAAAAATTGTGACTAAAAAAAAACTTCACAAAGGGACACAAAAGTTGTGAAAAAAGGGAATACCAAAAACTCAAAAGCATCCTCCCGGTTAATTTCATGCTCGGCAGACACTTTCAAAAAAAGGAAGGGGGGTTATAGTAAGCAATAAAATGCTTGGTGGCTAGAAATACTTTTTAGACTTTTTTTAGAGTTGAAAATGCTTTAACCACGGTTAGAGAGAGTGGGAAAGTAGCTCTCCGGTAGGTAATTGTGTTCCACCCTGTTTCCGGTTGAAGCTCCTTTTTTTCTTGCCACCTTCCCCTATAGACTTTATCCTCTTTCTTACCTACACCTGTAAATGGCTTAAGGACAAATTGTGCGTTGTCCAAAAACTTATAACGATCTATAGTTTAGAAGGAAAGAATTTACCCCCGTTCCCTTTTAGCCTTATTGGAAAGGTTTCACGGTCCAAAGGATTTAAAGATTTTAAGAGAGTAAGGTTGTGGGACTTTACCTGAGTATTAGTCAGGTTTAAAGGTAACGTTAAATTCGTGTTTCTGTATTTATTCTCCCCCCTCTCCGGAAAATACTCATTCTGATTCTGTGTGGAACATTGCATACTACAGTGGAAGCTTAACAAACAACAGTAAAAGCTTAACATAAACACACAGACTATATATTGTGTTCAACTTTTTTAATATAAAACAATTATTTGTTAAAACCATTCCAGATAACAGCCATTAATCTATGTGAAATGTTTCATCCCTAGAAACCTAAACTGTCTATCGAATTGAATTCAGCACTTTATAAAATTCAAGTTAAATTAAGTACAACTATAGACAGCTGAAATGGGCTGTCTTTACTTTAGGCTATCTCATGCGGAGGTTTTTGAGTCCTCACCACATCATTTTCTGAACATCCTATCCTTTACTTTGAGATTTTTCATATTAATTGACTTTAATATATGGGAATATTATATTTAAGAGTTTTTTCTTTAGAAATTAATATACAAAATTTAACTAAAACGCATACAATTTTTCCTTAAATATCAAACAGATTTAAATTAATTAACTTTTTGTTAAATCTCCCGTAAAGTTACGGCATTGTTTGAAATATGCCGTAACTTATCATAGCCCTTATCACCAGTCAGTGCTGCAACTTAAAGAATTGACTGCAGCTGTCTATTATGAAGAGATGTGTACAGTTTTTATTTTTTGTGAAGAATAAATTGAGGGTTTCAAGTATCATGATCATATCCAGGTCAAAATATTATTGATTATTGACGAAGTAAGACCTGTACTCGTTAAATCATAAAATTTTAGCTATATCGGGTGTAGTCAGTTCTTAGATGGGTGACTGCCGAGTACTAGAATAGATACATCTTGAGAATGAGCGTGAATGGAGTTCATCATAAGTAAAGTAATGAAAAGTCTCTCCAAAAAATAAAAAACTTTATTGGCTAAGCGCTTTCAACCTAGCTAGAGGCCATCATTAGTGCAAAACTGTTAAAGAAATAAACGAAAAAGAGTGAGTCTATGATTCAGCTTTAGATATCTAGGAGTCAGAATCTAATATCTAAAGCTAATCATAGACTCACTCTTCTTCCTTTTATTTCTTCAACGTTTTGCACTGATGATGGCCTCTAGTTAGGTTGAAAGCGCGTTGCCATTAAAGTTTTTATTTTGTGGAGAGGCTTTTTATTTAATTATTAATAATAAAGAGATATAATAGACCTAGGGCATTGTAGATGTAACCTTTGAGTTAATATAGGCTGGATTATCTCACAACATATAATGTAATATCATGTCCGTAGTACCTATCAAATTTAGTCATCAGTTTCAAAATGTCTAGTCTGTCAAAGGCAGAAATTAATTTCATGTGACAAAGTTCTTCACTTAGACAGATTGTTTAGTTTATCCCTTTTAATAACAGGAGAGTCTATTATGTAAAACATTACTAGTAACTATCAAATCAAAACAAGTTTGTTGGGGAATATTAGATCAATTACTGTCCAAACCCTATCACGTTATCCAACGCATACAGAATTTAAATCTGAGTGAATAATTTTGATTCACTCAGTGTTGTATAATGGAAACCTCAATCTGCATTTCTGCAACTCTCTGCAAAGATCTCTGCTTCAATTATTTTCAATTAACCAATCACAATCTACATTTAAATCAAAAGTTTACTCCCTATCAAAATTATTAACTAAAACTGAATCACAACTCTAAAAGTTCAATAAACTTCCGTTTCGATATTAAAACAAAGGGCATTAAACCTTTTGGGCGCTCCACGTCAGCTTCTAAAAGGTATCAGTTCAATGGGCCACCTCATAGTCTTGTTTGAGTTCCCTGTATTAATAGTTTTTGGCAAATTTTTAATATAATATTATTACATGTCATTAATATTGTAATATTAATGACATTAATATTGTAATATTAATGACATTAATATTGTAATATTAATGACATTAATATTAACATTAATGACATTAATATTGTAATCTATCATGTCATTAATATTGTAATATTATAACATAATATTATATACATGTCATTAATATCGTAATATTATAACATAATATTACATACATGTCATTAATATTGTAATATTTTAACATATATTATTAGATGTCATTATATTGTAATATTATAACATAATATATATATATACATGTCATAATATTGTAATATTATAACATATATTATATACATGTCATTAATATTGTTATATTATAACATAATAGTATGTACATGTCATTAATATTGTAATATTATATAGCGAAGCGAGTACGGGAACGAGTGACAAAATAAATTTAACGACTTGTATATTTAGAGGACGAGTGAAGCGGGTCCGAAGCAGGGAGGAGGAGCGTAGCGAATCCGATGTGATTTGGAAAAGTTCCGAGGTACCCTGTACCCGATTTTTTAAATACTCGTGTGACAGTAAAAGTAGTTTTATTTATCATTTACTTACTTTCTTTGTTAAGTCTGCCATCTACAGAGTCGAATAATAGACTTAGCACAAGAACGTCTTTAAAGCCAAAATACAGGCCTTCGGCCCGTAGCCTCCGCGGCGTCGGTCCGCCGTGCCGCTTCGCGGCCTGGAGGCCTCCCAGTGGCCGCTTCGCGGCCACATTGTTGTTGTTTTGTATTATGTATGGTTTCACTATCGGTTCTTGTTACATGGCATTTTGCCACGTATTTAGCGAATTTTCACAGCCTCGTTTCACAGGCCCGCTCCACGGGCCTGAGAGGCTTTCTCACATATTTGAGTTTATTAATGCTCTATTATTAATAGTAAGCAATAATATTACAGTTAACAAGCAATATAAAAAAATAATAAGTATATTTAAATACATAACTAATAATACGTTTTTTATAGAGGTATAAAGAATACAAGAAAAAAATCACACGTTGCAACTGTTGGAGTAACCTTGTATAAAGAGTAAGAAAAGATTATAGTTTCATCTTTCATCAGTTTTAGTTATTGTCCACCATACAAAAGGGTATAAACTTTTACATACATATATGATTGTTTATACAATTTAAAGAAAAATGTCAAATTTTTTTTGTAAACAAATTGTTTATTTGAGTATAATCTTTGGGTTGAAAAAAATATATTCATGATTTTTTAAAACACAAATACCGTTTTTGTCACTTAGGATTGTCCGATTGAGCTGAAACCGGTCGCAATCGTTTTAGAATGACTTCGACAATATGAAGACTACTTCGAGGTTCTTCCTCTTTACAGGCCTGCTTATCTCGGCGTGGATCAGTAGAAGCCATTTTTGTCCTGTCTCTCTGGGACAGTAGGCTTACCAGGATGGAGCAAAAGGTAGAGGCCTCTCTTTTATACTATATCCCCAACCTCTAACACTACTGAACCCAAGATATATCGTACGAGTCTTTGACCTAGACGTATACATATATACAAGATTCTATATATATGTATACCATTTGCGCCATTTGTGATTGAAATTGGTCTTAATCGATTCAGCTAGCCGTCTACCTAAACACGAAATACCTTGTTTTAAAGCCATTTCAAGTTTCAAAAAAAAATTTTTTCATGACGTCATAACTTGATTGATGACGTCATAATGTTTTTATAAACAATAGGCCTCGTAACCTCCACAACATCTCGCGATTTGCAAGTTTCGTTTCAATTTGAGAACGCCTTCAAGAGTTATCGTTCGCCATACGAAAGGGTAGAAACTCTTACAATATATATATATATATATATATATATATATATATATATATATATATATATATATATATATATATATATAATATATAATATTATATAATATATAATAATATATTATATATATTATTATATATATATATATATATATATATAATATATATATATATATATATATTTAATATATATATACATATATATATATATATATATACATATATATATATAAACTTTTTTCGGACATATATTTTTGTTATTAGGAAGCCAATAGGAACCGATTCCGATCACTCCCACCTCAACTTCCGTCGTCCGAAAACCTCATAAGCGTCATTTTCATAATGAAAATTCGCTAAATAGATCATTAAGGTGGGATGGGAATGGCAAAGGAACTCAGAGTCGGGGACCTGACCTGGGTTTTGCATTTATCATAGAGAAGAGATTAAAATAGAGGGGACATTTGGCGCCAATTTCGGTACATTCATAAAGTAGCATTACAGAGCTGCCATCTACCGGATGCCCTTGGTACTAACTACTGGGTCGTTAACCTTTTAGTTCCATCTTTCTCAACTAGATGGCAATAGTAGTCTAATTTCTTTCATTTATTGGTGGTCCTATTAAAGGAAATGTCTACAATTTTTATTTTAAACAACTTTTCTTAATAAAGTAATAATAAAATTTAATATAAATACAAAATTGCTTTTTTTAAATAATAATAACTAGTTTAATAACAAATGAAGATTTAAATTCAAGAAAAGTTAATTAATAATGAAGTTAAACTTTTATTTAATTATTATAATTAAGTTAATCATAATTTTTATTTTTTAAGTTAATTTAAGAAAAGTTATTTAAAACAAAGTATTGTCAGCATTCCCTCTTTTTAAGGAAAATATGAGAGGGCTTAATAAAAAAGCTATATCTAAAAGCTTAATCCTCTCATTTAAACCATGCAAACTTAATTGCTGGAATTAAATTTTAATAATGAGGTGTGTTACATAAACCTTAATTACCTTGTAGGTAAAATTAACCTTCAAAATGCAGTTTTGACAAAATGAGACAAAGAGCAAATTAAATATAGCTTTAGAATATAAAATAAGAAAAAGCAAAAATTTTGCATAAATTTACAAAAAAAGTATATTAAGTAAATAATAGAGACATATACATAACAATTATTTTAAACATACATAAATAATTTTCAAATTTAATGTTTGGAAATCAAAATAATTAACATTTTCTAAATTTAAAATAAAAATTGTTCAAAAAACAAATTTTCCACTAATTTACACATTATTAAAAGAAATTATCTCCATTATTACAACTCCATTATTTTTTTTTAAATAATAAATAAAATCTTTATTATGTTTAAGACCCTTTTTGGGGTATACATTCGTCATTACATACAATACAAAGATATTCACTTCTAGATTTTGAATATAGCTTTTTTGTTGTCTTTGAAAAAATTCATTTAAACTATAGTAGGGATTATCAAGTAGTAGTCCTTGACTATTTTATTAAATTTGTCAATTTCCATTTGTCAATTATAATTATGTTTTGCAAAACATTAATAATTGACACAATATAATTGTGTGAGAGACACCAAGGAAATGGTAACAAGGAAATGCAATGCTACATCTGGGAACTGTTCCAACATTTGAAATTCGTCATCATTGATTACTTGACATAATGTCTTGTCCCACTCTGTTTCGTTACAATAACTCATTAGGGCGCCGACAGAGCCTGAACTCACTCTGGCCTTCAATTAAAATTCAGAAGAATATAATGTAAAGTATTTTGCCAAGCATGATGGCAGTAATAGAGCACCGCTCGTCTCTGGTAATTACTTCACATTATATTCTTCGGAATTAATTGAAGGTCATAGTGAGTTTAGGCTCTATTGGCGCCCTGATGAGTTACATGTAACGAAACAGAGTGGGACATGACATTATGTCGAGTCATCAATCATGAAGAATGTCAAATGGAAAGGTTTCTAGATGTAGGATTGCATTTTACTAATACGCATTATTTTAATGCGCATAATTATCCAGATGTACAAAACTATGCCTCTAAAATTAGAAGTACGAACTATTACTTGCACTAGTTTAAAGCTTAGTTACTTATCTTTAAGCTTTGTCAGTTATCATTAAAGGTTTTAGCGCATTTCCTTTGGAAAATACAGACAAAATGAGTTACGAGCAGTGCTTGACAATTGAGTAACTGCTTAGGTTCTTAAGCTGCTAAGGTTTCTGTTTGGAATGGCTGTATTCTTAAGTTTACCAAGAGTGCGTTCTCCAACAAATCAGTCATCGGTGAAGTGATCCACACAGACACGTTTTGTTTGGTATATCACAGAGGGATTTGCTTGGTTTAGCTCTTCATTTCTAATAGCCTCCAGCCACTTAGAGAAGCGTTGACACTTATCCTTGACAGGATGAGGAAATCTGAAACATAAACCAAAATTAAAACTTGAACCACCTTTATTTTTAAGAGTCGAAATGCATTAAGGAAAACGATTCTATTCTTCTTCTAAAGTTGTATATTAAGATGGTGAAACTTTGTTATGAACCACTTTCCTGACAAAAATTTTAGTATAACACAATAAATCAACCAATGAAGAGTAAGTGTGACAAGGTTTTAATTATATATAAAGTAATGTTTACTGGCTTAAAAGTTTAATACATAGATTAGAGTGTAAAGTCAGGTAAATTAGACTGGCCAAGATAAAAAGATCATTATCAATTTAAAAACTGGCTCATAAAAAAAACTACAAAAAATCACTATAGCCTCTTGTTACTTTGCTAAAGGTATATCCCATCAATCTAAACAAATTTAATTTACTTTTGAGTAACTAATTCATAGTATTGAGAGTCCTTTAAATATTCAATTTAACTCAAAACAGTCTTTATATCCATAAGTAAATAGAATTGGAAAGCATCCCAAGCATTCTTCCGAGTAGAAATTTGGCTAATTTGGTGTAAAATGTAAGAAATCACAGAATTTAAAAAGTCTCAAGTCAGAAGGTAAATTTTTAAGAATAAGAAACCAAACTCTGGTTCTAATTATGGTTATTAAATCTACAGATATAAAACAGCATCACAAAATACTAAAAAAACTGTTAATACAAGCAAGGATGAAGTGCAATTTGATTCAGAGCCAAGAGGTTTCTTTCGTACCTTTATTTTGTGCCTTAGTTGATCGTAAAGCATGGCATAAATATTAAAATAACATGAAATTAATTAGGTATCTACTTAATAAACTACAATAACGAATAAAATGTAAAAACTTACGTTTTGAGAGACATGTTAGCTAACAGGCATCCAGGTACACAGCTCTTCTTTATGTCCTAATCCCTGGCTTCAGGGATATAAAATTTTAATCGGCTTAACATTTTATTTTTAACTCTGGGAATGGTCATAATTGAACATCGATTGTAAACAACTATAAAATTTTATAATGCGAACAAAAATTGAATACACTTGAGACGTCTATGATTAAAAACAATTACATAAAAAATATTAACAAATAACTAACATAAATGTTCGAAAAATAAAACAACACTCATTTAAAATTGTTAAAAAAAATTGTTATCACTAACGATTTTTTATGCATTTAGCGGTTGTTTTTCTTCTTGTTTTTCTTGCAATAAAGAAGCGATAATAAATAAAAAAGGGCCTACCAGTCGTAGGCGCTCCAAATTGTTGGCGCTCCAATTCGTTGACGCAACATTTATAATATTTTTATAGACTGCAGCGCATCCTATTGGATGCCCTATGGAACTATTTGCTGGATATGTGACGTCATGCATGGAACCGGGTATTTTTCCTATGAATGCCACCCCCCTGGCATTTATTCACTAGAATGCGCTAGAATATAATTCTACTCTGTAGTATGAAGAGGGGGCGTTCCTCAGTTGGGGGTGTGGAGCAACCTTCTCCCCAGTCTACGCCACTGCCTTACGCGATTTATATTAGTCTTATCTCGTTTGTCTCAAGACTTTTTTCTTACTTTCACGTATAACACTCCTGCTTATTGATACAAACTAAAAATTCGTTCATCTATTAGTATATTTATTAGTATATATAGTATTTTTAAAAGCAAGAATGAAGTCCGCAATAACTTCATCAGGAGACCTTGCGCCGCAACAGTTTGGTTTTAGATCAGGTCTTTCTACCATAGATGCAATAAGGCAGATCCCTGAGGCTGTCTCAGCTGCAGAGAATCATAGTTCCCGATGCAAAAGAGTAGTGTTGCTAGTAACATTAGACGTAAAGAACGCTTTTAACTCAGTTAGATGGCGCGACATGATAAAGGCTCTCGAAGAACATGTCAAGTAACCAAAATACATGTTAAGAATATTGAACGATTATCTCAATGATAGAAGCCTCCTCTATGACACAAAAGATGGACAGAAAAAACCAAAAATTACAGCTGGTGCAGCGCAGGGATTTATCCTTGGCCCAGACTTGTGGAACATAGTATATGATGAACTTCTCAGAATTGCTTTGCCAGATGAATGCAAATTAATCGCATATCCAGACGATATAGCAGCAATTATCATAGCCCGAGACGTAGAACTGGCCCAAATAAAGTTCAACCAAATTATGAGAATCTTTATTGATGTCTATAAATTCGAACCTCGGTCCACGACACAAATCCGTTTCAGAGGTCCCTAATGACGAAAAAATACGTTTCGCGAGACTTTATATATATATATATATATATATATATATAATATATAATATATTATATATATATATATATATATATATATATATATATATATATAATTATAAATATATGTATATGTATATATATATGTATTTCTAGAAACTTGTAAACACTTTATCTTTTGAACGGATTAATATTTTTGAACCAAACTTGGTACAAAAATCAACCTTTGGGAGGACACGAACCCTATTGAAAACCTTTGTGACGTCATTAACCCGGTTTGCTGAGTCAGCGAAATTTTCAAAAAATCGGCAAAATTCAGGGTTAATTTTTTTGCCGCGAAAAAGGTCAATATTTATGTTTTTTGAGACGCTGAATCGAATGAAACCGGTCCGAAGTCGATACGACCACTCTAAGTGACCTAAAAATCGAAAAAACCATTGTAAATTACCAAAAACCAAAATTTAGGTCGATAAAAAATAAATTTCGAGTAGGGTGTCGTTTTTTATGTAATTTTGGGCGCTGAATCAAATGAAACCGGTCCGAAGTCGATACGACCATTTTAAGTGACCTAAAAATCGAAAAAACCATTGTAAATTACCAAAAACCAAAATTAAGGTCGATAAAAAATAAATTTCGAGTAGGGTGTCGTTTGCTATGTAATTTTGCGCATTTCCAAAGGAAATGCGCTAAAACCTTTAAAGATAACTGACTAAGCTTAAAGATAAGTAACTAATCTTTAAATTAGTGCAAATAATAGTGCGTACTTCTAATTTTAGAGGCATAGTTTTGTACAACAACTGGATGATTATACGCATTTCCTTTGAAAAATACAGACAAAATGAGTTACGAGCAGTGCTTGACAATTGAGTAACTGCTTAGGTTCTAAAGCATGAACCGGAACTACGCTAGGGCATGGTTCTTGCATAAGCAAGAAATGGGTTGTTTAGCACGGAAACACGCATTCTAAATGAAATTCGCCCGACAGCGGACCACCGCGCCAGAATTATTTATTTAGTAGTTGTAAACTTATATAATGTAAAAAGCACGAAAACACGCATCCAAAGGAAATTCGCCCGACATGCGGACCACCGCGCCAGAATTATTGTCTAGTTGTAAACTTATATTAGGTAAAAAAAAAACGATAACAAATTATTGTCCCTACTAGGATTTGAACCCAGGTACTCTGGGTTTGAGTGGTCGCATCCAAAGGAAATTCGCCCGACATGCGGACCACCGCGTCAGAAATTTTAAATATTTAATCACATTAGGGAAGTGGAAGAGCAGGAGCCTAAAAACTCCTTAACTTCCCCCATTATTTTCATTAGTTATGTAAAAATTTAAATTTTTGTTACTTTTATGTCTGTGTATTAATTTTTGAAAATAATAAATGGTTTTTTATTTATTTATTTATTCTAGTAAAATATTTTTTTAAAAAAAACCTGATAGGGTTTCTAAGATAATCTTTAAAACCATTATACTTTCTGTGGAGCGTCTGTCTGTCCAATTTCTCATCTCCTGAACTACGATGGCTAGAAAGTTGAAATTTGGTACACATGTGTAAATATTTTATCCAACGATAGGAAAAATATAGCCAATTATCTGGCATGCGCATTTGTCGATTTAAAATCGAATGCGCACATTCGCAAAAAATAAAAATTTTTTAAAAAAATCATGTGGGGTATCAATTTGTTGGTATTGATGGGTAGAACACAAATATGTATCGATTTTTCAAAATGGCGACTATAACACCCGCCAAAAATATAAAACACCACCAAAAATGGTTGCCCCCTCCCCCCAGCTAACCCATAAGGAGGAACCCTAAAAATATGAAAAAATGCTCAATAAAATCTCTATACGAGCCATTAAAATTCTTCGGATAAAAAAAGTTTCAAAAGTTAATTTTTTGAAATTAATGTGCAATTTTCCAAATTGCACATACGCGCAAGCTCAAAAAATAAATACATTTTTAAGAAATCTAGTGCAATACAGACAAAATGAGTTACGAGCAGTGCTTGACAATTGAGTAACTGCTTAAATTCTAAAGCATGAATCGGAACCACGCAATGGGCATGGTTCTTGCATAAGTATGAAATGGGTTGTTTAGCACGGAAACACGCATTCTAAATGAAATTCACCCGATCGCGGACCACCACGCTGGAATTATTTATTTAGTAGTTGTAAACTGATATAATGTAAAAACTAAAAAAATTATCATTCCAACCAGGATTGTTGTTGTTGAGAACGGAAACACGCAAGGAAATTCGCCCAACATGCGGACCACCGCACCAGAATTTTTTACCTATTGGTCACTTGAAGTGGTCATATCGATTTCGGACTAAGTTTATTCGGTCCCCCCCCCCCTTGGGACCTTTTTCACGGCGATAAATAATAACCTTGAATTATAATTATACATTTTTTTGCTGAATCAGCAAACCGGGTTAATGACTTCATAACAATCTGGTTTTCAATAGAGTTTGTATCCTCCTTAAGGTCGATTTTACATACTTATGGTATAATAATATAATATAAGCCAGTCATTTAGAATATTTGTAAGTGTAAGTATATAACTGCGATATACAAAAATTAGTTAAAAAATGATGTCTTGCAAAAGTAATACATGTTTTGATAAGAATTACATGAAAGTAATTTTTAGCAAAAAGTGCAATTGATTATTTTTTTAGATGCACGTAAGATGGATGAGCATTAAATTAAGAGACAAAAATTTTAAAAAAATATAAAATATTTAATTAAAATAAAATGATAATTCCTAGGATTAAATATATTGTAAAAAATCATGTAAAAAAACTATTAGAACACCTGGCATGAAAAGGTTTTAATAAATCCATTAGCGGTCTTTATGAGAGGAATTTTAGACTTTAACATAAAATTATAAGAAGTTCGAGGAAAAAGAATTTCTAATGAAAATCACTTCAGGATATCTTTGTAATGGGCAGTTTTATACAGAGTTCTAGGAAACCCTAATCCTTTTTAAGTGAACACGTGTCAGAACAATCCTGTGAAATGAAGCGGCATTCGACTTCCGGACTACATGGAAAGTATTTATAACTACGTTACATTAGTAAAGAAATATTTTCATGATTCTTTTGTTCGGTCAATTTTCAATTTCGCAGTTATAATTTAAGTTTAGTTACCCAGCAAATTTCTTTTAAAATTTTCTTGCGTAATTTTTTATATTTATAATATTTATATTGATTCAACATTAAAATTTTGTCAAATGACGAAGGACAAGAGGAAAAAGAATAAGGAACGTTTTAAGAAATGACAAAGCTAGTAATTAATTAAAATTATAAAATCTTTTTTTCAATGTAAGCCCACTATTTTGGCAAAAATAAGTGCCGAAAGTGTGAAAATTGGGGTGTTTTAAAATTGAAGCTCAAGTAAAAACAGTTTGCCAAGAGTAAAAATAATTTATTTTTGGTTAAAAAACATAAATCATTCATTGTATTTTCAATTTAAACAAAAAAATGCAAGTCACTATTTTCTCTAAATCTAGCAGCATTAGCGACTATAAATACCTTAATGAGATTATAATGTAATAAATGATTAGTGACCTTTAGCCAAAAAAAGGAATTTTTACTCTTGGCAAATACCTTCGATAACAATGCTTATTAAATACTTATGGTTATATTTATAATTATTATTATATTTTTATAACTTTAACTTTTACTAATTACTAAGTAATTAGTAAGACATGTAGGCGGGGTCATACACAAATTTGCTTTCATTAATCTTCACAATCTTCCGAAATAAAAGAAATCGCTGACGTTTATTCAATAAAAATTTGACCGCCATATTGACCGTAATTTTAAAATTATCGGTTATTTTGATAATTTTATGCATGTCATACATTTTTACTTTTCCTAATTCATACCGTAGGTATATAGGAAAAGTATTCTGTTTGCAAAAAATCCGAAATCGGAATGAAACCTAGAGTCTAGTCATTTCTCCTAGACTGTACAATAACTTGCCCATACATATTCTTTCTACTGTCCCTTACAAGAGCTTTAAAAATAAGTTAAAAAAATTCTTAGGTACCTAATTAGGCAATACATTTATTTTTTCTCTTTTGTTTGTTTAACTTTGTTGACTTAAATTTATAAATGTATACTTTTTTATGCTTTTTACTTTACTTAATTAGATATAGGAGTAGATATAAGCATTAGATATAAGGAGTAGACTCGTGTCGCGCACAAGCCTTGAGCTTATGCGACACAAATGGTCAATATATATTATTTTATTTATTTATGATTTGTAATTTAACCTTTGTAAACAGGTATTTATATATAAATAAACGATTTATTTATTTTATTATTTAACCGGAATTATCCGTTTCAGGCGTTTCAAATGCCTTCTGAATGGTTTTCTTAAATTTGTCTGTCTGTATGTGTGTGTGTGTGTATATCTGTTATCATCTTATCGCCCAGTGCATTTATGCTAGAGTTGAAATTTTGTACAAAAATCAGCCTACCGCTGTAGTTGTGCTATTCGGAAATATTTTGTATGACTTTATTGACCCGCAATGACAGCGAAAATTTCGGAAAATCAATAAAACGATGAAAAATAATGCGATCGGTATGAGTCACGTATGTGATTGTGTAACTGTAACACATGTCTTACATATGTTACATGCACATATGTAAGACAAACATATGTGCTATGTTTTATCTCATTATCAGCATTTGTTCAATTTTTATTGAATGACAAGTGTACGTTTTTTAAAAAATAGTAAAAAATTGGGAAATGGTCCTATTGAGTTGAAATTTGATACAAGTGTATATTATTACTATTAATAAGATTTTTGTTTGACCATAAAAATTAAGGAGCATTGAGCGTGGTCAGTGCTGTATGGGTGACCGCTGAGAATGATACGGATGCATTTACTATTTGAAAACGAGCGAATTGAGTCCGAAGGCATGTTGCAGTATAAATTTGCCGGACTGTATTTCAGAGGACGAGCGTAGAGAGTCCGAACCAGGGAGGATGAGCGTAGCGAATCCGATGTGATGTGATGTGGAAAAGTTTCGAGGTGCCACGAACCTGATTTTTTTTACTCTGCAGGAGCTTTAAAGTGATGTGATTGATATTTAGTCCGTCATATCAGCGACATTTTAATAATAAAAAAATCGGGTACGGGGTACCTCGGAACTTTTCCTCGCCCTTCGGACTCGCTTCGCACGTCCTCAGAATAGGATGGTTAACAAATGGCCTAGAGTTTATGTACTTCAGACTCGCTTCGCTCGTCCTCAGAATAGGATGGTTAACAAGTCGCCTAGAGTTTATGTACTTCAGACTCGCTACGCTCGTCCTCAGAATAGGATGGTTAAGATATGGCCTAGAGTTTATGTACTTTAGACTCAAATTTTGACTACTAGTTCTTTATGTTTTATGTCGAAAAAAATTCGACATAAAACATTCAATTTTTTAAAAATGGCAAAAGATGCCGTGATGAAATGCAGTGAGTCAATTTATTAATAGATTATCTGTATAAGTAAGGATAAGTATGTATCAAATTACAACTCAATTAGTCAAATTATCAATTTTTAATAAATTTATAAAAAATGTTTGATGGATCATCAAAAAAAAAAAAAAAAAAAAAAAATATATATATATATATATATATATATATATATATATATATATATATATATATATATATATATATATATATATATAATATATATATATATATATATATATATATATATATATATATATATATAGGCTGAACTTCGGTATACGGTGCACCCTGTTATCAATACTATATATCGATATAATTTTAGTTTAGAGATGTGACGTAGGAATAATCGAGTAAAGTTGACAGTATGATAAATTTATGCAGGGGGCCTATGAGGTTAGTTCTGGATTTTCACCATGGTCGCAATATTGCATTGGGCCAACCTCAGTTCCTCAACACTTTTTTTCCACGCTATCAACTTATTTTAACCGTGTGTCGTACTTAATTGTGTATGTTTTTTCTAATATATATATATATATATATATATATATATATATATATATATATATATATATATATATATATATATATATATATATATATATATATATATATATATATATTATATATATATATATATGGAGATCTTCGGTAATACGGTGCACCTGTTTATCAATACTATATATCGATATATTTTCATAAACGATAAATTTATATAAACGAATATTTTTTCCTAAAAAATATGTACTGAAATGAAGTATGTATGAATTGTACTGAAGTAATGGTAAAAAGAAAAATTTAAATTAGTGGCAAAAATGATCAAATGCAAAGAAAATTACGTAACGTCACAAATCCCTTCGGCGGCAGGGTCGACGTAGGACTGAACTGAATCGCGCGGTACTCCCATCACTATGTTCCATCACTTCTCACTCCTGTAGCATTTGTTGGGGTGGGGTAAGCGGGTATATACCTAACAAAAGTATCCCCACTACCCACAGGCTCATGTGATTTGATTCTTAAACTTTAATATTAAACTTTATTATATATTAAAAAATCGCTTAAAAGGGCTCCCCTTGATCAAAATCTAATTGATATAAATTTCACAATCATATATAATTACAGAGGAAATAAATCTGGCTTGATATTGATACCGACCAGAATATCCAAAATTTAATGAAATTTATTTTGTCTTAAATTACCGATTTAAATTTTTTGGGATTATAAGTTTATACCATTTAAAATCAAGAATATAATAATTTCAAACATATGATAAGGGCTTAAAACTATGAATTTAATTATTTTTTACACAGACTAGGTCAGTACAAAGTGAATGCGCATTATTATTCCGTTCGTTGGTTATACAAAACTATGCCTCTAAAATTGGTAGTGCACACAGGCGCGGATACAAGGGGGGGCGAAGGAGGCGATCGCCACCCCCCCCCAAGATCCAAAAAATGGATCTTTTAATTTTTTTTTAAATTTAGAAAAAAAAATCAAAATTTATATTTCACAAAAAAACATTTAGGCCTTATACAACAGGTTTGTAAAAGTGAATAAAAGAGGAAGTTTAAAGTCTGGCGATAAAATAAACGTTGTTACTTAAAAAAAAAAAAGATTTAATTTATACCATTGGAGAATATTTGTGGAGAACACAAATTCCTTATCTTCTAAAAAAAAATTGCTGCTTATTTTATTTTTTATTGATATCGCAGCTCGTCTTTTAAGTCAAGAAAAGGAAACAACATATTTCTTTGATAAGGGTTTTAATCAGTAGTAAAATATATTCTCCAAAAAAAATAAATTTAAAACGAGATTGAAAAATATATTTGCTTCTTGTCGCTATAAAAAGCAAAAATCGTATCATGGTCTAGTACCTTTTATAAATAAAAAAAAATTGTTGCAATAGTATAAAATTTTAATTAAAGTAGAGGAGTAAGATATTCAAAGGAAATTCGGCTATATATATATATATATATATATATATATATATTATATATATATATATATATATATATATATATATATATATATATTATATATAATTATATATATATATAATATTTTTTTATAATTTGTTTTAATAATCGTTCTGAATCGAAATTAAACATAAGGTACAGGTTCGGGAATATTATACACATGTTCTGTATAGACATACAGACGTTGAAACTGAAAAAAATTGGTATTTTTATACGTACGTAATTTACTGCGCATGTCCACACAGGCAGTGTAGGCATACATTGGGCAAGTCAAATAGATATATTACTAAGGGAGCATACCTTATCTTAATCGAGACGCTAGTATTTTTGAGGCTGTGTGTAACCTAATAAAAAATCCCCTCTAAGAGCGTTAAGGTTATAACAAATCAATTGTAGTCAGCTTTTTTGCACATTGTTTGTTTTTTGTATCCTTAACGTTCTATTATATAAGTTACTGTGATTTGTACCGTTTATGATTGTATTAAAGTCTTGAGGAGCTCAGGTTATTTTTTCCTTGTAACAATATTTAACAACAATTGAAAACAATTAGGTACGTGGAACCTTGAAATAATTCTTTGTCACATCGGATTCGCTACGCTCATCCTCCCTGCTTCGGACTTGCTTCGCTTATTAAGATAGTAAATACATCTGTATGATTCTTAGTGGTAACTGGTCACCCATACAGCACTGATACGTTCAATACAGCTTAACTTTTATGATACTTGTCGTATTAAAACAAAACTTAGAGTTCTTATTTATTGCGTAAAGGTATATACTTGTACAGATTTCCAACTCAATTGTTATTATTTTCCAATTCTTAACAGTTTTTAAAAAACGTACACAAGTCATGTGAAAACAATTGAACTAATGCTGATAATGAGATGAAACTTATCAAATATATTAGTCTTATACATGGTTACATGCGTGCTTAATCTCAAATTGATGATTGAACATTTTTTTACGATGATAACAGGCACACATACACAGACAGACAGATTTGTGAAAACCAATCAGGAGGTCTTAAAAACGTCTGAAACGGATAATTCCGGTTTTGGATTTTTTTGTGAGCAAAATATTTTTCCTATATACCTACGGTATAAATGAGGAAAAATAAAGATTTAACGTCAGCAATTGTTTGTAGAGTAGAAATTTTAAAAATTTTATGTTAACAATAAACATGAAATAACATAATAATATAATATATGAAATTTAATGGCTAATAATGGTTTTGTTTTTGCAGCCAATAGAGAATCTCTATTAATCTGTGTAGAACAAGTAACGTTTCAAGTTGTTTTAATCGATCCCGCTTGTACACGTAAATCAAACCTAGATGTTTTAACCAATTACATGGAATATAACTTAGTTCCACGATTTCCAGCGTTGTTAGAACATGTATAGTATAAACAACCAAACCAATTCTTTAATATTAACTCATAAAATTAATTTGAGGCAAGAATGTAAGAGTCAAAGGCGGTAGATTTTTAGGACTTTAATAGGGTCAGGGTGAACAACCTTTTTATTACTCTCATAAAACGCTTTGTAAGCAAACTTTATTTTATTGGTAAAGAAAGGAACTAACTCAAGTTGATATTTCTGATGTATATACGGTACACTATATCCTAACCTAACCTTAAACTAATACTAATAGATCATCCCCTTAAATCCCTTTAACACTTGAAACAATAGCACTGCGTACTAGAATATGGTACGCACAACCTTCAGATGTCCACGTCATATCAATGTCAAAGTTAAAGAAAATTCCTAGGCCTCGGGCTTTGTTTCGGCCGATCCGCTCTTAATAAGTTCAATTATTACTTTTCCTCATTTTCACCAGGTATGTAGGAAATTATTTCTTTTCCTCATTTTTTACCAGTTATGAAGGAAATTATTACTTTTCTTCATTTTCACCAGGTATGTAGAAAATTATTTCTTTTTCTCATTTACACCAGTTATAAAGGAAATTATTACTTTTCCTCATTTTCACCAGTTATGAAGGAAATTATTACTTTTCTTCATTTTCACCATGTATGTAGGAAATTATTTATTTTCCTCATTTTCACCAGTTATGAAGGAAATTATTACTTTTCCTCATTTTCACCAGGTATGTAGGAAATTATTACTTTTCCTCATTTTCACCAGTTATGAAGGCAATTATTACTTTTCCTCATTTTTCACCAGTTATGAAGGAAATTATTACTTTTTTCTTCATTTTCAGGTATGTAGGAATTTTTTCTTTTCCTCATTTTCACCAGTTATAAAGCAAATTATTACTTTTCCTCATTTTCACTAGGCATGAAGGAGATTATTACTTTTCCTTATTTTCACCAGGTATGTAGGAAATTATTACTTTTCCTCATTTTTCACCAGTTATGAAGGAAATTATTACTTTTCCTTATTTTCACAAGGTATGTAGGAAAAGTAATGTGTTATCACTAAAAATCTAAAACCGGCTTTTAAAATAAATTATCCGTTTTAGATGTTTTGAAGACCTCCTAAGTGGTTTTTACCAAGTTGTCTATCTTCATGTGTGTGTGTGTCAGTTATCATCGTAGCTACCGCTGTTATTAGGCTAGAAAGTGGAAACTTTTATCACTAGGTCTATTTGTGCTAATGGAAAAAATATTTTTTCTATGACTTCATTAACGGTCACAGCAAAAATTTTAAATATTCATAACACAGCGGCGTCGGGTCTGGAGGCCTCTTCGCGGCCACATGGTGTTGTGCTTTGTCAGTTTTATAATACTTTATAAAAGTGGCATACTGCCACGATATAAGCGAATTTTCAAATGTAGTAGAGAAAAAACTTGATTTGTTTACATTATGTCAATTAATAAAATATTGTTTTGTTTACATATATATCTCAATCAATAAAACCAGAACTAATGCTGATAATAAAATGGAACTTCGTATGTTTGTGACCACACTTACTATAGTAAATTTCAGCCCAATCTAAACGCTATACGAAGATTTATGATTTTTGAAATGTTGGTGGGGTCATTATTGTGGTTTAATGATTTCACAAATAATTCATAAACAATAGGATTGGGGACATTAGCAAGGATGATTTTTGTACCAAGTTTCATTTCGATCTGAGAAAGTGTTCGAAAGATAACTTGTTTATTAGAAACGTCTAGGACACAAAAATATAATATATTTCTGCATATTATATACATTGTATATTATATACATACGTGTATATATATATATATAAATATATATATATATATATATATATATATATATATATATATACCCCAACCCAAGCTCACTTTCTTCTTTGAAAATTCGCTAAAAATGTTCTTGGAATTCTGTTGGAGTCTAGAGTTTTATAGTATGACATCAGTTGAAAGCGTGGAAAATTAGTGATGACGAACAATAAGGTTGGCCTTATATGAAATTGTGGGTGTGGTTTAACATCCAGGACTAATCTAATTTGCTCCCTTGAATTTTTCCCATGCTGTCAACTGCCTTTAACCGTGTGCCATACTAAAAAGACTAATAATCCTAAAAAGACAATCATATATGCAATGTAAGTGAATTTTCTTTGGAAATAAAATCGCTAATGGGATATTTTTTCTCAATATTAGTATTGGTGCAAAATTTTTCGAATGAAATACTTTTCCTACATACCTACGATATATAAATGAGGAAAAGTAATAAACAGGGCTTTAAACATTACGAGCAATGATGCCCACACAGGGTCATAACACAAAGTAATCATACCCATATTTATTTTTACTTAAAGGTACCCGACTTATTGTTCTTTTCTCAATTTTAGTTAAAAATACCACTTATTTTTAAATATCTTAAAAAAAATAAAATTTCTAAACCCGTTTCAAAAATTTAAGCAATTCTCATTCAAAACATTTTTAAAACCGATAAAAATAAGGAAAGAAAAATTTCTCTTCAAATATTTTCCTATGAATAGAAATCTTTCAACAATAGAGGGTTGGTTATGTTTAACTAAAAATGATGCTTACTTGGTATGTCCATACCATTAGATGGCTACAAAGTTGACAATAAGCCCTAAAACCCTAAGTATAGCAACTTAGAGGCAAAATTCCACTAATCTATTGTTAAAAGAGACTCTAGCAATCTTTTGTCCTGGGAAAATCCCATTGTTTTCAAAGCACTAGACTTAGGGTCATCTTCACATACCCACAACTTTGGTTTTTCTTTGTGATATTTTTACTTTATAACAATATTTTCAAAAGTTATTTTATAAATATTTTGTTTTGTGAAAACTTCAGGTTTTTATTAGTATCCTTAAAAACGTTATAAACGTAAAATAAATTCATAGCGTTTCAATAATTTAATATTACTAATATAAAATTAAAACACAATAGCTTAGTGGGAAAACGATATTATAAAATAAATTATTAACTCTAAAATAATTATAACATCTAACAAACCATTAATTCCTTATTTATTTGTATTTTATACATTCAGGGTTTCTTCAGGGGGGGGGGGGGGGGTGCCGGAGGGAAACACCCCGGAGCAACCAGGATACCCCCGGGGAAAAAATGAATAAATTCGTCAAATATGACATTTATTATTATTAATACGTCTATCAATTATGTAGTATAAATTTTATAAATAAATAGTGCATTTATTTATTTATTTTTTAAAAGTATGTAAGTATGTGCTTGTATTTTGTTGAATATATTAATAAATAAATAATTGTGTATTCCTTGCATAAACTGAAGTATATTATACAAATAAAAATTACCGTCCCCGCCCCTCCCACCCGGTCAACATTTTTTACTACTGTGTGTCCCCCCCAGAAATTTGAGATCCCCGAGGGAACCTCTGAAAGAAACCCTGTATACATTTCTTAAATGCTTTAGTTTAAACGCAAATCAACCTAAGCGAAGCTTGTTAAAATATAACTACAGCTGATTTGACGAGCAATTCGGCTTTAATTAATAAACTAAACGACAACAAGATAAGTAAATACGAGATAATAAATAATCGTACCATAAATTATCTTTACAAGACTTCTTAGGGCTACTTTCTTTCCTTAAATGAATTATTTAGTACGGTTACAGTTTTTAGATCAATTTTATTTAATAATTATAAGTATATTTATTTATTGTATTTTTAGTTATTAAATTTTATTACTTTTCCTCATTTATACCTAAGGTATATATATCGGTTTCAGGTGCTTTGTGTGCGTATCTGTTATCTTCGTAGCTTCCAGTGTATTTATGCTAGAAAGTTGAAACTTTGTGGAGACATCAGACTATAGCTGTAGTTGGGCTATCTGGAAAATATTTTTTATGACGTCATTAACACGCATTAATGACATTAAAAAAACGGAAAATGTTGCGTTTGGGTTGAGATTTGACACACATGTAACCATGTATAAGACTAACATATGTGCTGAGTGTCATTTTGTTATCAGCATAACTTAAAATTATAACAAATGACTTGTATACTTTTTCCTCATTACAGCGAAAAAATTGGGTTCGGGGTACCTCGGATAGCACAACTACAGCGGTAGACTGTTTTTCTACAAAATTTTGACTCTCTAGCGTAAATACACTGGGCGCTAGGAAGATAACAGACACAATTACACACACATACGGAAAGACAACTTTGTGAAAATCACCCAGGAAGCCTTAAACACTTGAAACGGATAATTCCGGTTTCATTTCAGTTCCGGAAATTTTTTTCGGAATGAAAAAAAACGGTTCAAATGAAGAAAAGCAAAAATTGAATATGTGGCAGTTGAAATTTTGTAGTCGCTAAACCTCGTCAAAAGATTTGAAAACTAAATTAGTATATTTGTCTTTTGACTTGATGTATTAGGTCAGCATGGTTGGTAAGTCCATGGATATGTTAAATTCTAAAGCGGTACATGGTTGTAAAGATTTCATTGTTCATGAGTTTGTAAAGTGAGACATGGATGCTTAGATCTAAATTTATCGCCTTAATGTTTTAAAATTGATAAGACTATAAGTGATTGATAAGGTAGGCTAATTACATCAAATATAAATTGATTTTACTTTAAACTGTTATAGATATTCTATGAGATTTTTACCAAATAATCTATAATAACTTTAAGAGTTATATTTACTAAAAAGTATTAGAATCAACTAAAGAAAATTAAATTTCGGTGATACTTATTGTTGGATATGAATATACCTGGATCTGTTTCGGCTTAATGTCATCATCAGTGGGGCAACACTAGAACATTCAACTAATAAAGTTTTACCGTTAAATTAGTTTAGCAGTTACAAAACAAGAGTAACTTACCCTGATGATGGCGTTAAGCCAAAACCGATACTGGGATATTCATATCCAACTAGAAGAATCAATGTTAGTTTATGCTTAACGTATCAGCACTTAGTTAATGCATTAAAATTGATAAGTCAGCCTATGGTAGGCTGACATAGGTCTACCAAACATGTTTACATGTTGTGTCTAGGCATGATGCAGACATGCTAAGTACTTTACGTTTAAAAACGATTTATGTCTTAACGTATCCATTACACCATAGAATATAGAAATAAAAACTATATGCATATGAGATGTATGATGCTTTAATTAAGAAAATACAAATTCTTTCAACAGCGACGTTGAATTTATCATTTCAATCACTATACCCTGGAGCTGTTTTTGTATCATATATCTTCTTTTATTTCTTATATTTTAAGATGAGAAAGTGTAAAAGACTAGAAAAAACTTGCATTTTCTAGTCTATTTAAGTACAGCATAAATATCATAGTATTTTTAAAATTAAAAAGTATTCATCACTGTGGTTCCTCGTGGGTCGTAAGTCCCAAGACTTGCCCCGAGGGACGCAGACATGTTGTGTACTTCACTTACATCCTCTTGTATTTTAAAAACTTTTTCGTAGTAAAAAAAACTTGGTGAACGAAGTAATTTTTTTGAAAAAACCCACAGGGACATGACGAACATAAATCTTTTGAAAATGTGTTTCACTTTTTCAATTAAATATAGTGTTATAAATTGATTTTTTTTCTAAAAAAATAGATAACTAAAACCCACTTATAGGGATTCATACTAAGATTATTTTTACAGTGAAATTTATTCCATTCTCTAAACAATATAGAGGTTTGAACCCCAATATTTTTGTCAGAGAATGTAATGATCTGACATTGAGTCAAGTATGACAAGTAGAAAGAGTCTAATATTCAAAACTAAAGTCAGTTTTTTCATTCAAATCCGTCGGGTTTTATATTTTTTACTGTTTTACAGGGGCGGACTGGTCATTGAGTGAGGGCGGCTGTCCGACTTGGGCCCTCAGCCTAAAATAAACTTAAAGAAATAACAACGAAAATTAAAAAGAAATGATTAACGTATCAAATATTTTTAAACTTATAACACACACACACACACACACACACACAAACACACACACACACACACACACCACACCACAAACACACACACACACACACACACACACACACACAATATAT
This sequence comes from Microvelia longipes, assembly GCA_018340805.1. Classification (NCBI taxonomy): domain Eukaryota; kingdom Metazoa; phylum Arthropoda; class Insecta; order Hemiptera; family Veliidae; genus Microvelia; species Microvelia longipes. The sequence continues at coordinate 13,192,661 of JACMZG010000002.1, read as the reverse complement.
ATATATATATATATATAATATATATATATATATATATATATTATATAACTATACATAAAGACAAAAATATATACAAAAACACTTAGAAACAGAAAGAATGGACGATACGACAAGATCAGCTACCGAAGAGTTCTTTAAAACCGGTAAGGCGATGCATATGGAGACTAGTTGAAAGTAGATATGAAGCTGCAGACGATAAAAGAGTTGTGCTCTGACCCACGGACTTGCGACCGGCCTTGATTATTATATATATATATATATATATTATATATATATATATATATATATATATATAATATAGATAATACAAGAGTCCAAAGGGGCACAATACTCTAAGGTAGGGCCTAAAAGATTTTTTAAGTACTTCAAAATATGCTCAATCTGTTACCCAAGTCTAGGTCCTATAAGTTCCTATTTTATCTGGGGCCTATATTTCTGGGGCCTTTAAAGGCCCCAAATGGAAGACTAGGGCCAAAGGGCTTTAACATACCTGGTTAGGCTCTAGGTATTACAAAGGGATCGCGAGATTAATGATAAAAATAATTTAATTAAATATTACTATTTAAATAAATAAACTAAAGTAATATTTTATACTTACTTATTTATTTATTTTTATCAATTTCTTTTACATGATTTATTTTTAAAATAATTACATCAGATTTAATTTTATTAAATAATAAATTAAAATCAAATAAAGTAAACTAAGCTTGGCTATGATCAATAATACCGCTCTAGTTAAAATAAAACCCCACTGTTTGGGATGCAATATAGGATCCCACCCCTATTGGGCCCCTTGAAATGAAGGTTTGGGGCTCTTTTAGGCCAAAGCCTCCTCGGGCCTTTTTGGCCCAGTCCGCCACTAGTGTTTTAGTTACTAGTATTTAAAGGTTCTACAAGCGTTTTGTTACTCTATAATTTTCAAATTAAAAAAGTAATTTATTTGTTAATTATTAATAAAAGTTATTAAGAACTGATACAGAAATACGATTATTTGGCTGCGCAGAGGTCCCCAGGGCCCACTCTGCGTAGCCGCCAAAAGGCAGATGGCCCTTGTTTTTGGTTTTTCTAGGATTTGGTCGATATACACATAAATAGTTATTTCATTCTCACGCGGGGTTGGCAGGTGGTTCAACCCCGTGTTCAACCTCCTTGGGGGTTCATCCTCAACTGTAATACACGGTATTTTTCACCGTGAAACATGAGATTCAGGGTTGAACCGCGTTTTCAATCCCGTTCACACGACAACTGTTGGAAGGGGGAAGGTTGGACCCCCTAAGAGGTTGAATACAAGGTTCAACACCCTCCTTAACCCCGCGTCTCCGTCTGAACAAATTAAGTATTAGATTAAGGACGGTCACCCACTTAAGTACCATCCATGCCCAAAGCTGTTAAACTTTCGTAGACTGACACTACCAGGTCTAACTGCGCTGTCAATGTAAAAAGAAAGATTGAAAAGGTCAAAGAAAAGTTGAAAGTACAATAATTGCTTACCATAAAATTACTGTCTTCTATGACTTCTTTATTTATTATTTTCGTTTAATTTCATCTGAAATATATATTATTTTTAAAAACTTCTTTTTAAAGAATAAAAAATAAACTAATTAATAATTAACAAAACCATAAATAATAATAATAATTAATTATTCAAATTACAATAATAAAAAAAAAACACGAAAAGGTTTTTTAAACGGGCCGGTTTTTTAGTTCGTCTGATGTTTTAACTACGGTTTAAATAAGTAATAACAGGTGATTGCAGACTAATTTCTATAAATTAACAATGCTGCCAACTTTTTAAAATCATTCTAAATGAAGATATCAAAAATGCTTGTTATAACTGCTTGTAGTTAGCTGTAAATCTCAATCTTTCTTCCAATTAGAGGTAAACATTTCAATTTCTGTCTAACTACTTTAATGTTTAATTCTTTTTTAAACTGCCAATTCAAAAGATTTTATAGGTAGGTAGGTTTCACAATTATATTGTGTCGTATTTTACAATTAAAAAAAAAATCATTTAAGAAAAATTATTTACGACAAATTTTTCACCAAGTAAACTTAAAAATATATATAACATAATATTTAAATAAAAAGATACACTTATTTTACGATATTATGTAAAAAATTATTTTGTTAAATTATTTTTTTTAGTTTAGTCATACAATTGGTAACACTGAAAGTAGAAATGCGTTGTAGTTGCAAATGGAGATTCCAAGAAATTCCTCTTTCAACTTGTTTAAACACGTATTACGAAGTTATTATGTAGGTTGATATTGGTTTTCTCGGATTATTTTATAATTTAACGGTGTCAAGAAATAAATTCCAATTTGACGACATAAAAAGAAGCCATCGAGCAGCGATAAATCAATTTCAGGTATTTTTGCCACATGTTTAAATGAAAAAAGTGTTGAAGGAAAAACGATCTCTTTTTTATAACTAACAAGATAATACAATTGTTTCATAACGAAGTAAGCGACTACCATCGTGTCTGGAAAATAGTTTTATAAATGATTTAAAAATGCGAATGGTGCTAAAGGGACAAATGTGTAAATCCACCACATTAACAAGCAAGAAAGCACTTTATTGCTTCGTTCAGACGCGGTGTTTGACAGGGGTCTCACCCCGTGTTCATCCCATACTGTTTACACGGTATTTTTTAACTTAAAGTTTAGACTCTATCCCTGATGAAAATGAGTTATAGCGTTGAACCCCGCGTTCAATCCTGTTCACACAACGACTGCCGGGAGGGTTGAATACAGGACACCCGCAAAACCCCTCGATTAAAAGAAGTATGTATAACCCGTAACTAAGTTGAATATTCTATAGGCAATTAAACGCATTAAAGAGAAACATTACTAGAGGCAGCATAGCCCATCTCAATATTTTAGTAAGCGGGCATAGAGATATTATTATAGAGAGGCTTTATAGATTAAATTTTGAAATAATGAAAAAGTAACCTAAGCACCTTCGCTTATACTCAAATTATAATACAAAATATAAATCAAAACACCAACAATGCGGGAAAGACGAAAGTAATTTATTTTTAATAACCTCAAACCATTTGGAGGAGGTTTTAATTTGGTTACACAGAGCCCCTGAGAGCCCCAAAAGATATTTCAGGCCTCTCATGTAATGAGATAGGCTATGTCCCTCTAGTATATACTTTATGTTTTTGGCTTAGAATAATACTATAATAGAGGAGGCACAGACCGTAAACACAATGTAATTCACTGATAACACGAAAGCGGTTGACTGGTGCACTAAGTAATGCGCCAACCTGACAACAAACATTATTTTAAATATTTGTCATAAATATCTATTAATGAAGAAAGAATCGTAAAGAACAATATAATAATAAAACACCTGCTGAGTATTTAATAAAACTGGTCTTAGATGGCAAAGGGTGGCGGAATACAAAATCTACATTTAGTTGACGACGACTACTTATTATATATAATTTTAATAAATAGTTAAACTTCAATTAAAATGCTTTAAATATGTAATGCACCGATATTTATATAAGTAATTTTATGAATAATCAAATCATTAATTAATAATAGAACATAATATTCAGCAACCGGAAGTATTGGCCAACTTTTTTTTAAAAATTGTATATTGTTAGGGTGGCAGCATTACTTAGTTGCACCAGTCAACCGGCTTTCGTGTTACAGTAGTGCTCCTTCTATATAAAGTATATATCTTTATGTTTTCGGGGATCTTTCTGTAACCTCATTGAAACCTTCTCTACGAGTGAGTTAAAGTTATAAACCCATTTGTGTATGCTTTTCCCACAGTATGTGATTTGTTTTAAATTTTAAACTTGGACTACATAAGTTATAGTAATTTTGAAGTGTTTATTCATAAGTAAATGTTAGGTTACTTTTTCGATGATTTTTTTCAAAATTCCGGTTCCGACAAGACCCGTTTAGTAATAATATATCTATGGTTGTAAGTATGCGTGTATTAAATATTGCGAAATATATTTTTAAAAAGTTTTTATTTCTTTTATTCGTTTATTACTTTTATAACTGTTTAAAATCTTTTTGGGTTAATGACGTCATAAAAAATAGCATTACTGCAGCAATAGGCTGATTTTTGTACAAACTTTCAACTCTCTAGCATAGATACACTGAGGCTACGATGATAATAAACACACACAAACACACACAACACACATTCAAACAGACAACTATGCGAAAATCACTCAGGAGGCCTTAAATTTCACCAGGCAGGAATTATCCGCCTGATACGGATAATTCCGGTGACATCCCGGTTTTAGATTTTTTTGCAACCATAATACTTTTTCTATATCCCTACGGTATAAATGAGGAAAAGTAATTGACATATATGACAAATATTTAACTTCAATATTATAAAATTCTAGGAGATGTAGTTTTGACGTTATGACCAGATGTTAAGCTATTGTTAACATTTCCAAGAACTCCGTATTCCTGTCTCTACAAGGGCCACCGCCGGCTTTAGGTATTTCTGATGTTTTTTTCCAAGAAATCCTATAATTTTAATGTGTTTTGTTATTTTCTATTATTCACTAGAATTCTGGATTCAGACAAGGTAGTATTTAGGATTTTATATTTATTTGAAAAATAACCAAATTGTTTTTAATCTTGATTAATTTAAAGATATAGTGCATGGAGATTTACTAAATGAATATTTCATGTTACTATTTATAGAATGTTACCTATTATTATGAAAAATAAGAAATTAAATTAAAAACATTATTAGCAAAAATTTATTATAACAACTTAAAAATAATTAGCTTTGGTTTAAATATGAAAACAAGATATAAAAGACGTTCGCGTAAGTAGATTCTGTTTTAAGAATTCAAATAAAGGTATATCCACAACGGAGATGCAAAGAAACAGGGGCTCTAATGTTAGTTTATGTTAGAAATGTTCTTGTTTATAATTTATTGTTTATTATTTAAAATCCGTGCAACGGATAATTCAGGTGAAATCTCGGTTAATATTTTTATTACAAATACATAAAATTTTCCGGTATAGCTTGTAGAGGAAGAAAAGTTATAATTTAAAAAATAAATATGAAAACTTTGACATCATACTTAAAAGCTTGTTATTGCTAAATGAAAAGGCCTTTCTTAAAATTTTAATAATAATCTTTGTTATATTGGGCTAAGGGTTTGATATATTAAAAGTTTTTCAAGTAGGTTAGGGGGTCCACTGAAGGGGGTGGGGGGTTGTGTTGAGGTCGCTCCCCAAAATTGTGCCTCGAGTTTCTTTTTGATAAAAGTTTCCCGGAGGGAGGGATACACTATGTCAAAACATGGGTCTCCAAAAACAGCTAAATTAATGCCCATAATTCTTTCCAGCCTGAGTGCTTTCGCTGCCCAAGTAAGGGTAGATTTTTATCGATACAGCATTTAATCAACAACCAGATATTTTTTTTCAGCCCTCTTAGACTTTATAGCTATAAAATGTTATCAATATACTATAATAATTTATAACTTCCCAGAAAATAATTTTAGAAAATATTAAAATATATCTCTTGTATTAGCTATTAAAAATCCTCTTTTCTGCGTTCTGGGAGAAAAAAGTAAAAAAACATTAAGATGAGGCAAGAATTCTTTTTGAAAGCTTTTATTTATAATTTATATTGTTTTAAACAATAATTTTTATAAAAAATGTATGGGAAATATTTATTTTAAATTAATTTTTAACTGTGTATGGTTAAATATTTAAAGATTTTTATTTCATAAAAACTGTATGAAATAAAATTGTTCAAATTTTTCTATTTATTTGTTTCATACATTATTTATTTTTTTATTTAATTTAATACACAAGTACACTTATTACTAACATTTAGTGTAATAAAGTATCTTTATTGTAAATATTATAATTCTATTAATAATTTCATATTACTGTATCAATTAATTTAAGAATATACCTCACGATTATAAATCAATTTAAGAATAATAGAGGTAACATAAGAAAATACTTGCTGTTGGATATGAATATCCCTGGACCGGTTTCAGCATAACACCGTCGTCGTGCTCATTCCGAGACGAGAAGCTATTCACTGATATAATTTTATTAGATGAGAGCTCGAGTGCGTTCCCCGCCTGCTGATGATGGCGTTATGCGAAACCGGTCCAGGGATATTCATATCCAACAGCAAGTATCGACGGAAGCTGATTCTTCGATTGCTTCTTCAACTTGCGGTAAATACAACTTTTTAATTAAGATATTTTTAACGTAAAATATCTACAAGATAAAAAACAGGTACGGGGTACCTCGGAACTTTTCCTTACCACTTCAGATTCGCTACGCTTATCCTCACTCCTTCGAACTCGCTTCGCTCGTCTTCGGACTCCTCTATGATCCAACAAAAGAATTAGGTATTAATATTTATTTATTTGTCTTATCTCAGGCTTGATGCAGAGCTGACATTTTTTTAGTGCTACAAAGGACAAACTATTTGTCTTATTGAAATAAACGTAGTATATTTATTTATACTCATGGAAATCTCTTGATTTTAACTCAATTGGATTATTTTCCATTTTTTTAAAACACGTATAAAAGTTATTTGATAAAAATTGAACTAATGCTGATAATGAGATAAAACTTGGAGATAAAACACACACACTTACAGACAGACAACTTTGTGAAATTTAATTAGGGGTCTTTAAACATCTAAAACGGATAATTCTGGTGACATACCGGTTTAGTATGTTTTAAAAGCACAATGCATTTCCTATATACATACGGTATAAACGAAGAAGAGTCATATGACTGACAATATTTTTTTAACTTTTTTCATGATTTACAAATCAATCATTAGGTCAAGTTGTGTTCTCCGGAAAATAATTTATTATAACTTCATTAACTCTTAACAATGACTCCACAAAAATTTCGAAAATTTACTAAAGGCAAAGAACTATGTCCGATTGGTTTAAATTTTGCACGCATGTAGTCATATTTAAATCAAAGCTTATGTAGTATACCTAATAATGGTATACATAATAATCTTTATATAATAACTAACATATGTTTCATACGTTTCTTCTCATTCTCAGCATTAGTTCTGTTGAATTGTATACTTTTTTTAAAAAAATAGAAAAAAAAAACACAAAAAAATCCAAATGAGATGAAATTGGGCACAAATATAGCCTTTATGTAATAAATGAATATACTAAGTTTTATTTCAAGGCAAGTTTCGACTTTTGTTTGATCATAAAAGTTAAGCAGCATCGAGCAAGGTCATTGCTGGATCGCATGCCCTGGGAATAAAACCAATATAATCACTATCTAGAGACGAGTGAAGCGAGTCCGAAGACGAGTAGTATAAATTTAACGACTTGTATATTCTGAGGAGGAGCGAAACGAGTTCGAAATAGGTAGGATGAGGTAGGATGAGTGTAGCGAATACGATGTGATGAGGTAAAGTCCCGAGGTAACTCTGTATCCGATTTGTGTATTTATTAAAATTATTAATTAATTAAAATTTCAGTATATTTTATTACTTATCAATCTCAGCTCTTAATCAGCTAATCCTTCATCCCATATCATACTTAGCAGATGATTCTTATGTTCCTCTCAAGAAAGTGTTTTTTAACTGTTACATTTTTTATCGCTTTTATTTATTACATATTTTGTCATTTAAATTAAGTAATCTTAAAAGAAACTAAAAAATGGACATAATTGTCGTTTTTCTTGTGCCAGTCTCTTCCCTTGGTCTTAAAAACATTATCTTTCTCCTCAGTTAAAGATAATGCGGGCGATAATTTCTTACTTTAAAGGAGGGGATGTTGTTGAAAGAAGGCGATAAATAGGCTCCCCTAACCTTGGCTTTCAGGATAAGGGCCAAAATATAAAAATTTACTTTATCGACCCCTTTTTCTTTTTACTCGGTTTAAACGATATATAATTTTTCCGAGTTTATGATAACCCTATTTTTATGAAAGTAATCTTCTTCTTGCTCTCAATTATTTTATGTTTAGTGAAGATAAACTATAGCTTTTAAAAATAGAAATTAATGCTGAAATATTTCATCATTTTCAGTCATATAATAACAAGGAATATAATATAAAAATATTACTAAGCAATTATTCAATATTTCTTATTATCTGTTAATCTCCTTATTACTTATACTCTTGTTATTTATATCGTAATCTAGAATGATACTAAAAGGGGAAATATTGTTATAACAATAGTAGTACATCATGTTTTTACATTTAAGCATATTCATACAAAATAAAAATTCGAGATAAGCCATTTCAGGTAAAATTACAAAAATCCCCATTCCATCCTCTCAACATCACAAACTGCGTTCGTTAATAACAACTGAAAATTCGTTAATAAGGTTAATAAATAATACTACTTCACAAAACATACTTTTCCAACTACATATGAAGGCTTTAGTAGTACTCACATCTAACATTGTTTGTTTGTTTGTGTAGATGGTGCTTCGACTTTACATCTTCAAGATAAGGACATCGAGGATGATGGAGAACCTCCTGACCTTTATGGTAAAAATATTTATACTAATCAAACTTGTCTGACAAACTCACTAGCATTTAATTAAATAGGGAAAACAAGTCAACGAGATAGGTGCTCATGATAATCGTACAATAGCTACGAACAGTTGCAAGCAGTTACATTGTAACTTTTAAAACTAGGCGCCTCTAATAATGATACTTGGTAATAATGAAGTTGGTAATAAAAGAAAAGAAGTCACTCCACAAAACAAAACTTTATTGGCAAAGCGCTTTCAACCTAACTAGAGGCCATCATCAGTGCAAAACCTTTGAGATGTTAAAGAAGTAGAGAAGTGAGTTTATGTTTTCTTATTAGGTATTAGAGTCAGACATTTCAACGGTTATGCTCTGATGATGGCCTCTATTTAGGTTAAAAGCGCTTTGCCAATAAAGTTTTGTTTTGTGGAGAGACTTCTTTTCTCTTATTATTTATGATGGACTCCATTCACGCTCATTCTACTAGTATAATGAAGTTGATGGTTATGTGGCTCTAAGATTTATAATACGACACTCGGCTAAAATCAGTTAACAGGGTAGGAAAATAATAGAAGGAAGCCAATAAGGTTAGTCCTCGATGTTAAACCACGCTCTCAATTTCAAATCAGGCCAACCTTATTGGTTCCTCAACACTATTTTCTCGCGCTGACAACTGATTTTAGCCGTGTGTCTACTATAACAATACATTATGTATTTACTTTTAATTTAAATATAGCTTGAAGAAATACATGTATGTATATGTACGCTTATTTGTATGTATACACGTGAATTTCCAAATGTATTAGCCAAAAACCTACCTTAATGCACATTGTTGTATATACATTACTTTCATGCACATACTTCAACGCACATTAATGTATGTGTGGAACTATCAGTCCGATCAAATAACTTTTGGAGGTTGTGTAAAGTTTTGAAATGTTTGCTGAATGCTTAGATTTAATTTTTAGAATCTAGATTTTTCAGGAAGAGCTGTTCAGAAAGTGGTTCACGGGGTTCACAAAGTGATGAGCAAGAAAGGAGAGAAGGTTTACTGCGGTAATTGGGTAGCGGGTTGAAGGATTTGGGATTTTTATAAAGAGTTAAAGTCAAAAAAGGATAAGAAATCCACTGTTATTTATATAAATGAATAAATATCCTCAATAAGCCATCTTAGACTAAATTACAAAAATTGAAATGGGCCAAGTTCTTACCATTTTATAGTTGTCTAACAAATGTTTTGAGGAGGGTCGAGGCATTGTTATAAATTATGGAAACTTTCTTAAACCCTAAAATAATTGCTTACTTTTTTTTGCTCATTTGAGTTGTTAAAATAGTCTAATCTAAATAGCTTTAAAGAAAAATAATCAATTTTAAAATTTTAAATTGCTAAAGCAGTAGCAGTATTTTGTTGTTAAGTGGTGCCACTTTTGACATGTGCAGTTGTATAACTTATACGTCTTTCTTAAAAGATTCTTTTTCTTATGTTCCCATACAAAGTATGACATTTTCCCAAATTTGTGAATTTTATAGGAAAAGGTGTCCTTCTTAACACCAGCATTGCATTGTTAGAAAATCTCTTAAAGTTTATCAAATTCAACATCATTGCTTTACAATAAAAACAAGAAATATTATTTTCAGGGTCCAAAGGTTAGAGAGGCCCACTTAGCCTAGCGTAGGGCATCAAGGTAAGTGACTACAAAGACGATCTAATTAGTAGGTTAAGGTTACATTTAACTCAACTCACGTTGAGTTATCTGTCTGGCACCATTCTCAGTCATTGGCTGATAATGGTGTCATTGTACTAATCTATCTGCTTACTGTTACAACAGATTATAACTTGTCCAACCATGAGAACAGTCCTTACCCTGTCACCATACGACTATATTTGGATCAATTAAAGAAGTCAGTTAGTACTTAAAGGTAATTTTAATTATTTATTAAATATTTTTAATTTTATATGATAAAAATTGTCTTTTCTTACTTATGCTGTCTGTTTTAAATTCTATTTGAAACGTATATATATATATATATATATATATATATATAATATATATATATATTATATATATATATATATATACATATATACATATTACATATATACATATATACATATATGTATACATATACATATATGCATTTTGTCTTTAATGTTCACTATTCAGGCTAGGTAATTACATTGTGCTTTAGTTTCATCCGATATTTTTTATTTGAATGTACACATTCATAATACTATTATTATTATTACTACGTCTACTACTATTATTATTATTACTACTACTACTATTATTATATATGTTTTAACAAAAAATATGAATGTAGGTATAAATTCATGATATTAAATATACATTATATTTCTATTTTACTACTAAAACTTTTATAATGTTTAGTAAATGCACAAGAATAGCAAAAATCCCTACGTTTCCATACATTTTAGCAAATTTTTTACAACAAAAAGTTATATAAAAAAAGAGAAGACTTAGTTTGGACAATGTATATAGGAGAAAAGATTCAGTGGATTTAGTACAGAGTGACTGATCACCACACGGACCTTAACACTAGACAGAAGCAACCCCATATCCCTTTGGATATGATACTTTGTATTTTTTACTGATGCATTATTCATACTTTAGGAAGCCCTTTTCTATTCTTTAAAGGTTTTTTCCTGAAGCTATATCGACTAAAAAGTTTCAACAGAAAAACGTTTATATTCTATTTTCTTTTAAAATCCATCCATTCCTTTTAACTCTATGGTAAAGAGAAGGCGTCTTATATAAAAAGGTTAGAAGAATAAAGCAATGGATAACCTCTTACTAACAGTTTAGTCTAGTTTCTCTTCTTCTTTTACTATTTCTGTAATATTATTATACTTTAACCTTCTTCAAAAGGAAATCTTTCACATTTTTTCTATACGATGTATTCTTTGACTTATATTTAATCGTTTCTACTTAAGCCTTATAAATAAATTGTATCACTTACTAACTAACTTTTGTTAGTCCAAGCAGTGACAGAGTCACATGCAAGTTAATGCACCATTAAAATATATGTCTGTTCAAAATTCGCTAATAAGGATAAAAGAAGTCTGTACTTTGTTATAGCGCCACTTATAACTTTTCCAGCTTCCTTACACCATTTAACTACTTTTTATAGCAGTATCTGGGGCTTTTATAAGAAATTGAATATCCACTTGACCTGTGCAAAAACGATTTTGCTAAAAGTGCATATGCTAAAGCCTTGATAGCTTTAAGGTAAACTGTTTGAAAGTAACGTTTCCTAAAAAAATATACCCGGCTCAATATAAACACTGGATTTGATCTTTGAAATTTAAGTCTTGACCTTTTTAAGTATAGCCTCTGACGTATGCTAGAAGCAATTGCTAGACACTGCATGCTTAATAGGAATTAAGCTCTAATTGAGGCAATAGAGAGTCCCACATGTTAAATACGTATAGAAAATGAGAAAGAGACACCCATATTTGGGATTATCATTGTTTGGGTACGTGTGAAGGATTTGGAAGACTTACGTTTTTTTGGAATTGAAGAGCTATTAGAAGAGAAAATAGAGTCTCTAAGATGGCAGTACCTTTTTCAATTTCATCTATCGCAGCAGGAGGTTTAAAGAGGATAATGTAGTGGTTGTAGCAGTTGATTTTGGTCTTAGTGAATAGGGCCCTAAGGTATGCCCGTAGCCAGCTTAAACTTGTGAAGGGGACCAATCCCAGAGTAAAGTGACATTCATCCATCTTTTAGGGAATTTATCTAAAAGATGCAAACTTTTTTCCATGGCACAGGGTGGTGATGCCCCCCTGGACCCTCCCTACCTGGCTATGGGCTTGCCCTAAGGATTGGTCTATTCACCCCCTCTCTTACTACTACTTCTAATTACGATAATTGATGATTAAACATAAATATTGCCTTGTATGTTTTACCTCTTGCTAAAGAGGTAGTTTAGCCTCTTCAGATAGAGCTACAAATTTTCAAGCAGGGCAGAAGGCCCCCCGGCTACTTCTTAGCTACGGTTCTGAACGAGATTAATGAGTTCAAGTTTATAATTAACATTACTTTAAGATTTTTGTTCATCTTATAATTTTAATTTGCTTATATTATCTTTTATTTTACATGTTTTTAATTAGCTTTAACTAAATGCCACACTGGACAAGATTTTCCAATTCTCCAGTGTGCCATTCGATTCTTTACAATAGATATTTTCGATATATTGTTTAACACATTATTGAAAATAAAGGAATAATAAAATCCCTATGTTCCTGTAGGTATCCTTTATGCCTCATAAATGAAAATTAGCTAAACACGTCTCAGAATTCGAAAGTCGCATACTTACTATTACTTGTGACTTGTTTAGACGTATCAGTAACTATTTCTTTAAAAATTAAAACAAAACTTAACTGGGGCACTACCGTGACCCCAGATAATAAATTTAAAAGGAATATTTTACACCATTTTATACGTAATGTGCCAAATACCTAGTGAACATTCAACCACTAACTAAACCTGTTATTCGCTAAATAAACTTAATATTTTCCTACTCAAGATTTATTATTTTAACCTTAAAAAATTCACTTTTGGAAAATAAACTTAATTTTAAGCTTTTAGGAATGTTAAAGAAAACTAAATAAACATTTTAGAGAGAGAAATAAAAATTTAGAACTTTTATATATTTTTAGCACAAAAAAATAAAAACTTAAGTTTTTCTTCATTAGATCTAATTGAAGCTTTGCCTAAAACTTACCTTTCTCCGATTCAGGAGTATAACTTAGACATATCAAATTAGTGAGACCCCGAAAAAGTTTTCTGGCCTTGGAGCCCTGAGTAACGAGTTATTAACCCTTAAAAAGAGAAGATTTAAGAGAACGCAGACCAAGAAAACGCAGACCGAGTTGGCTTGGAATGATTAATTTCCCCGGTTGAATGAATACCTAGGAAAATTTCGTTTATTACTTTAGTTAAGTTTTTTAAAATTATTATAATTTTCTACCTTATTTTTTTATTATTTTATAAATCTTTATTAAGGTTTTCGAGTTAAACATTTTTTAACGAAATTTTATAGAAAATGTCCATAATTAATGTTTAAAATCACATTTAACTAAAGTGCAATTTTATTTACATAAACGTTAATTTGACGTGCATTGGACGAGGCTGTCAATTGTATTTACATTATTTTATACAACTTTTGATGGGCATATTTATAATAACAATAAATAAATAAACCATGACAGCAGATTATACTGACTTCAGCAATATTTGTTACAAGGGTTTTGGTTTTGATTAGGGTTGCCAGATTTCAGCTAAGATCAAGGAGGACGAATTTGGCATCAGGGGAGAGGGGGGGGGGGTGTAGTAGTCCATTTATGCAACTCAGCTGTAAAGAATGATTTTACTTATGTAGAAACTTATTAATGAGCAAAACGAGGCAACAGTAAATTGCTAAATCAATAACTATTACTTAACAGCCACTTTGCTTATACAAATTTTAGAGTATAAGCAAATCGAATTCTTCATAATGTCAACACATCGACTCTTAACACATTTTGACTCTAAATTACGACAAAAAGCTTGTTCTCAAACCAAACATAAAATAAAACATATTATTTAATTTATTTTTATTTTATTATGATTAAATGTATATTTGGTTTTTGTAAATATAAATATCTTCCTTTAGACTTGCTGGTTTTAAAAATTGTAATATTATAGATGAAAATTGCTTGCACGTTTTTTTATTTTATGAAACATTATTAAAAATAGGCAATATTGGGACATTTTTAGTTTCGGGGGATTTTAAATTTAAGCGCGACAAAGGTGTCAATATTGGGACCGTCTCGCTGAAATTGGGACGCTGGAAACCCTAATATAGATTGTCTTTCTTGTTTATAACTCTTTGGCCCGCGTTTATTTAGGAAGTTTTTCTATTGTTTCAGACCTGCTGTGGAAATAATATTTACACCTTATATGGAGATTGATGATTCTCACACAAACCAAAGCATTTGGGGATAAATATATCTTCCGCGTACTGGTAAGTGATTATAAATAGAGTTATTGTTATAATTTCATTCTTGACGTTAAGTATAGGTACTTTCAAGAACATATATAAAACTAGCCCTTCAATAGTACTTGCTTGTTATGGTGAAAAACCGAAGTGTGAAAGTTGTAAGCTGTCAATGTATGAAAATTACAATATTATTTTTAAAATTCTGGTCCATATTTAAAATGGATTTGGTACGTGTCTCTTAAAGAGGTAGATTTGTGCCAAATTAAAAATAAAATTCAAAAATAAAAAATCCTCAATTTCAAAAATCCGAAACCGGGATGAAATTGGAATTATCCGTTTCAGGCGTTTTTAAGGCCTTCCGAGTGGTTTTTGCAATGTTGTCTGTCTGTATGTGTCTGTTATAGCAGTGTATTTATGCTAGAGAATTGCATTTTTTTACAAAAATTAGTCTACCACTGCAGTTGTGCTATTCAGAAAATAATTTGTTTATGACGTCATTAACCCGCAAAAATGTCTCAGCAAAAATTTCGAAAAATCATACAACGCGGAAAAACGTTGCGATCGGGTTGAGATTTAGCAGGCATGAGACTATAGTATTATAAATAAGTACTAGCATATTTATAAGACTATAATTACTTAATAATTAACTACATATGCATAAGACTAACATATGTGCTAAGTTTTATCTTATTTTTAGCATTACTTTAATTTTTATTAAATGACTTTGTGTTAAACTATTATACATTTGAAAATTCGCTTATATCATGGCAGTATGCCACTTATAAATCAGTAACATAAAGTACATAAAACACAGATAAAGTACAACAACTATGTGGCTGCGAAGCGGCCCCTATTTCGACGCCGCGTAGCAATAGTAAAATTGTCTGAAGACCTAGCGGTGTATATAACGTGTTACTTTGGAGTGTATACAAAGTATACACCCATCCAGTGTCTATCAATTACAATTGAAATTCTTTTTGTACAAAACTAGGTAAAGTTCGAATACTTCTTAGCAGTTATGCTTATAATTCTAAGAGTGTAGATGGGTATGGTTTGTACGTTAAGAATAATAATTTAAAGGCACAAGTTAGAAATAACTAAATTATACTTAATTAAAATTGTTTAGTGAAGTTTGTATATAGAACGTTTTTGCAAAGAGAAACTGAACTCAAAAAAGATTTAATGCAATTTTTTCCGTAAAACAGTAATTAAAATTAAGAGAGGTCTAAAAACGACTCTTAAAACAACTTTGAATCTGTAAAAAATGTAAGTTTTTAAAAATCTTGAAATTTTTACTGTGGGTTGCGTAAACTAATTTCTGTTGCCCTTTTTTCGAAAATCAAATTAAGTTGCTAGAGAAGGAAAAAATAATCACAAGGGTTAAGAATGATAAAAATGTTAGTTATTTCTTTTACTTTTTAAGTATTTTCTGCTCTTCTGGTCTTTATATAGAAGCGAAGGTATGTTATGGAAAAAAATTTAATCCCATTTTTTTAAAGAGAGCATCAGTGACCACTTTTTTTGAGAAAAAGAAAACGGCAAGGATTTTCTTAACTTAATTTGCAAAAGCAGGATGAAGTTATTTTAATTGCTTTTCGTGTAACTGCGTCGTGGTTTAAGATAAAGATTTTTTGTTACAATAGAGTTTGTGATGGTAGACCTGTAATGGAGGACAACTAGTTATTTAATAGTCATAATAAGAGTATTCATACAACCAAAGAATCTCTCCAATATAGTATGTTGTATTGTAACTATAGTATTTAGTATCAGTGCTTTTTCTATCACTTTTACTTAAACTGCACAATGGGTTTAAAAAGTGTTCTCCTTAAAGAGCTAGTAGAATGACGAAAAAAATAAGAACTAGGGTTTAGAACAAGGAATATGCATAATTATATATTATAACAAGGAATACACTAGGGTTTAGAACAAGGAAAATACACAATATTATATTATAACAAGGAATATACATAGTAATACATAATAATATAATATAACATGGAATACACTAGGGTTTAGAACAAGAAATATACATAATAATATAATACATATTTATCTTATTTCAGTTTATCTAATTTTTAATGAGATAAACCCATCTAATTTTTGATTAGATAAACTCACTTATTTTTTATTATTATCTAAAATTTATATTAGAATATTTTTTCTTTGAAAAAATTAAATAATAAGTTGTGGCGCTACTACTCAGGTTATTAAATATGTATCGAAAACTTAGGCAAAAATTGAATTGAAAACCTAGAAAGACCGCCTTTCAAAGAAAATACACTCGGCTTAAGGAGTTCCGTGCCAAAATTATTTTGGTTATGAACTTAATTACTGCAATTAAGACAATAGAAAATTAGCCCCGGTACCAAGATTCGATATATATATATATATATATATATATATATATATATTATATATATATATATATATATATATATATATATATATATATTATATTTCTCAAAACAAGGTTAGGGAATTCTTAAACGAATTTTAGACTCATTCCCGGACACCCCGTCACCATACAAGCCACCTTATTAGCGAATTATTTAAAAGAAAATTTTCTAATAATGCTAAGAATATTAAAGTGCGCATTTCCTTTGACAAAAACAAAAACAACGTAAACCCAAAATTTATTTAAGAAATGTATTTTTATACAGGCAAAATTTTAAAAGCAAATATTCTTAAGAGAATTCGCTCGGCTTGCAGACTGCGTCAAAATTTATATTCTACTGTTGACTAAAATATGTTTGACTGTATAATATAGCTAATTACATTAAATGAAACAAATATTACTAAAATAAAATGAAAATCCATCAAAATAGTACCTTATTTTTTATTGTTTGTATTTATCCATTTTCTTTTTTAAGTTAGGTTTGTTTTTAGTTTAAATTTAAAGCCCTATTTTTTTTTAAATTTGTTGTTTTTCCTGTGTTTGTTACGATGGGTTGTCTTATCCCCAATATATTGTTTTTACTTTTCTTTGTACTGTGTAAAGGTTTTACTGAATGATTCCCAGTAGAATTGCTTTAGCCTTGTTTTCCAAGAGCCATCCCCAGCTTTTCTTAGCGAAAGGGGAGAAGCAGAAAAATCTCGTTCATTTTGTTTCACATCTTTTCTAAAAAGAGAGAATAGATTGGTTTCGTCCAGGGAAACCTCCTTCTTATCCTTTTTACGATTCTAGGATAAATGGTTAATAAAAGTGGAATTAGTATAATATAATAAAATTTTGTATTTTTATAAAAAGAGCTTTGAAAGCGTTCATGTAAGACGTTTAGAGATCTCAAAAGGGATATATTTAGGACAATAGACCTATTAGAGATGGGTTGTTAAACCTAAGCATTACCAAAAGAATTTGCTTATCCTCAGCTACTGATCTCCGCCTACGTTTAAGAGTAGATGGATATTGTTTTCATTTTCTTTGAAAAGAATGGATTTTATCTAATAAATATTCAAATACACTATACGAAGACTATTTTCAAACTTATTTCAATAACTTTATAAGTCTATCGCATTTTATTTTGTAGATCCATTAAATTACTTCTACCTTTATTCTTATTCTTACTCCTATTTATCTTCCGCCTAAAAATTGTCCCCTTGTTTATCATGGCATCTCTACTCGTAAATTTCATTCTACGTTTTATAAATTTAAATATTTTTATTATGATTGATAAAAATTGTAAGGACTGTACCTGGGTGAACATTTGAAAGTTCTCATCAAATTATTTAATTCAGATTCTCTTTATAAAATGTTCATCTTAGGCTTTAACTTTATACTTCTGACTGTATAACTTTTAAAACTATTTCGTGTCCCCAATAGAAAATTCAGTGAACTTTTGAACTCTAATAACGGTTGTAAAATAGGTTGGAATCAAAGGAATTATAGATACAGAGGAAATTTGTACTGATATTGAGATTCTAACATAATTATAAGGTATATTTTTAACAAATTCCTTTTATTACACAGAATATATCACAATATTATATTAACTATATCTATTTTAAAGTATTAAGTGCCACACTGGTGAAGTGGAAAACTCTGTGCTGTGTGCCACTTACTAAAAACTTATAAAAATGCAAATAAAAGATCACAAATAATTTTAAAATTGAAAATAAAGATAAATAAATTAGAAATTGTGAAATAATTACGTTATGGTAATTTTAAATATATACTTATTTTTGTATTAAATATAAAAAATATTGAAATTGGGTACTAATGTGACACCAGGTATTTTTAATTATTAAATTAAATAATTAAATAAATAATTAAAAATAGGTGTCTCATTAGTGCCCAATTTCTAATGTAACATTAAATTATAGAGACCATCAGAAGAAGTAATGTAAAAAATATTAGTTTAAATAATTATTTTAAACATTATAGTTGAATATATTTAACTTATTTAGTCTTACTTTTAGTTTAAAAAGTTAAGTTTAAATTTAAACTTAATTATAATTATTTTTATTTTCATTATTCATATTCTCTTATTATTAATATTATTTTATTCATAGTCTTATCCTTATCTTTCATGTAGTTTAATCTTGCTCAGGGGAGATTCATGTTAATCAATTTCTGACTACATTTAATTTTTATTGGTTTTATTTATTTTCTTTTTTATTGTTTGTAGTTTTAAGTAAGTATGTTAAATTTTTTACGTTATTTTTGGCTGAGGGGCCTAAGGAGGGCGCCCCCTCGCCCTGAATGACCAGTCCGCCCCTGACTATAAGGTTTTAACTGATTTAGCAACACTTTTCCGTGTTGGTATTTTGTGTTGTTAAAATTATTAATTTTTACATAAAGTCTCATTATATTTGACTATATGTATGATTTTTGACCGTTTTCACAAACATATTTTAAGCAAGTTCCTTCCAACGTTCCGATCCAAGAATATCACTCGTTAGAAGCATTGTCTTTATTTTCCCAAACGAAATATCCGGACCCCTTCAGCACACTTGTTCCTTGTTTTTATCCATAGTTATAGAAAGGCACATCTTAGAAACGTGGGCAATGGAAAAGACACGTTGTATAGGCGCGTGACGCCTGACTACACCCGTTTTTCTTGATATATCTTTTTTCGTAACGAGAAGATGGTAGAAAAAAAGCTCTGAAAACGTATTTTGGGCTCTCTTGTTTTTTATTCTTATTGGTTCGATACATTTCTGGGAGACCTATACATGGTGTAGGAAAGATATTTTTGTGCCTCATTCATCAAAGGTTAAAAAGGTTGTCCCATATCTTTTATTTCCTTTTATTCTTCTTTTTGTTCAGATTTATATGGAGATAGCTTTGGAATTTAAAAATGTAACCCGATTTTTTTCACCATTAATTACTCATTGTCATTGCTGTCATTTAGATCAGTAAACCATTCGGCATCAGACTTAATGGAGTTAAATCAGTTAATTTTTCATGGAGGGTTACTTATTACTGATTTGGCGACACCAAAAAACAAAATTAAAAAATTGATGTACCTCAAAATTAAAAAAAAATTGATGTACCTCAAAATTAAAAAATTGATGTACCTTTAAAATTAAAAAAATTGATGTACCTCAAAATTAAAAAAAAAAATGATATACTTCAAAATTAAACAAATTGATGTACCTCAAAATAAACAAATTGATGTACCTCAAAATTAAACAAATTGATGTACCTCAAAATTAAAAATTGATGTACCTCAAAATTAAAAAAAATGATGTACCTCAAAAATTTGATTTCTATTCTTATACTCACTATTTCGGACTTGTTCCGCTCGATCTCAGATTTATATTGCAGTACTTCTAGGAATCGTTCGGCTCGTCCTCAGACAGTAGAAACAAACTTTTTATTTCCAGTGGTCACCCAAGCAAGTACTGACCTCGTTTGATCCGGCTTAACGTTGGTGATCTCACAAAATCCTTAAAATAAAAACTTAGTAAAATTATTTATTACATAAAGGGTTTACTCCTGCTAAGTTTTATCTAAATTCTACAATTTTGCGACTGCAAAGATTTGTTCCTCAAAAGACGTGTACTCGCTATTTATTAACAAAAATCGGGTACAGGGTACCTCAGTACCTTATCACATCGAATTCCCTATACGCTCATCCTCCCTGCTTCGGACTCAGAATATACAAGTCGTTAAATTTATACCGCAACAAACTTTCGGATTTGCTTCGCTCGCCTTCAGATAGTGGTAAGAACCGTTTTATTTCAAGCGATCATCCAACCAGTACTAAACATGCTCAATACTGCTTAACGTTTACTATCATACAAAAAGTATTTTGTAAAAGTCTATTTTGTACAATAAGTGCAAAATAGATGTACTTGTTGTATTGAAACGAAACTTAGTGTAAAAATTAAACTAATACTAATAATGAGATGAAAAATTGGCACGTATGTTAGTCTAATACATAACTATATGCATGCCAAATCAATTGATCCCTCAAACTGATCAATTTTCCTTGTTTTATGATTTTTCAAAAATTTGATGTGTCATTATTGCAAGTTAATGACGACATAAAAATATTTTTTGACTAGCACATTTACAGTTATAGGTTCTTACACAAAGTTTCAACTTTCTAGCATAAATACAATAGGAGCTACAATGATAACAGACACACACACACCACACACAACACACACACACACACACACACACACACACATATATATATATATATATATATAATATATATAATATATATATATATATATATAATATTCGCCCACATTCGGGATTTTCGCACACACAATATTTAACCTATACCTACGGTATAAATGAAAAAAAGTATGAATTAAATTAATCCTGGAAATAAACTGAAACTTTGCTCGCTTGCTGGTATTAATAGGATTACATGCGTGCCAAATTTCTAAGTGATCCAAATTATAATTCGGCGCTTCGTTAATGTTTGGCATATTTGGTATTTTAATAACAGTTAAACTTAAACCTAATCGACAACTAAACCTAAAAAGGTAATTTTTGTACTAAGATCCAAGTCTCTATCATCAACACACTGTGAACTACGATAATAACACTCACACCTAGACAGAAAAATTTGGAAAAACACTCAGGGAGTGTTAAATACACTAAAAATGATAATTCAAGATTTTTGTGCTAACACATAACTTTTTCTATTTACCTACTGTCTACTGACAGAAAGCAAAAAACTGCCCATCAACTAAATTTTCCAAAAGTTTCCTATGAATCATGGTAGAAGAACTTATTGCTATTTTTCGGTTTTTTTTTCTTACCATGAAAATAAGGTACCAAGTCTTCTTGCGTAGTCATGTAGAAAAAAACCAATTCTTTTACTATTTTTTAAACAATGTATACAAATCATTGGATATAAATTGAACTAATGCTGATAATGAGATCAAACTTAGCACCTATATTAAGTCTTATACATCGCATCATCTTTTCGTGTTTTATTATTTCTCGAAATTACGATTTTTAATTTGTTTCGAGTCATTATTGCGTTATAAAGAAATTATTTTATGAATAACACAACTGCAGCGAAAGACTGATTTTTGTAATAAATTTCAACTGTCTTGCATAAATGTACTGGAAGCTACGATGATAACAGACACACACAATATACAAACACACACATACAGACAGACAACTTTGCAAAAAACCACTCATGAGGCCTTAAAAAAGTCTGAAACGGATAATTCCGGTGACGTCCCGGTTTCGGATTATTTTTGCAAACTCCATACTTTTCCTATATACCTACGGTATAAATGAGGAAAAGGTAAAAGTATTCTTTTGCTGCTATTTTTATAACCATAAAGTTACCCTCTTTTTCAAACTTCGAAATACATCTGTAAGAAAACTATGCGTTGTATAATAATAGAAGAATTTGACAGCCGAGAAATATTTTATAAACGCAGTGTCACCCGAAAAGATGTCAATCCTTCAATTTTACATGTCAATTATATAATTTTTTGAAATATATTTTTGACAGAACTGTAAAGGATTTTCTAACAGGAAAAACCACTTCCGATTTTGATGTAGTGTCTCTTTTTTTCCATCACTTATCGATCCTCTATATTAATGTTTCACGCTGGTTATATTTATATATTGTGAATAAAAATGATGTTAAATATGGAATGATATACTTCCTTCTATTTCCTTTATTAAGGAAATACCGCCAATCACCACACGAACATTGATTTGTTCTAAACCCAGATATGGTTAAGATTTTGTTGATCTCTGGGAAAATGATTAAATAATTATATATACGCTTGAGATATAGTTCGGAGGACAGAGGAGTGAGAGGAGGAGGAAGTTGAAGAGGGGAAAAGGAAGGGGGATGATGGGATCGAATCCATTGGGCTTCTGATTCCAAAATTATTTATTGTCATAATTAATACGTATGGATTTTGTTGATCTTATCTTGTTAAGCTAGTTTTGCAAAATCAGAAGTTGTTTCATTTTTAAAAAAGATCAAAATAATAAATCAGATTGCTAAAATTTTGACTTTTGGGTTTAGTAAAGTTTCTGAGGTTTAATGGCTCTACCCGGAAGCCTAAACCAGTCGGAACAGATGACGGAGTAATTTCCTTCAGGAGAAGAGGACGTAAAGTTTGGATATTACTCTTGAAATTCGGACAGGGCTTATGTTGGAGATTGCTCTGACGAAATAAATGACTTTTAAAGGTCTTTGCAGCAATTTGTTTGATAAGTACGAAAAATAAAGATTAAATCAAGTCGAAAAGTAAATTAGTATGAATAATAAAAGAAGTAATAAGGTGAAATATTTCAAGTAAAAATAAATTTTTCTTGTTACTTAATAGTCATTATTTCCATATTAATTATATATATATATATTATATATATATATATATATAATATATATATATATATATATATATAATATATATTATATATATATATATATATATATATTATATATATATATATATATATATATATACACATACTTTTTTTAAATGTTAATCTTATACACGCTTATCTTACCTTTCTTTTACAATTATTTTCTTTTCTACTTTAGATTCTTTCTCTTACAATTATAATCGATTCTATACAATTATTAAATTTGTTTCTTGTATATAGGTATTTTCATTTATTCACACTTGGCTTATCCTTTATACTTTTCCTTGAACAGATCATGTTGTGAGTTACAGTGAGTAGAATGTAGATGCGGATCCTTCCCCCACCCCCTCGCATCTAAACGTAATGCGATTTTAATGTAAATCCAATGCTTTCCCTTTTTTGGTTATGCTTAGAATAGAAAAAATACTTTTATTCTTCATTTTGCTTCCGTGCTTTGTATAGATATAAGATTTAAAATTTGTCAGCTTAGTTGAAAATTAACCGTATTAATTTCCGAAGCAAATTTATTGTAAAGCTTGGTTAATGCTGAGCTGAAGTTTATAAGTCATTTTCTTAAAAATTTTGGAGGAATTAAGAAACATGTCGTATTACAGAAGCACGCATGTCTAAGGAAATTCGTCCTTAATTCCCTAAGAACTTGTAACCCTCGAGTTGATTAAGTAAGTAAGTAAATACTAAGTAAGTACTATTTTTGGGTGTTTAGAGTTAACTAAAACCGCTCTGTTAGCGAGCACTTAAAGTACTCAAACCCTATAAAGCATTAGTTGTAAATCCTGGTAAAGTCGATGAACTAGAAAATAATTTTAGCAGGGTTGTCCGCGGCCGGGTCAATTTCCGCTTGGTTCCTCGTTTATAAATCCACTCTATGCTGAAGTTTTCGAACCATAGTGTAAGAATTAGATTTACTACTTAAATCTTTTTTTTTCTAGCGCAAAAAAATGCGATAAAATAAATAAACCTCAGCGAAAAATCAGTTTCAACGTGAGATCAAAATGTTGCTACTTATTTATTTAGGAAATAGACTGTAGCACTAGTTAGTTCATTGCCTTTGAAAATTTTATTATAAATGATTTACAAGTAGTCTATACATCGAAAACCTGTACACTATCCAACGTAATCTGTGCACTACTGAACTCAAATTGTTAAATAAAATGCACTCTTTCGTAGAGGACCAAATCTACGGGTTTAATTTGAAAAAAATCGAAAATCATTGTCTCGCTTTTTGGTTGCAAATTTTAATAAATTTACTGTTAGAATTTCTTAAAGTTCATAACTTGCGAACTTAGCAAGTTAAGAAGTGAAGAAGAATAACTGTTAGCAAAAATATGCAATCCTACAAAGCAATTTCATAAACGTAATTACAATTAATATGTATTTGAATTTATTAAAATTTATAAGCAATAGTATTATAAATAATAATGTATTAAATTTGTATACTTTAGTCGTTTTAAAACTTTAAATTATATGAATATATCTTTATTATTGTAAATAATACAAGGCAGTAAATATATAACAGAGTTAAGAAGGTAGAAAGAAATAAGTACATTTAAGTATAATTTAGTTTAAACTTTTTTACGTTATGTAAAGTATATATGAGTTTATTCAAGTGAAGAGATACCTCTACTCTTTACCTTTAAAAATGATGTTAAACTTTCGGTAGGCGGTATGTTCACGCCTCTCTAGTCTAAGTCATGAAAAGCTATAAAAGTTTTTTATTGACTGTAAATTATGATACCTAAAGTGGTTTTTTTAATGCGATAACATCAAAAAAGTTGGATACATCGAAGTCGTTATTTATTTTAGTACTTTAACTTGTTTTAGCTGTAATTTTTCTTAGCTATTCTAAAATTTAAAAACTTTGTTTACTTAGAAATAAAAACAAATTTCGTAGAATTACTTGTAAAATGTTGGAGTGATGTAAAATTAATCGTTGAAGTTAAAGATAAGATAAAATTTGGGGGTTTTAACGGCCTCTTATATTTTTTTCATTAAAACCAAATGTAAGTAAAGTATTGAATGTTCTCCAAGTATTTAAATATATTTACCGTATATAAATACTTCTAGTTCAAATACGAATACCCTTATGAAATAAAACTTATTTGCACTAAGTACAGTGTCGAATAATTACTATATGTTAATTAGTCACATAAGTTATGTATATGAGTAATTAAAAAAATATAATAAGCTAGTCAGCGAGCATTATGACTCTTCACCAACATCCAGATATAAATTTGAAGGAAGGACTCAAACTCCACAGTTGGGGCTCGGATAGTTCCCAAATTTCTAGAGATACATTTCCGTAAATAAAGCATCTTAGTTTGTCAGATATCCACCAGGTGTAAAAGCTGCATGAGTTTTATAAGCCTTGCAATTATAGTCTCTAGGTGGCTAATGTGCTAATAAGATGATTTGAAAAAGCAGAAGGTGACCTGAAATTTAGAATTAAAATTT
Organism: Microvelia longipes; assembly: GCA_018340805.1. Taxonomy (NCBI): domain Eukaryota; kingdom Metazoa; phylum Arthropoda; class Insecta; order Hemiptera; family Veliidae; genus Microvelia; species Microvelia longipes. The sequence goes on along the minus strand of JACMZG010000002.1, from coordinate 13,166,895 downwards.
GAACAAAGTAACTGAGCAAATTATTAATCCTGGGAGGTTATCACTTATCCTCATTACCTTGTTACAACTAATTATATAATTGCTGATTTCCCCCTAAAAGAAAATGTGACTTAAATACATAGCTGTATAATGTTCTGTTTGATTTCAGACTGGTTTCTCTTGATTTGGAGCTGAAACAGAAAATCAAAAATACTCGTAATATAAATCAGCAATTTTTTTTGAAAAAGTAAGCTATGAAGTATTTTTTTATAAATTATAAAATAATTATTCCAGAATCTATTACTAATTAAAGTTTGATACTATGTCAAAGACACAAATTTAAGTGTAACTCTAACCAAACTAATGTTTCAACCGATGTTGTATTTACGCTTGGATTTTAATTTCCCTAAATCGTAAGTGCATTAGTGAAAAAAACTTATGCCCCTTTAAAATTAAATTTGATAATCGAGTACTGACTAAAAACTTTATTTCTATTTTTATGAGACATATCGTGCTCACTGAGGTAACTTGTTACTTAAGAATAAAAGCATTACGCTGAAACTGTCCTGATGTGTGTACAACACTGCTTCATATCACTGGTGGCTTATTTGTATGAAATCATTCTGTCTGTTTTTTATGAAATATTTGTAAGAAAAACAAGAAGCATTTATTTTAACAACCTTATTTATCTAAGCAGTAGCATTCTTAAGTAATAAGTTTTCATCCCGGGGAAACTATCTTGGTATTTTTTCACCTATGATAAAATAAAGTGTAACAAATCTTGATATATAACTGGTTTTAACCATTTTTAAGTTAATGTAACATGTCAGGAATAAAAGAAAGGTATATTGATTTCTTTAAATTTGGATTCTCATACGCTGCCAGATACTTAAGTAAAACTGAGTTTATTGGAGCTAAATAAACAGGCCGCGAAGTTGGATGAAGATGAACTAGGCTTGAAGTGTCGTCACAATGCTTAAGAGTGGTTGGATAACTTTAAGTAGTAGAATTTCTTTGTAAATTACTTTTTAGGCTTAGGGAAATATTTTTTACTTGCTTGTGACGTAATGTTTAGAGCTTTGTATCATATACTTAGTTATACAACTATATATAGGTATTAGCTACCCATTTCTGAATGATATTTAAATTTACCGTATCATACATTTATATTTATTAGCACACTAAACTCGCACTCAACCATCTTAACTGCAACGTCACTGCGATCATGCTATTTCATCGATTTTTTATTTATTTCATCTTGTAAACCAGGTAGTTTACAATGAGTTGTTTGATTTTTGAGAAGATTAAAATCATAAACCAGATTGCTAAAACTTTGAATTTTAAGTTTAGTTAACGTATTTGAGGTTTAATGGTTCTACTTTAGGGAAATATTTACTTATTAAACTATTTACTTATCGTTAATAGCTTTATTTGCTTTGTAGTATATAGCTACTTATAGCAAACTACAGGTATTATCTAGTGTCTAGAACTGTCGCAAATACCGTGACATGACGGACCTGAGGGGAGTATGACGGGGAGCCAGGTGGCTCAAGGTAAGACCGAGCCTAAAGAAATGTGAATAATGGTTCTAGAAGTTGGACAGAGAGAGTTTTAGATCTTATTAGGCAGACCTTGAGCCCAGAGCTCAGAAAGACAGCGGCAGACCGCTGTCTTTAATTACTATATGTTAATTAGTCACATAAGTTATGTAAAGTATATGAGTAATTAAAAAAATATTATAAGCTAGTCAAAGACGCATTATGACTCTTCACCAACATCCAGATATAAATTTGAAGGAAGGACTCACACTCCACAGTTGGGGCTCGGATAGTTCCCAAATTTCTAGAGATAAATTTCCGTAAATAAAGCCATGCCATTGCGTGGTTCCGGTTCATGCTGTCAAGCACTGCTCGTAACTCATTTTGTCTGTATTTTCCAAAGGAAATGCGCTAAAACCTTTAAAGATAACTGACTAAGCTTAAAGATAAGTAACTAAGCTTTAAACTAGTGCAAATAATAGTGCGTACTTTTAATTTAGAGGCATAGTTTTGTACAACCAACTAGATAATTATGCGCATTTCCTTTGGAAAATACAGACAAAATGAGTTACGAGCAGTGCTTGACAGCATGAACCGGAACCACGCAATGGGCATGGTTCTTGCATAAGCAAGATATGGTTGTTTAGCACGGAAACACGCATTCTAAATGAAATTCGCCCGACAGCGGACCACCGCGCCGGAATTATTTATTTAGTAGTTGTAACTTATATAATGTAAAAGGCACGGAAACACGCATCCAAAGGAAATTCGCCGACATGCGGACCACCGCGCCAGAATTTGTGGGTTTAATGAGGACGATTAAACGATTGATTCTTAAGACTGGGTAGCCTTTAAACTCTGTGACAGAGCTTTGTGTATATGAAGTATTTAAACTCGGCTAAAAGGCATTAGCTCACTTCTTTACTTTGGGGAAGTTGGGCGTTATAAAATGTTCATTGGCTCGTTACTAAACAGAATCAACGAATTAGAATGCTATTATTAATTGTTACTAGACAAAACGTCCAATAGAATACCTCAAAGGAATTAAAGGTTAATTTTATCACGTTTACTCTAGGTACGAGCTTTTTCCACATGATAAATGTTAGATAGCCTTAGCTAGGTTTTACCTTAAACCAGATAAACTCCTTTACACGTGATTATCAATGATGATCTATAAAAACCTGTCTCTTTCCGGTATAACTCTTCTTATTCTTACTAGTCAGGGAGTCCAGGGGTAATTTTTAAATGTTTTGCATAGGATTACAAGATAATAGAGTAAGTAAGAAAACCAAAAGTCTGATAAATTAATGCGACGCTAGACAATACGCTGACTCAAAATTTAAAAATTATTTATTTTTAATGACTTCGAAATAAAAGATTTAGTACTTTATTTGTAAAAGTTTCAAAAAAGTACTACAACTTTTAATTTAAAATTATTTTCGGAATTTTAAAAATAAAATAGAAATTAATTTAAAAATTCCAGTATATTGTCCAGTCCCGGATTAAATGACCAGATTTTCGGTTTCTTAATTTGCTGTATTGCTTCTAATCCTATGACAAAATGTTTTTAAATGTTATGATGTAGAAAATAACCCCTGCACTCCAGACAATAATTTTTTCTTACTAATCTAATTCCACATCACTCCAAAATATTATCAAACAGAAGCCGAAGCTTAAAAAGAAAAACCTGTATGAAAAATAAGGGAGAAAAAGAACTCAATGAGAAATTCAAGAAAATAAAGGAAGGAGACTACCGTTGGAAACCAAGCTTTTCTTTGGAAATCCAAAATTGACTATAGCGACTGGCAATATGGAAAAAAACGCTAAGCCGACTTTATCTCTTATATTTTTCTTTAGCGGAGAAACTTATTGACTTTGTTACTTCTTTTTTCACAAATCTCAGACCCACATTTATGATAATACATATTATTTGAATATTTCGTTTCCTCATTTTAAACAAAAAATATTTATGATGTTTAAACTTTTTATCTGAAGTCATGAATTAAAACAAGTATTTCTTATGATAAAAATAATAACAATACGTAATCGGATTACTGTTATTTGTTGGATACTTTGTTTTATAATTGCGATTAAGCTTAACGTGATCTTTCTTAGCAAATAATCCATCAAATTTGATCTGTTATATTTTACTGTGTAGGCGTTGAATTTAAACCTTTATTGTTGTAAATCTTTAAATTTTATTCAATCATTAAGTTTAGTTATTCCATTGTTTTTATTCATGTCTCTTCATTTAATCATTAATAATGCTATTTAGATGTTTTCATTAGATTACTATATAAATTAAATCTAATTTTGGATGATTATCTAAAATAATTTTTAAGTTGATATAAAAATGTATGAGAAGAATGTAAAATTTAGTTTATCTTTAATTTAGCTCAGTCATTAATTTTCATTACCTCATAGTAGCATAGTCGTCTGCAGGATTTTTTCCACGGGGGGGGGGGGGGTTAATGTGCATAGTTGAGTTATTCAATAATGTGCAGCGGGTTTAGTTTTCAGCCTCCTTTGACAAAAGTCAGAGATAGAAGTCCAGCAACCACAGGCGTGGGGGTTTTTAAACTAAATCCCTTATGACAAAATTATATAATATTATATTTATTGTGCTTAAATAAATATTTTAATCGTATATACCTTAAGCGAGCGAAGCTAGTTCCTTTAAAACATTAAATATGGGTTTATGACCTAGCGAGCAAAGCAAGCTCTATTACTATACATAATTTATAATTTAAAAATTAGCAAGCGAAAGCCAAGGGATGTAGCTCTTTTTCGACAAACACGCATATCTTTAAAGTAATCTGTTAGGGCAAATCGAGCCCTTTTTAATGTACCTAAAATATATTTTACTAATTTTGCGAGCGAAGCGAGCCTTTTTTTGACATTCACGCGTACTTACTGCAATCAAGTGAGCGAGCAAGACTTCATTACTTTTTTAGTGCCAAGTTATTAATTAAACTATCCTTGTTTAATTATTAATTGTTTTTCTATCAATCTAGCAGCAAGCAGGCAGTTTGTAATAACTGTATGTTTTGTGATGTATCGTTCACGAGAATTCCTTATGCAACGCTTGAATAGTTTATTTATTTTTTTAAAAATTAAGTTATATTTTTATCAAAAAATGCAGGATAATCACATTAAATTTTTAACTAATTTGAGAGCGGTCAATCTAAACTTTCTGATTTTCCAGGGGTTCATGACCGTTTGACCCCCCTGCGGACGCCCAGCTAGTAGTATTTTATTACTTAACCTATACTATACTAACTGCCTCTGTGGTAAAGGTCTAATCTTTGACAACATAGGGGACTGAGGTTTGCATCCCCTTACGCTGTTAGTTTATATAAAGATCTCACATATACTTTAAGCATGATGGTTGTCACTACCACTTGATGTGATCCCGCAGGATTCTTCCAATAATCCGGAACGGTAAAAGGCATATTATTACATATAAGATCAATCATTTATTTAGGATTAATGAAAGGAACAAAGAAAAGAGTCTCTCCACAAAACAATAATTTATTCAAAGCAGCTTTCAACCTACATGAGGCCATATCAAGTGCTCTACAATAAGTAAAATAACAAATATTAAAAATGAAAGTTAAAAAATCAAAGTCAAAATACAGTAAATACATAAAATAAAATTAATAAATATTAAAAACAAATGAAATTACCAAGGATAATTGCAGAAACAGCTAACAGAAAGACATTATATACGTTAAACTAAATAGAATTAGTAATATCTTCTCTCTTTTCGATCAACGATGTCGGTGAGCGTGATGACTGGTTGAAGGCGGGGACGGTACCTCCAGGAAGCTAGTAGAAGGAGTGATCTTTCCCTCTGACTTCAGGTTAAGTTCTCCCAGCTTCCTGACTTCCTTAGAATCTCTAATTCTCCAAGAGTCTAGCTTACGCCCTTTATTGCAAAATGAGGACCTAACTGATGTGGACCGTTTTATGATCTTCAGCATTGATAATGGTCATAAAACCTGCTGCCTGTATTGTTTTAAATGCTCCGAGTGCGGGTACTTATGCTACTACCTGTCTGACCTAGTCTTCGACTTACAAACACCGCATTGAACATGTATACATTTGATTTATTAGGCACGGGTCCTTACCCTACTCAATGATTGCGAAGCGTGCTAGAGTACTAAAACTCACGTTAAATTATTATTTTGCAAGAAAAAGCTACTTTCTGGGATAAGAGGCCATGTTATGGAACGGAACACCATCTTTATCATCTAATGCCTCTCTCTCCATAGATTTAAGATAGAACGTTGTCTCTTCTTTAATATAAGTTTATCAACAGGGATCATTTAAAGAATACAGGTAGCAGGTTCTATGACATATCAATGCTGAAGACATAAAACGGTCCACATAGTCTATCACGCTCACCGAATCGTTGAGCGAAAAAGAGAATATACTAATTCTATTTAGTTTTTACGTAAATAATGTCTTTCTGTTAGCTGTTTTCTTATAATTATCCCTGGTATTTCATTTGTTTTTAAATTATTTATTTAATTTTTATTTATTGTATTTACTGTATTTTGACTTGATTTTTATACATTTATAACTGTTTTAATTATCTGTTTTTTTACTTATTTGTACAGGCACTGATGATGGTCTCATGTAGGTTGAAAGCGCTTTGAATAAATTATGTTTTGTGGAGAGACTCTTTTCTTCGTTCCTTCATTATGAACAACTCCACTAGTGCTCATCAAAATCATTCATTATTTAGGACTATTATTTTACGATAGTTACTAATAAAATAACAAAAGAAACACCCTTTTTGAAACCAAATTAAGGTAATTACCTTCATTAGACTTAATTTTAAGAATAAGGAAAAATGAGTTGTGGAGTTTCAGTAATGGAATAAACGAGTCTCATCTAATGATATATATTTGAATAGCCAGCTTCAATCATTAACAAGATTCTCATCAGTGCCGGCGAGCAGCGAAGAAAAGTTGAGACAGCGGTTACAGTTTTGTCTAAAGGTTTGAAAGCTGGCTAATGTCAAATATATATCATTAGTGGACGGACTCTGTTTATTTCATTAATTTTAATGGGTATTTGCTTGTGTCTTCAATTCTAACTCCTAACAAAACGACTTCATTTTGCTCACTTACTTATTTGGTGATCAAATTTCTATATTTTTTTTTTTTATTCATAAATTTAATTTTTAAATAAATATATTTAATTAAAATAAAAAATATTTAATTTTTAATATAACAATTTTAAATTTTTTTATTCAATTAATTTTAATTATATTTATTTTTAATATATTTAATTCAACCATGAAGTTTGCCAGTCTAATACTGTTTCGTCCTTCCTATCAGTTATAGACGATTTTATCATTTCAGACTCAATAAACCATTTTAAGCACATCTACCGTTTTATATCCCAGAAACTTAATGCAGAGAAACTTCGTTTTTAGTTGTCGACAACATTCACAGCTTTCAGTTAAGAGTAATTAAATTTTCAGGTTTGAATTATATTGATCAGAGATAACTCATTAATGACAATCCCCAATCGTCAAAATTTGAAAACGATTCAAATATGGGAATTAAAGTCAAGTGAGCACATTACCCTTTTATATTTCGGAAACGTTAATTTCAGAAGGACTTTAATTTTAGTTATGCTGACTGTCCACCATTTCAAGCTCCAATAAGAGTAATTTAATTTTTTGCCTTTTATTATGAGTATTATTGTAGGAATTCGAACTGACCTTTTTCTAAACTTAAAAGTAAACCTGAACCTTTCCGTTTCGTTATAAATTTTTACCCCGATCCCAACGTTTTTACTAATTGCACTAGACTAACAGCGAATACCTTGTAAAATTACCTCTTCTCAAAGCATTGTTCCTATTTTAAAAAGCCTACAATTTAGTGAAGTCTTCAACCCTTCATTTATTAAACCGTTTACAAACTAAGTTACATGTAGTTTACAAAAGCATAGGAAATCAGCGTTTAGCCCTGTGCTCACCTTTGAGATTCGATCTGGATTCCTAGACACCGCTTTATCCAATAAGCATTTTGGGTATTGGTATTATTTTAATTGAGCTAAATTACTTTAGCGTAATCATTTATTATTTTCTGCAAATCGTCCAACTTGTGTTGAGTCTTATGGTCCAAAAGTTTTCATCTCCGAGTTTTTCTTAGTGATTTTTGATCTTACAAAAAGACAACCCCCAGGGGTCGAAAGCAATATAAACATCAAAGCATATCTAAAAGTTAAAAACTAGAATCTAATGATGTTGTCCTAATGTCATAATCAATAGAAAGTAAAAAGGGTATAAAGTTGTCCCTAGACAATCCTTAGAGTAAGGACTGAATGGGACGAATAACGAATAATTTTCAACTTAAGGCAAAGGAGACTGAAAAGGGTACAAAGCCTTTACTGCGGGATTATTTTTAGGTCCTAAAATCTTATTACTATGGTACTATAAAATGCCCTTTTAGGGCCAACCAATCAGTTTTTCATTAACTATAGTTTTAATTAAAAATTGAAAATTGTTTAATTGAAATTAAAATTTTACATATTTGTTGATCTTATAAAGTCTACAGCATGCCAAAATTTGCTAGTAAGTCCTATGCATAACGCGTTAGAAATATTTCCGGGTCGACAACTGGAGAAAGACTTAAATTTGTGCCACGTTTCAACTTTATGGCATAAACAACTTAGATTTACGAAATGATGACTGGCACAAACAAACTCACAGACCGCTTGCTAAAACCACTCCGTAAATCTTAACATGAAACCAATAAATCAGGTGATATCTCAGTTCCAGAAGTTTAGTCAAACACAGTACTTTGCCCTGTCTATTATGGAATAAATGAGAAAAGTACATTAATAAAACTATAGCAAGAGTTTCGAAACCCGGAAAAATCGATTTTTTCTACAACAATTGATTTAGAAACAAATTGTTTCTAACAAGGCTAAGAAATTAGAAGCAATTACAATACATTAACTTTTCGGGATTTTAATTTAGATTTACAATTATTCTAAATCGTGTTTCTAAAAAATCTAATACCTAAGCTATTATTGTCCAGATATATTCTGTATATCTATTTAAATTATACAATAATAAATAAATTACCATAAATAATAGATGTCTATTACATATTGTACTTTGGAAATTTTATGTAATTTAGTTTAACAATATAATGCATACTGAAATAGAGTGCCCTTAATGTTTGATTCATTGAATAGGGGCTTCAATAATTAAAGTGGTATTAGTATAAACTAGCCCGCGTTGTTTCTTCCCCTATTAAGGTCTCCTAAACAGAGCCGTGAAAACCTCATATTCTAACCACATCTAGAGAGCGCGTTCCCAAACCAAAAAACCTCCAAAATCCCCTATTTAGTGACTTGGTACCTCGAACTCCCGACCTATAATATTTCCTATCTTCATATTTAACTACATTATCTGAATTTTAATCCTCTGGACTTTAGGATATTAAAGATTTATGTATTTCATTTTTTATTCGCCTCTTTTCACTCTGTTTTTTGCCTCTTTATTACTATAAAGATTGAAATATATTTAATATTACCCAGAATTTAGGGAACTATTTAATTTTTATTAAATTTCCACGTTCAGTGTTTGAAATAAATCTATGATTAAACGTTAGGAAACTAAAGAGACACTTAGTTAGCAGTCTACGTTTTAGTTTAAAAATCTTGACAGTCAGTTTAGGCCACCAGCTGATTTTTAAGAAACAAAATCCCTGCAAGAAAGAGCGGGAAAAAACTAAGTAATCAGGTTATTTTACCTGTATTTTCTTGGCGATGTTTTTTTTCACATTTCTTTTGTGTAGTTTTTATTTTAAATATCATTTTTAAGATTACTTTGAAAGTAGTTTTCAAAACGAGTAGCAAAAGAAGAACATAAACAAAGTGAACGATTGCCGGAAGAAAGGTTTTTTCCCTACAGTGGTGATGGTGGTAGGGAATTTTTTTTTTTTCAATAAGTGAAGAGGTTGGCAGGGTTTCTTCTGATTGGTCAATCCCCAAAATACTTATGACCTTAAGGATTTTAAACTAAACATAGACTGTAGGTTACTTTATTTTTTCATACAGCAAAATTTTCCACTTTTTTTTAATACAGCAATTAATCTCTCAATTATAATAATAATAAAACTTAAACCCTCACTATATGAATTTTACATAAATTAATTTGTGAACAGCTTGACTGCACTGACGTTCCGGCATTCCTGGAATTTACGTACGCATAATACCCAAAAAAAATTACTTTTATTTATTGATTTTCATGGAACATAAATCGTATAAATTTATTAAATGAAATCTTCATTGTTAAGCTAACTTTAATGAACCACTTAGTAAAAACTCAAGTGATTTATTAATAGTTATTATTAAACAAAAAGCTAAGGTATAAATAATTTTCTTAAAATCTGAAATAAGGAAAATAGTACTTTACTATTATATCAAATTTTCCGTTTTAAATTTACTAGTTTCGGGATCATTATTCTTAGAAATTTATTCGTGTTTTTAAGCGTAAAACCTTTAAAAAGGTAATTTCCCAATGTTTTATAACACATAATTCTTGAAGGTAAAAAAAAGATGATATCTGGAAGTTGAAGTAGAGGTATATAATAGAGGAACGGTGAACTCGCTTCGAGGACATCGTGTCCGGGGTTATCATGATAACAGGAAATGGATATAGAAATGAGGTAAGCATGTATAAAGGGAGCCACACGTTCTCATCATGTATAATTTAACTATAAATTGTAATAATTTGTTGCCTGATATTGGACACGGGTAAGGTTAAACTTTTTTACACTAACCTCTATCTTTTTAACCCTCAGTGGCTTTATGATAAAAAAATCCCCACAAGTGGATCCTTTCACGAAACTTGCAGGCTTAAAAACCCTTCTCTTGACAGCGTAACCTTAACAACAAAAAAATCTGTTTAGAACAGCCATCCATTTTATAAACACCTAATAATCAAAATGTTTAGCATATCACGTAACGTTAACTCTTTTGCTAACCTTCCGAGCCTAAACCATTTGTAAGGAAAAAAGGTGTTTTTACAATTTAACCACTCATTACAAACTCAAAGAGAGGTCCAATTTTAAACTTATGTTTTAAGAACGTGGTAGTTATCCCAAGAAAATGGAAAGTATAATTATGAATACACGAAGTATTATAAGTGAAGTTTAAACGACTGTGGAGTACCAAAGAGACTTTACTACTTGAGGGAGGACTTGGGTCGTAAGGTGAGTAATAAGAGATCCGATAGCGTCGCTATTTCTATGGGTACCGTAACGGTAAATTCATATGTATAATCGACTTCTTCACTTCCCAAACCCCTATTTCGACGCAAACAAATCAGGCAATATATTTGGTCTTTAGTCAGTACCGTTGTGGCACAATACAAACGATAGTCCTCTCACTCATGTAGTTAAGTCCTCTTTTGAGAGTTAACAAGGGTGAATCAGAGACCAACACATTGTATGATTTGTGCGCCAAAATAGGGGGTTGGGAGTGGGGAGTCTCTATGTAAACTTGAAAGATTCATCGTACCCAAGAACGTAAGCCGGGGGGGGGGGGGGGCCGATCCCCCTAGCCAAGCAGGATTGTCACAAATATTATATAAAAACTATGGTTCAGGCAAGGACTAGCATTTTTTTACATAACTTTATATAATTAATTTAAATTTGATAAAATAATTATTAATTTTATAATTTTTATTTATAATAATTTAGAGCTTAAAGGGTAACTTTGTCTTAAAAATTAAATTTGTTTTTATTGGTTCAACATATTAAACTTGTGGTATACCTTAGTAGTGAAATAAAAACTAAAATGTCCGCCAATTAATTAGTNTGTATCTGGAATAGCCCAAATAGACCTACAAATTGATTTTTTCAAGTTTCAACTCTCTACACACACACTCACATCACACTTTACACTTTACACACACACACACTCACACATACAGACAGACAATTTTGTGAAACCCACTCTGAAGGCCTTAAAAACTAAGAAACGAATAATTCAAGAAAAATCCTGGTTTTGAAGTTTTTTTGCAAACACAATACTTTTCCTATATACCTGTAGTATAAATGAGAAGAAGTAAAGTTATTTGTTTAAAGTAAAGCTTTCGCCACTGAATACCAGGTATCATTAGTACAATCTGCAATCATTAAAAGAAATCTAAGACCAAATATAATTGGAAGTGGATTTATTTTATTGCTGTAAGAAAGTATAGATTCTCTGATTTTTACAAAAACACACTTTGAAATCAAAATCGAATAAATTTAAATATTATTTTTTATTAATAAACTGAGTTAGCTATGAAAAAGTTAAACTTAGCAAATAAGGAATAAGTAAGACATGCACAAATATAAGGGTAGTTTACAGGCTAGAAAGAATGTCTTGAAAAGGAACCTAATAAATTTCCTTTAACTTATAATTTGTGGGGTTAGAGTAAGGATATAAGCATAAGGGATGCCTTGATTTCTTTAATCTAAGGATCGTGTAGGTAAAAGTTGTTTTTATGTAGTTGGTATGTAACGTGATGGCAGGATCATAGAGAGGAGTATGAAGAAGACTAGGATTAAGTGTTCTGCCACTAAGACAGGAATCACCTTAATTAGAATTGCAACATTTTTCTTTTCGAGTATATTCGGTTTTTTTATTTTGTTAATAATCTCTGTTTTGATCATTAGGTCTGTTATCATATCAAATTATCAAAAGTATAGTTTACTTCCGTGACTACAGCCGCAAATTTAATTAAAAACGTACCATATTTAATGTGCGGGTCAGGTCCATCAAGAATGCGTGCAACATGCATTACAGACCTTAAAAATTAAAAGTACGCACTATCATTTGCACTAGTTTAAAGCTTAGTTACTTATCTTTAAGCATAGTCAGTTATCTTTAAAGGGTTTAGCGCATTTCCTTTGAAAAATACTGACAAAATGAGTTACGAGCAGTGCTTGACAATTGAGTAACTGCTTAGGTTATTAAGCATGAACCGGAACCTTAATAAGAAATGGGTTGTTAAGCACGGAAACGCGCATTCTAAATGAAATTCGCCCGACAGCGGACTACCGTGCCGGAATTATTTATTTAGTAGTTGCAAACTTAATAATGTAAAAAACTATAAAAAATATCATTCCAACCAGGATTGTTGTTAAGCACGAAAACACGCATCCAAAGGAAATTCGCCCGACATGCGGAACACCGCGCCAGAATTATTTAGAAGTTGCAAACTTATATTAAGTATAAGTAATGTATATAACATTAGTTATACATCATCCGCTAGATGGCAGCACTACCTTACACTAATACTTGCACTAACTTACTGTATATTTATTACTATACTACGCGCGGCTCTGCCTTAGTCACTCGGGACTTCACAGCCTAACCTGACCGAAGAAGACATGTGTCGAAAATTTTCAAAACCCCTCTAAATCTCTTGTTTCACCTCCTGTAAGTTATTATATTATAAAATATTGTCATATATATATATATATATATATAATATAATATATATATATTATATATATATATATATATATATATATATATATATATATACTCCCTCCCTGAAGATATTATGTATAATAAATAATCAGAAAGCCAATTAAAACGAAAATGTAAGCCTCCTCCTAACGATCTCCTTGACCCTGGTGTAGAGGCTTTATTCTGTCATTTACTATTTCTGTAAATTTTTATGTTTAAATAAAGCATTCTAATTCTTATATATTCCCTCCCTTTGCCCCGCCTACAATTTATGACCCAAGGTATTAATTAATCTTAAGACATAATTTTTGACACATCTTCTAAGGATCTTATTTACTATTCAGTAAATCAAAGCCTTAGAAAAACAAGATAAGCTTTGCTTAATGATTATAAAGGTCAGTTCATTCAAGATATACCAGAGAATATGCATTCAAAATGTTTAGTAGTAAGCATAAATGAGACACTGAAATATTGTTTCTATAATCCTACATTTCGCCCAAACCTGAGCATATTCGTGTTATAAACTCTACATTTAAAACATATTTTTTAAATTTGGTTTCGAGATGCTGTTCGTATATGATGGAAGAGGAGGGTATAAGCTTAGTGCTATTTCCACCTTAACTTAACTCAAGTAAGATAAACGCTTTGCCTTACCTTTAATACTGATTTAATTTATTGCTCGAGTCGAGGGTGAACTTGTAAGCTCTATTTACTCTTGTGTGTAAATAGAATAAGTCGAAGAGTTTTTTCTCTTTGTCAAGCACACATGCGTCATTTTATAATAAAATTCCCTAAATGCTTTTTCAATTGGAAGAGGGATTAGGTGACCTGTTTGTACGAGGATATGACCCCTATATACGGCTTGGATGCATCAAAGTTTATTCCTTTATTCTTGTAACATACTTTTACATCCTTACGTTTTTTCACCCTTGGAGACTAAAGTACAGCTATGTCTCACAAAACTTAGAGCAAGGATTTTTTTGAATCCGTGCCAAAACATTGTCAGATGAAGGGGAACACTTTACAGCTTCCCCGGAATTTCTATAACTGGAGCAAAAAAAGATGCTTTTCAACAAAATGGAACATTTAGAAAAGTATAAATCAATGGTTTAAGAAAATCTTAAATGGCATTAGCTACAATGATTTCAACATGTTAAACAGAATTAAAACTTCCTTGTAACAGTTTATAATTTGATTTAACTAGTTTTCTTCTTTTTGTGACATAAGTTGCAGTCTTGGTACCATACAGTAGAGCCCTTTTTAGCACAACCTGTGCCCAAAGAAAGTAAAACCGAAATCGTCGTGACCAGGATTCGAATCCCGGTAAGAACAGACATTAATGACATTTCCGTAGTCATATAATCACTTAATTTCGACACCGAAGGACGGGTTTGCAGCCGGTCTATACTAAATGTTCATATAAATAGCAAACGCTGTAAACAGATTTCGGTAACGTTAATTGATTCGTAGAGTGTTGATGTCACCCACTCTGGTGGGTGACATCAACCAACCTCTGGGTGGTTCTCGCAGGGGGAAAGCCCTGATAATCCGAATGCCCTAAAACGGATGGTTATTTTATATTATTTATTTTAGAAATTATCTGTATGTAAATGTAGGTAAATATAGATAAATATAATGGGCTGATACCTAATCTTTAGTATCTTTATACCACCCTATATTTACCAATTGGGCTGATTCCTAATCTTTAGTATCTGTTATACCACCCTATATTTACCGAATTGGGCTGATTTGTAATCTTTAGTATCTGTTATACCACCCTATATTTACCAAATTTACGCCTCTGATGGAAATCGCAGTTAAGAAAAAGAAGTGTATCTAGTTTCGGAATTAATTGAAGAATGCGAGTATTTGACAGCAATCAAAGATTAATAAATATCGAAGGAAAGAAAAAAATATAGTATAGCAATATCTATTAAAAATTTAACAAATGAAAAATGCTTGAAGCATTTTTTTTGTAAGGGAGAGAAAGTTAGGAAATAGATTATCCCTAAAAACTAAATGACGAAAAGCAACTCAGCTCAAAAATTAAATGTATGTATTTCAGGATTAATCAGTACATAAAGATAAATTAGTTTGTCAGGTAAGGGGCCAAATGGATACACATAAGATATATATAGAACTGTATATAGAGAACTGTTTGAATAAAAATTAAACTAATGCATTATTTAGAGATTTAGATTTCCCAACATCACAGATAACTATGTCACAATACAACCTTGTTTGAGTCTGCGTTAAATTAAATCATTAGAACCAAGGTATTGGACAATTATTGTTTAAGTTGAGCAAATGTAACAGTTTTATCTTGCACGTTGAAAATGGTGTAATATTTTCCTAAAAACACATCTCCTAGGATCCAGTCTACGTTATTATTTGCCATGGAACTAAATCCTATCATACATTCTGTCCCTTGGGAACCTCCCATCTTAAACAGAAAATTACAAACATATATCAAAACATAAACATAACAATACATATATTTTCGGTAGACTGATTTTTGTAAACAATTTTAACTCTCTAGCATAAATACACTGAGCGCTACGATGATAACAGACTCACACACATACACACGCATACACACACACATACAGACAGACTTTGCGAAAACCACTCAGGAGGCCTTAAAAACGCCCGAAACGGATAACTCCGGTTTCATCCCGGTTTCAGATTTTTGCAAACATTTTTCTATATACCCACGGTATAAATGAGGAAAATTAAAAATGCTTTTTTGGAATAATGAAGTAAGTGATTTAATTCCCGCAAGCTTTTATTTGCGCATTGTTGTAGTTACTAACATATGTTAGTAACACATGTTTAGCTCTTATTTCATTGCATATGTTTAGCTATTATTTCATTGTAGTAACATATGTTTAGCTCTTATTTCATTGTTAGTAACATATGCTTAGGCTCTTATATCAAGTGATATTACTAAAATAGGATAGATTTTTTCTTTTGTTAAGGTTTCAATGAAGAACCAGTCTTCTAAGTCGCCAGCTTTATCAATTCCATCAATTTAAAATGCATCAAACAATTTCATTGGTTCATACCTGTAATACATAATCCTCTCCATTTAATTTATATTCTATTCCATTGATGTTAAATGTGATTGGAGGAAGCGCGTTAACTTCGTTGCAATTAACCTAAAACAATACAACGATATTGGTTGTAACAAATTTATTAGCGTCCATTGTCCATTTAGGAACACCATTGAACGTATTGATGCGTACATATTCAATTCATTTACAAGTTCACAACTTAGAGCTGTTTAAATGGGAATTAATCATTATTATCGCATACACTTTTGGATAGGTACAGCGTAAAGAAATTTACGCTGTAAATACTCAAGATAATGAAAAGGTTGGACATTCCGGAGGAGCGTTTAATAAGATAAGATGTTTTAGTTTAATGCATAGAGATATATTACTAGAGGGGCCTTATAGGTTAAATTTTGAAACCAAAAAAGTAACCCGACCGCCTCGCTTAGAAATAAAATGAAATAACCAGTACAAAATCACAATAACCTATAAAGTAGAACGTTTATAAACAACAAAACACAAAAAATCTGCGGTAAGACGAAAACAGTTGATCTATTATAACCTTAACTCACTCTTGGAGGAGGTTTCAATGAGGTTACACAGAGCCCCTGAGAGCCCCAAAACGATGTTTTAGGCCTCTTAATGCTCCCTCTAGTATATATCTTTATGGTTTAATGCTTAAACTTATTGTGACTTAAAGTTTATAAATGCTGAATCATTATCAGCCGCCTCCGTGGTTGAGGACGTTAAAGCGTCACATATACTAACCTTTGACACCACAGAGGTCTGGGTTCCAATCCTAGGTAACGCTTTCAGTTTATATATGATTATTGTTCAAATGAATTATCGTCAAATTTTGTGTAAATTTGGAGCCTAACAGTTGCAAGAACAACCTGAGGTGGTTTTCGCGCGGGTTAATACTGATGAGCCGCGAGACTCTAAACGGGCGTTATTTTTGTTATAGATTTTAATTAACATAATCTTACATTTCGAATAAATGTGGTTTTAATTTATTTTTAGATTTATCATCAATTTCTACTAAAATAATAATTTAGCCATTAACCCGGATAAATGCCGAATGTAGTAGTAATATGGGGGGAGTGGTAGTAATTACCAGGCAAGTAGGCCACGTTGTTGGGCCCTTTTTGGCTGCTCTCTATAATAGTGTTCTACTCCTTTTAATTTCAAGTGTAGGTATATTTTATCTAATCTAGACAGAAGAGCCATGAATTTCTATGGTTCCTTTCATACTTTTTTCAAGAAATCATACATATTTTTACTTACTCATATAGTCCATTGAAAACTATGAACAACACGTGCCCTCGCTGTTAAGCCAAACCTCCATACACTTTAAACTACAAGGCAGAAACAGTATAGTATTATAACGAATCTACTATGAGGGTCCTAAATTTTCCCTATACCAGTTTCATTTAGGGTAAGGAATCATTAACGAGTACCCGACAACGCATAGGCTCGAGACCACCGGCTTTACGTCCCTTCTGAAGGACGTGGTACGCAGAATATTTATCCCTCTCATAAAAATCCCAGAGGCCCGTGCTGGGATTGAACCTATGACTAAATAATTTCGGAAGTTTAAAGTCCATTCATTCTGTGTATTTGCTGCGTACCTTAACCACTACACCACGGGTGGCTCCAATGCCATATGTAGTTTTCTAGAAATCAAGGGCGTAATAATCACAAACGCTACTTACAAATGCCATTCCCGATTGGTCTGGTTCTATACCCATGAATTCGTAGAGTTTCATAACGTCGTTATCTGGACCAACGATCAGAGAAGTACCTGTATCAGCGATAGCAGAGCAACCGTATTGACATAAAATCGTCGTCGTTCCTTCATTAGCTGCTGATTCTACTGCAACACTGTAAGAAAGACATTCTACTGTTCTTAGCATTACTACTGTTCATTTTCCTCTTCATAGCATTTTATCGTTAGTTTCATAACACAAACCTTAAGCGTTAATAACCATTTAACACTATCTTTGTCTCGCATTTTGACTTATGGAGTTTTGTTGAATTTTCATTCAATTACTTCGTTGTTCTTCAAATTTCTTGAAATAGATTCGAGTCGAAAAGTTACGTGGTGTTATAATAATCTTGGTATTAAAATACGTGGTATGAGAGATAACTCTTGATTTTAAATTTAGAAGTATTTAGTTAGTATTTTAACGCCGTAAAGTACCTTAAAACCAAAATATACAATATGTGACATATTGGGTGTATAACTGCTATGTATAGAGGTAATTTTAAGCCCAATTTGAAAAAAACCCCCTGTCCCATTGGACGATAAATTGCCCTGAAAAATGCCAAAATTATGAAAACCTTAACTTCCAATAATTAATTGACTCCAAAAGGTAAAATTTGGAACATTAAAATAATTTTTTCTTGTTTCTTATGGTCACTTTAGTAACCAAAAAATTGTTTCATATTATCTTCCTTGTTAAAAAATAATGAAAAATACATATTCAGTCTTTGTTGTCAAATTATGTTAACTCACGAGTAGATTAGCAGCAATAGAACAAAAAATATTAGTTTTTATGTAAAGCCCCTAAGAGGACACTTTCAAACGAGACCTGTTTCATTAAGCTAGGTTGAGCCAAAGCCGAAATATTAAGCTTCAAAATTTGGCACAAAACGCAAAATTTGGGTGTCTCGGGAACTTAAAAGTGATTTTTGAAAATGAAGGAGGCTGTGGAAAAAAATAATACTCGGTGTTTTGGACTACCTATGGATAGGACCAACGCAGAAAAAAATCATCCATAGCACCAATAATAAAAGCTAGTTATAAATAAAGATCCATAGTATTTCACTTAGAGTAATACTTACAAATCCATATTAAACTGCCAATACGTTTCCTTAGACAGTTTGATGGGATTAAGACCGGTGTTTACATATTTTGATTCATCCACTCCTCCAAATAATATTTCTCCTCCTTCTATTCCATTCATATCTCTAAAATAAAAATTACAAATTTTCGTTAGTATTTTTGAAAATTATCTACTTTTACTTAGAACTACGATCTTTGGATGCACTAGAGACTAGACTATAAGAAAGAATGAAATTAGTTTATCCCCTAATTCTTACGCTTCTCTTGTGTATTTGAGTTCTTATCGAATCTATCCCGGCTTATATAGTTATTAGTGTTCAGGCCTGAATCGGCCGTGCCGCTGTGCAGGAACCTGATATAAAATTAAATAAGCAGCTATGAAGGAAAAAAACGACAAACACGAAATTATACTTTGATAAATGATTATAGTTACTTTTGCTGTAAACGACTTTTTCATTGAGGGGCGACATTTTATCTAGGGGAACAAGCCTCCCTGGCTAGCCTCTATGGTTACGGGCTTAGTAAAAATATTTTAATAATCTGACGTTTCTGCAATTCTTCCAATCTTTAAAGTTCTCAGCAATATCCCAATCTTTCATTTTTGCTCATTTGCTCAGCATCATTCTTTTTTATAATGCTCACTTCTTACCCTACCTTTACGTTCCTTGTCATATTTATCCATTAATTTCTACAGTAATCTCACGTCAGCAGCTCTGACTTACCTATTCAGCCAAACTGAAAACAATGGATCCGCTAATCCCTGATCAATCATATTGTAAAACGGTGGAGTCACTCCATCTTCAGCAATGCTCGGAAATGCCAAACCCATAATACCATCGGGTTTCGAATAAACAAACGTATCACCAGGTTCATTCACTGCTTCTCCAAATACTTGATTTTTTATTTGCATGTTACCAATCTGTGGAGTAAAGTTATTATAATAAGTTACTCTAAAAAGTTATCAAAATGTGAGATGTAACCTCACTGCAATTAAGTTTAATTATGCATTATTGCTTATGGTATGGACAAGTGATTAGTCCAACTCTAAAAACAGTTACAAGCAGTGGCGGACAAAGCCAAAAAGGCCCAAGGAGTGTTTGGCCTAAAATGGCCCAAACCTACATCTCTAGGGACTCATTGGTGGGGGGGGGGGTCTGTAATGCTTCTCATAGGGGTCTACTTTTAACTAGAGTAATATTATTGATTATAGCTTAATTTAATTTATTTAACTTTAATTTCATATTTGATAAAATTAAATCAAATGATATTATTTAATTTAAATAAATTAAAATAAACCTAAGTAAATAAAATAAGTATGTAAAACTCAAGTTTGTTCATTTAAATGAAATTTTTATCAAAACTATTTTATATTTAATCTTTAAGGCCCTTTTGTAATGCTCTAGGGCCCTGATCAAGTATGTTAAGGGTCCCTCGAGAACCTAGTCTTCCGTTTGGGACATTTAGAGTCCAAGTATAAAGAATGAAGACCTGGAAGGATCTAAATTTAGGTAACAAATTGAGAATGTTTTTAAGTACTTTGAAAACATTTGTCTCTAGGAGTTCTTTAGGCCCTACCTTAGAGCATTGGGCTCTTTTGACTTTTGTGGTATGAATTTATCAAACATTAAATATGTTAATCGTCTTTTTAATTTTTCTTGTTTTTTTTTTAAGTTTTTTTTGCTGAGAGACCCAAGGAGGGCTGCCGCTCTCACCATTGATGGCCAGTTCACCCCTGGTTGTAAGTATCTATCATTAACTTTTATTGAAAAATTCTCGCCAGTCTTTTTTTATTCCATTCAATACTATTGATAAAACTTTCTATTTTGCAATTGCAATATTCTATCTTAAATTATAACGCTATGAATTTTTAAATAAATTTATTTATAAATAAATTATTTAAAAATTTATAAATTATGTGGAACAATGGAACTATTTTTGTCTTACGTTTTACCCACAATCCTACGTTACTTGAAGCATCTTGCTCTCTCTCTCTCTCTAAGAATGACAATTTTAATAATTTCTTTTGTACTAAAAAAGACAAAGCTATGATGCGATATTGGTACTGATAAAATAACAATGCCTCCCTCGACTAATTATTGATACAATGTCTAAAATCCGTATTTAACTAAGGGCTGAAAAAAAGTAAAAACAAGAGACTTTTTGTGGAACATTTAGACCTTTTAGGCCGCGTTCATTGTGTCAAAAACCGAGAGACGATTCGGAATTGATTAAATAAATTTTTATATCAAATTTGACTCATTACATGAAAATTATAATAACTATCATCCTTCTCTTGTCAATGCTATCAAAAAACAATGCTGGGCTTTAGCCAAGTTTGATTTGCGAATACTTGTAATATGAGTTTGGTCAATATTTTATTTCTGTATATTTGTTGGCATTATAGTCTACTTGCTGATCATAGGGACATAAGTGTACCTGGTAAGACTACCAATGATTCTGAGACACATAAGAGTTACCTAAGACTCTTAAACACATAAGAAAGAGTTAGTCAAGTTGACCATGTTACATACCTAACAGTGGGATCACTTTTAAAGCATTTGTCTCTAAGACACATTGATGCTAGTGGGCGATATATTCGGCCCACATCAACTCCAAAGTTCACACTTACCCCATGTGACTCGTAATATGATTGGTACTGACTTCAAGTTCTAACCACCGCAGTACTTGGAGTGTAAAGAAAATTGAGTACTGCGGTACCTAATTTCCGTGACATCATGTAAACAGGGTTTCCCGCGCGGCCTTTTACTAGGTAGGCAGCCCTGGGTTGTTAAAAACATTAAGTTTAAGTATGGGCTTTCCTGTATTTGCATTTATTATTTTCTAGAATTTTTTGCGAAACTGATCATAGTTTCTATAAAGTCGAAAATGGGACTATCTTTGTCTTACGTTTTGCCCACTATGCTACCTTATTTGTAGCATCTTATTATAGAATTATAATTTCTTATCATAGAATTCTAATTTCTTATTATATAATCCTAATTTCTTATAATAGAATTCTAATTTCTTATCATAGAATTGTAATTTTTTAAAATAGAATTGTAATTTCTTATCATAGAATTCTAATTTCTTATTAAGGAATTCTAATTTCTTATCATAGGATTCTATGCTAACAAATTCTATCATAGCTTAACATCCATTAGTAATGGCATGAAATAAATAACTTTTGATTTACAAACGAATCATGTTCATTGTATTTAGTAACATAAATATGCACTCTGTTTTTCACTATGTTTTATATAATTTTTTATATTTCCTGTTTCCATAAAACTATTTAAATGTTTTCATTTCATGCTTAAAATCAGGCTCAGTTGTCATACAAGCTGTCTACAAAATAAGTCCTATATCCGTCATGTTGTTAAATCCCCATAAAATTGACATTTTATCAAGTTCAGGTTGACAAAATATTTAAAATGTATCAGATAATCTACAGTATTCTGAGTATCAAAACTTCTCAACATTATCTATCTGTGAAATGATAAAATTAAAGTGCATGTTTATGTTATGCAACATTTATGTTATTGGTTTTTATGTTTTTAGAAACACGAAAAAGCTTACACTTGTTAAAAGTTTTAACTAGTTTTTACCATCTACGACCATTATTTTAATGAAACACTGTATACGTAGCAACACTTTTAAATTATATTAAATTGCATTCTACATCAGTTTTTTGCTGAAGTTTAAGTGAGGTTAAATTTTGTTAAAGTCAAATAAGTGTCGGACTTTGAAACCCTCAACCTTGAATGTTGAGGATAGATAGCTGATCTCTGCAATTTAAGTTAAGCGAAAGTTGCTTAAATATTTAAACGTCGTCTTTAATATTATATCCCTAAATAACTCATATGTTATTGGTGGTCCCACAATTTTTTTGTAATATCTTGTTAAAGCTCTAACGAACGCATACATTGTCATTCAGTGGCGCACCCAGATGTTAGTTTTGCAAAGAGCTAAAATGCAAATCCACATTATAATAGTAGGTTTAGTACCGGCTTGCTAAGAACTCAACGTAAATTCTCCAAAGAAAGGAGATAAGTAAAAGCAGAAACTGTTGTAAATTACCAATTTAAAATTCTCAAGTGAAAATTCACATTAAAGAACCTAACTAATTTAGACAATAAATCGAGCTAAAGAAAATTTTGCGTTTAAAAATACTACAACTGGGAGCTTTGTAATCTAATAGCATAATTACATTTTTGGATCGCCTTAGCTAGGCCCTTAGACCACCTCCCTCTGAGTGCGCCTCCTGTAGACAATACATACAATATTGCCTTAATACATAACAATTTTAATTACATACCGTTAATACATAACGTACCGTTAATACATTACATATTTAATTAAGTACCGTTAATACATAACATATTTAATTAAGTACCGTTTATATATAACATATTTAATTAAGTACCGTTAATGCATAACATATTTAATTACGTACCGTTAATACATAACATATTTAATTAAGTACCGTAAATGCATAACATATTTAATTAAGTACCGTTAATGCATAACATATTTAATTACTACCGTTAATACATAACATATTTAATTACGTACCGTTAATACATCTTGTGAAAGAAAGCCGGTCATAGATCCAGTGCCATATCCAATAGATAACGATGTACCAATATGTTGATAAGTGGAGGACGCATAGCTTTTGTACTTAGCGTGTGTCACTGTAAAATAAATTGTATTTTACGTATTATTAGAAGATCGGGCTTGTAGTGAATAACGAATGCATTGATAAATATTTTGTAATAGGGCAACAGATTATTGAACAGCAGTACTTAAAAAAATAAATTATTATAATATATATATATATATATATATATATATATATATATTATATATATATAATATATATATATATATATATATATATATTATATATATATATATATATATATATATATATATAATATAAATATATATATATATATATATATATATAATATATATATATATAATATATATATATATATATATATATAAAATTGTTATGTTGAACTAGACCAAGAGCCCAGGGGTGTTTTGTTAATTAAAAGTGTAATGGCTGGAACCGGTCTCAATTTTTCGTAAATATTTTCCTGAACAAGGATCTGCAATTCTGCCGACCGTATCGGATGGGTGTCCCTGGCAGAGCGCACTTTACATGTCAAATTTAACCGAAGTTAATAAAAAGTGTAAAGGCTGGAAACTGGTTTAATTTTTTGTAAATACCTTCCTGAACAAGGATCTGCAATTCTGCCGTCTCGTATCGGATGGGTGTCCCAGGCAGAACCTTTGACCCCTAAAGTGCGTTTTGCCTGGGACACCCATCCGATACGAGTCGGCAGATTTGCAGATCCTTGTTCAGGAAGGTATTTACGAAAAATTGAGACCGGTTACACTTTTTATTAACAAAATACCCCTGGGCTCTTGGACTAAACTGTTTAAGCTATAAAGGTGAAATTGGTCTCGTTGGAAAGCTGAGTAAATTTCCTAAAGGACAAACTGTAAACTATGGCAAATATTTTGTAACTACTACCCAAAATTTGGACGATAAATGATGTATTTGCAAAAGTTGGATTTTATGATTATTTTTATAGTAGGGCATTCTTTATCACTCCACTTACAATCTTTTATGCTATGCTAATCATCACAAATCTGCTAAGATTCAGCATAGATTTTGACAAATAAAAACTAATCAAAATTTAGATTAATTATTATCATAAAAACCCTAATATTCTTTTACAAAATTAACATCGTAGTATCATTTCTTAACACTCTACTTAAAATTGTCAGAGTATATTAAAATTAATATAATCCGTATAGAAAATCTACATTTTAAAAGCGAATAAATTGGATGTATTTTACAAAGTTTTAAGTGAGTTCTACTGAAAGGATGCTCTTGCTTTGTAGTCAGAGTTTAGCTTTCCTGTGCTTGTTATTTATCGTCTTTTATTGTGGAATAAAGTAGTAAACCAATAAAACTTATTCCTTTACCCGGTGAAATGGATGTATTCTTGGTTGGGGGGCAAAACCAACAATATATGGTTTGTTGGGGTTAAAAACGAAATTAGTTTGCCAAGAAATTTACCTTGAAAAGATTTAATGTATTATTTACTGTTATAACATGATTTGGTATTTATTACTAACCAATATAAGAGTATGCGCGTATATTAATTATCTTTGTATAGATAAATAGTTGTGCAGTAATGAATATTTATTAATTATTGTAGTCTATAGATTATTGATATTATTTATTTATTTACAAATGAGATTAACATGTGTGATTTAGTCAGGCAGAAGGCTACTATAGTCCTACTATAATTTTTTAAGACAAAGTTACCTTTAAGCTCTAAATTATTATAAATTAAAAAAAAATATAAAAAAATATTTTATCTACTCACGGCAGCAAAATTAGCCATTACTGGACTGTTTTTAAGCTGCAAAATGTCATTTTACCATGACACTGTCAAACAATACGGGAAATATTTTAAAACAGTACGCAAAATGTTTCAAAACAGTACGCAAAATGTTTTGGTAATGAAAAAAGTACTAGGGAGTTATGGCTCATTTAAATAACATGGGAAACAAGTCAAAACTCCCTAGGCGGGAAAATGAATGAGCGGAGGTTATTATTTTACAAATTATTGCTTGAATTTCGGTATTGTTTTATTTTGTAAACTATGATTTATTCTAGCTTGTTTCTAGTATGTAACTTTCTTTTTGTTACTTAAAATTACGATATTATTATTAAATGTTTAACATTTGTTTATCTAATAATATATAATGTTTTGGAAACAAATTGGCAACACTGATAATTTTGGCATTAAAAGATTATTTACCAGCTGTTTATGAATCGACAGATTTTTAATGTTTAAGTCGTCAGATTTTGTATTTCATGTTGTTATATTTAGTTTAAGTATATAAAGTTACAAAAATAGAACGTTATCAAAAACTAAATCTGTAAACTAAAGTTAAGTTACTAAAACATAATGAGTGAGAACAACAGTGAAGTGAATAAAGATACAAACATTGTTGACATTGACGAGTTATTGGACCACACTCCACCTGATATTGTCAGCGTTGCATCTACTTCAAAGCAGTCTTTACTGTCTGTAAAATCTCGCAGCAAGTATTTAAAATAATCTCTTGTGTATTTTTTCTGCCGTTAGTAGATAAAATAGTATATGCTACTATGCAGCAAAGGAAACATTGCAGACTCGTGCAATTAATTACCTGCCTCGGCTTACGCCTCTGCAGGTAATTTCCATAGCCCACCCTCGCCTTCGGCTCGGGGGCAAATTTATAAAACTCGTCTGCAAAATTCCATTTTGCTGCCTAGTAGCATAATATACTATTATCATTGTAAATAAAAAAAAATCGGGTTCGGGGTACCTTTATCGTTTCATTTATTCATTCATTTCTTTTGTATACTCCTAGATCTATTAGAGATAAGTAAAACTGTCGCAATTATTACAACTGCTAAAATCTGTTATGATTAATATCCACCAACAACAAAATTGTTTGATATCTCAAAATATAGCAAAAGAAAATATAAAATTCGTTCACATCGCTGGCTTGCCGCCAAGAAGAAGAAGCTGATGATTGCCTTACAGTTTGAATAAGGCCCTTTAGTATTGCCAACCTATTAACTTCACTATGAAACGCCAATGACCGTCATCAAGTCATTATCCAATACGGACATGACTTGGCGGGACAGAAAAGTTGATATCCCTACTTTTTTGGGACAAAGACTTAGCGGGAAGTTTTTTTTACCACGTAAGTGGTTTTTGATAAGATTTATATTACACTTGTGGATTATTTATGTTATACCAATAGATTATTTATTTTTAACTATGGTACCCATAGTTTGGACAATTTATTTGTCCGTGTCTATTTATTATTTATTGAAGTAATTTGTCACATTATTATTTATTATTTATTAATACAATAACGGGCATAATTACCCTTTTTACAAAAATAACAAGTAAGAAAAATTATCCCTCTATTTAGGCTTCTGCTCTTCTCTCGTTTGAATTTTCTAAATCGCTTTCTCCCTATTAAAACCGTATGCTTTCAAAACACCAAGTACTAAAATACGGGCCTTCGGCCCGTAGCCGCTACGCGGCCTCGGCGCTTCGCGCCTCGTTCGCTCCGCGGCGTCGGCCACCGGGCCGCTTCGCGGCCACATTGTTGTTGTTTTGTATGATGTGTTGTTTCATTATTGTTCTTGTTACATGGCATTTTGCCATGTACCTAGCGAATTTTCACAGCCTCTCCACACAGGCCCGCTTCACGGGCCTGAGAGGCTTTCTCACAAATTTGATTTTACTAATTAAGATTTTATTAATAATTTATTATTAATAGTATGCTATAATATTAAAACTAACAAGCATTATAAACAAAAATATATTCATGATTTATGTTTTAAAATAAAAATACCGTTTCCGTCACTTAGGATCATAGATAAACAATATTAACATAGATGGCTCACTCAAAGATTTAAAAAAAATAGTTGATGGGATGCAGGAGGCTCAAGTAGTACAGTCTAGTGGTGACAGCGTGAAACTGTCACATATTTTTATTTCTGACATTTTATTTATTTATTTTTATTCAACCAAACAACGAGCTGTTGAGGGTAATCAAGTCTTTCCATCCGCTTTTCAGCGCTAGAATCATGAGGAGTCGATGGATGAGTGATCCCAAGAAAGCTCTATAAGAATTTCGTATAAATTAGTAAAAAGTGAAAAAAATTAATTTCTCACTCTTACTTCATCCATTCTGTCGTCCCCCCTTGGATTTAAACCTCTAATGTCAGAGTTTCAATTTTTGTTTGATTCCTTTACTTATCCGTTTGCGCCAACCCGAGATGTTATACTCAGATAGCAAATTTAAATGTTAAGTCTAAAAAACTAAAAATGAATTATTGTTATTTTTTTAAAAAAACGATGGTGCTGCTTCGCGTGATGAGGCCCCCAAGTTTTATTAAACAAAAATACATCACGAATACTACAGCATACCATAGATCTTTGTTTACTTTTATTTTATTTTACTAAACGATTGGCAACTGTTTGTTTTTAAAAAAATACTACAGCACAATCTAGTAGAGAATAGAGCAATGTATTTTTACTACAAGCGCTATTCAAGATTCTAGTGATGAGGCCCCCAACTTAAATCATAAACACAAACTTGTCAATTGAGTGTTCCTACTACACTCGGGAGTGAACCATCTATCTTAGGATTGTCTGATTGAGCTGAAACCGGTCGCAATCGTTTTAGAATGACTTCGACCATATAAAGACTACTTCGAGGTTCTTCCGCTTTACGGGCCTGCTTTGCTCGGCGTGGTTTAGTGGAAGCCATTTTTGTCCTGTCTCTCTGGGACAGCAGGCTTACCAGGATGGAGCAAGAGGTAGAGGTCCATCTTTTATACTATATCCCCACCCTCTAACACTACTAAACCTAACAGATATCGTACAAGTCTTTGACCTAGACGTATACATATATACAACATTATATATATATGTATATTGTTTGCGCCATTTGTGATGGTTCGATTGAGCTGAAATTGGTTTTAATCGATTCAGCTAGCCGTCTACCTGAACACGAAATACCTTGTTTTAAAGCCATTTCAAGTTTCAAAAAAATTTTTTTTTCATGACGTCATAACTTTGGTTGATGACGTCATAATGTTTTTATAAACAATAGGCCTCGTAACCTCTACAACATCTCGCGATTTGCAAAGTTTCGTTTCAATTTGACAACGCCTTCGAGAGTTATCGTTCGCCATACGAAAGGGTAGAAACTCTTACATACATATATATATATATACATATATATATATATATATATATATATATATATATATATATATATATATATATATATATATATATATATATATATATATATAATATATATATAAACTTTTTTCGGGCATATATTTTTGTTATCAGGAAGCCAATAGGAACCGATTCCACTTACTCCCACCCTCAACTTCCGTCATCCGAACAACCTCATAAGCGTCATTTTCATAATGAAAATTCGCTAAAATAAATCCTATTTAAGGTTCTTTTACTTACTACAAGCTCTATTTGTTGGAGCACATTTTGCTGACGGAATCCATAAGTTTGATGATCCTGTATCGAAGACAACTTCAAACGACTGCGGTGGAGTTCCAAGCTGAATTGTACCGTAATACTGACTCTAAAATTATAATAAATCAAAGGTAATATTCTACAAGCAAAACAAGAGGCCTTCGCCTTCTTGGTCTCTCTGCAACCTCGGCGCTGGGGGCTGCTTTGGGAGAAAAATTATTTTTGCTTTGAAAATTCGCTAAAAACGAAAACGCCTCAATGAAAGCGAAATGACCTGTGGAGTTCCGATATAGGAAGAAAAGAAAAATGTTTCTCTTTTCCAGAAAGATCAGTTTGGATGGCCTAGGTTATCCTCGCCACCTTAAATTCGCTTCGCTAGTCCTCAGTATATAGCACTTGTACCTTTTGCCTATAAGTGAATTAATTGCAACAAAAATCCACAAACAAAACTGTGTATCGTTGACTACGGAAGTCCACCATTCTAAGTAAATATACCAAGGGATTCCCTGAATTTACACTTCATTCCCCAAAAGTTATGATTTTTGGGGAATGGTATTATTATGACGGATCTACAAGTTAGGTGTTAATTTTAGTATTAATACTTAAGTCTGCCAACAGACATACTTTAATGATGATAACAGACTTCATTTTGTCAAAATAACAGATTTTTCCTTGGTTTTATACTTACGTTCATGTAGTTTTGCAATGAAACACTTGTGCCACCAGATGATTGATATTTTCTCGATCTTGCTTCCTTAAGCAGGCTAAATCTTACAACGTAATCATGCACATCTCTGTGATGTTTCTTCAGTGCCACCCTGAACAAATATCATAATATTTATTAGTCATCTAAGAGGTGTGTTCAGCTTACCGGATTACATCGAATATCGCAAGGGTTTTGTATAAAAAGTTATAAATTGTTGGAAAGAATTAATGAACTTCAACGCTATTTACTCGGACAACTCACAACGGTGGACAAAGGCAGAAAGGCCCGTGGAGGGTTTGGCTTAAAAGGGCCCAAACCTACATCTCAAGGGGCCCAATGTGGAGGGGGTCCTATAATACTTCTCATAGGGGTCTACTTTTAAGTACAGTTGTATTAATGATTATACCTTAATTTAATTTATTTGTTTTAATTTCATACTTAATAAAATTAATCGAATGCTATTATTTTATTTAAATAACATAAAATAAACTTAAGTAAATAAAATAAATAAGTAAGAATAAAATAAACTCAAGTTAATTCATTTAAATACAATTTTTAACTAAACTATTTAATGTACAATCATTAGGGCTCTTTCGTACAGCTCTAGGGCCCTGATCAAGTATGTCAAGGCCTCCTTAACCTTTAAAGGCCTAAGTATAAAGAATGGGGGCTTTAAAGGACCTGCATTTAGGTAACAAATTAAGAATATTTTTAAGTACCTTAAAAACATTTGTTTCTAGGAGCTGTTTTGGCCCTACCTTAGAGTATTGGGCCCCTTTGTCTCATTTATTATGAATATATAAAATATTAAACATGTTATAATTTTTCTAAAGTTTATATTAGGCTGAGGGGCCCAAGGAGGGCTGCCGCCCCCGCCCTGGACTGGCTCGGACTGGCTAGTCCGCTCCTGATTGCAACCTCTCTGTTCTTGCTTATGGCGAGTTTATAAACATGACGCGCCGGAGTTTTAGTGCTAATGTTTGTATGAAAACAAAAAACATTCGAAGTCACACAACGGTTTAAACCCTAAAGTAATTAAATTTAATGACATTAAAGAATAAGGTAACAGTCTAATTCGAAATAAAAAGGTAATATCTATGATATTAAAACATCTATGATATTAATAATGAAAAAACAAACTTAATGTTGTTCTCCAATAATTTTAAACTAAATTGACCGAGTTCAAATATTAAATTTGACTGATAGCAGAATCGAGCATAAGTGTTTGAAATATATATTCACATAATTACTACGTTAAGTATTAAATCCGAAAATAATATTTGCTCACATCGTGGAGTTAGTTGTACAGCTGACCAATGTTTACTCTGTACAGTTATTAGCCGAAATCGTGAAGTTGACCACTTACCATTGTTTAATATTTACATTTATTTAATTTGGTTTTTATTGTTTTTCATTTCTATATTTTACGACTAGTTTAAAAGTAACAATCTAAAAAAATTCATTAAAAAGTTATAAAAAGGTAATGTTTTGGTTATAAGTTACAACATAGTGGCATTAGTTTTTAACAGTTTTAAATTATATTTAAATTTATTTTAGATAAAATTGAACCAACTGTTAACAGCTTTTTATACTAGATTAACTATATAGACCAACTAAAATTAGTTTTTCTGGGTTTTCAACTTGTTTTGTAAAAAAGGTTTATTTTTTCATTTTATTCAGGAAATTATTTAAATTAAGGCGTGTATTGTGTTAGTCTGAAGGTCTTGTATTTAAAACAATGCAGCCAGTTTAAAATTAACTCTGATAAGTATTTTCAGAGAGAAATTAAAGAAGACAGGCGAAATCAAAGAAGTAAGGCGAAATCAAGGAAGTTAGGTGAAATCAAAGAAGTAAGGTGAAATTAAGGAAGTAAGGCAAAAGCAAGGAAGTAAGGCGAACTCAAAGAAGTAAGGCGAAATCAAAGGTGTAAGGCGAAATCAAGGAAGTAAGGTGAAATCAAGGAAGTAAGGTGAAATCAAGGAAGTATGGCAAATTAAAGAAGTGAGGCGAAATCAAAGAAGTAAGGCGAAATCAAAGAAGTAAGGTGAAATCAAGGAAGTAAGGTGAAGTCAAGGAAGGAAGGTGAAATCAAGGAACGAATAAAAAATGGCGTGGCGGTCCAAAAGCAGGGTGAATTTTCTTTTAAATGTTTGATGTTGCTTAAAGCTTAAAGGAAACTTTTGTCTTAAAAAAATTGTATTATATCTTCGATGTATTAACTCTGTGGTTATATTGTTACGAAAATAAAAACTTAAATGTCCGCCATATAATTTGTATATATAAAATGTTCAATAATAATTTGTATTTTGTTTTATTCTTTAATTCTATTTGAATAAAACTAGTTTTGATTTGTACTTTAGGTGCTTTGTGTTTTAAACAAAACATAAACAAATTTAAAATAATGTTTGTAATAAATACATACATACATACACACACACACACACACACACACACACACTCACAAGCATATATATATCCCTTGAAACGGATTTTGGTCTGAATTTCTCAAAAACACCCTTGTCATTAGCGAATTTTTTTCAAAAGTAAATTTCCTAAAAAAATATAAAATTTACTTTATACTTTTAATTCTTTTAAACTTAATAAGTCTTTAATTTTGTCTAAAAATATGTATTTTAAATTATATAATTGTTTTTGGTTAAAATAAAACACATTTATTTCAACATGTGTATTAATGCAAACCTGTTGCAAACAAAAAATAAAAAGTTATGACAGGATTGTAATCTTTTAGTGTGAAAATCTCGTTATCTAATAAGTTAAAACACACTTCCACTATGTATGCAATACAATCGTGTATTGTAGTTTAGACTAATCCATATCTTTCAGGTTAAGACATCTTTATTAGATCAATAATATCTGTTGGTTTTTAATATTATTGAAATTGAATCCTTGTTTTTTAGACATTAAATTCATTTTTTAAACATAACTATATCTTGCAGGAGTTAACCTTAATCGTTTTATCTTTTTTTTTAAACGAAGTAAATGTTTAGTCGATTTTGGCTCGTAATTAGAAATAAAGGAATCTGATTGGTTGTTTTTAATTTGTTATGACTCAATAATAATTTTATAGAGTTACTCTATATCCAAAAGACTATAATTTTTTAAAAACTTTTTTTATTATATATCAATAATGATAATAATATTAATTATATTGAGGGTATGCGCCTGGCGGAGGGGTTTTACCTCTAGAGTTTTAGTGGGGTAAGTCCTGACAATCGCTGCTACGGTACCGGCTGGGCAGTCGAGAAGTCGGTTCGTCACCGTCACCGTCAGGTGACGAACCTTCGGATGATCAGGAGCCATCCTCTTTTAGGGGTGTTAGCTGCTTTGATTCCGAGGGATAAAGCTTTCTCCTAGAGGCCGTCGCGTTACCCCTCCGTTGAGAAAAAAAATATTAATTATAAATATGATGTTTAAATTTACGTATGAAATTTCAAAAACAAAATCTATATAAATTATTTTATTACTATCTTAAAATTAAGTAATATTATTCAGTAAATTAATTAAGTATTGAGCAAATATTTTTTAAATATATGGTATTTTACCACAGTATAATTGTGCGAGAGACACCTAGGAAATGTAACAAGCAAAATGCAATGCTACATCTCGGAACTGTTGCATCATTCGACATTCGTCATCATTGATGGCTCGACATAAGGTCATTGACCCACTCTGTTTCGTTACGTCTGACTCATCAGGGCGCGGACAGAGCCTGAACTATTACTGGGTTTACTATTGCTTTTTGTTAAACTCGGTTGTATCAAATGATAAATAATATTTTATTTATTTCTTAAGGCCCAAAGTTAACGAAAACTTACCTTAAATGGCCTTTCTTTTTGTTAGATTCTACATAATTTATTATCAAAATTACAACTATTAAAAATAATATTTTCTTAATCATAATTATCACAACATAAAATCGCAATCGGGTAACTAAACTAAATATTTGTAGCCATATCGGAGTCGATTTGTAATCTTGCACCTATGTTTCATTCAGATAAGATAAGTTGGATTGTAGTGTCAATAATACTTATGTTGTCTATATATATTTATATTAGGACTAATTTTTTTATGTTGAGTAAAAAAATCTTTTATCTTTTAATAGCCTTTCATTTTAGTAATGTTATTAATTAGTCGAGGATACCATATTAGTATCCCTTGTATTATTATTTAGAAAAAGGTTGAATTTAATTCTACAATCATTTTGAAAGTAATTTGAACCTCTTCGTGGCTTCTTGAGCCACATTTTGTTGTTCTGTGATAAGCGAATTTTCAATTTCGTGCTTCCGCTTCGCACGTCGTTACGCCTGTTCAGGGTCGCATCGCTTTGTCATATTTTATTCGATTTTTCGCTTGTTTTCGGCTTTGGGCTACATAGTTGATTTAATCGATTCTAGCTTATTTAAATTCGTTTTTTCTCTAATATCGTATTTAGTGTCATTACACATTATCATTTTCAACTCTATTTTTATAAGGACTTATTAAACCCTGTTGTTTTTACTTACTATTATCATTATTATAGTCAGACTTTTTTATTTCTTTTATTCTTTATTCTCTTTCTCGTTCTTTATTTTGCCTTTCTCGTTTTTCCAAGTATATCCTAAAGAGGTAAATAATTCCTTCTCATAAAACATCTGAATTAATTTGATATAATAGATCCATATTGAAAATCTAGCTCAGTTAAATTATTTTTTTCTCTAATATCCTATTTAATGTCATTACACATAATCAGTTTTTTCTCTAATATCCTATTTAATGTCATTACATAATCATTTTTTTCTCTAATATCCTATTTAATGTCATTACACATAATCATTTTTTTCTCTAATATCCTATTTAATGTCATTACACATAATCATTTTTTTCTCTAATATCCTATTTAATGTCATTACACATAATCATTTTTTTCTCTAATATCCTATTTAATGTCATTACACATAATCATTTTTTTCTCTAATGTCCTATTTAATGTCATTACACACAATCATTTTTTTAACTTCATTTACAAGGACGTTTTAAATAGGTCGCATCCCCCTCATGCTGTACTTACCAATAATTCTTTATAGTACATCCCAAAGAGGTAAATAATCCCTTCTCATAAAACATCCAAATTAGTTTGATATTATAATGAAATTTTTTTAATTAAGTATCCTTCCGAGTTTCTGTCCCCTTTATTCTCATTTTGTTTTAACTTTATTCATTCCTTCCTTTTTTTATTCTTTATTAAATAGTTCAAAGTAAGATATAAAATAAAAGATAAAAAAGGAGGAGTTTTAGTCTCTAATTAGCCATTACATAAAGAGGACTGTATTTTTTCTTGAATACTTTATTTTCCTAAGCCTCTTTATACCTTTAAAATTCTTAATAATTCTTATATTAACTGCTTTTAGTCCCTACTTTGTAGCTTAAGAAGCAGGATAAAGGTCTTAGTACTTTGTAAAATTCCGAACAAAATAACTTAGTAATCTTTATTTTTACATCATTATGTTATTTATATCAAATACATATTTGTCTATTATAAGGGGTATTTATAGTGTATATGCAAAAATATAACGCTGTTAAAAGAAAGCTTTCTAATTAACTGCTTAGTTTCAGTTTAAATTTCAAATATTTGTCTGTATTAGACCTTTACTAACAAGTAATAGGTTGCATCACAAACTCACATCAGAAAAATCTATCAGTAAACTTAATTGACATCATGCTGGCTTCGATAGCCAGATAGAATAGATAAACAATTTAATATTTGTTTGTTTGTTTCTTGGTTGATAAATACTAAGTATTTATTAGTGTTTACTGGAGCACTATACAAACAAACGCGAGATGAAGAAAAAGAAACTCACTTCTCGCGTTAAATTCCTTTACATATATCGGAAAAATACAGTTTTAATTACTAAAATTAAAAATTCGGTATATTAAAAGGGGCTCGCTAGATTGTAGTATATGTATATACGTAAGATGTAGGACAAGAGGCTTACTTCGCGTCTAGATTTTTTCGTTAATTTTTCGTACATGGTTTTCAATAAGGTTCATTTCCCTTTCTAAGGTTAATTTTTGTATATATTATTTTTTATCTATTTTTTAAACATATGCATAATATATATATATATATATATATATATATATATATATATATATATATATATATATATATATATTATATATATTATATATATATATATATATATATATATATATATATATATATATATATATATATATATATATATATATATATAGTATTACTTCCGGTTTTTTTAATTACATATATAATATAATGTTAACAAATCACGTTTTTACAAATAAATTTGAAAATGTGATAAGAGCTTTATAAAAAAAAATCATAAAGTCTTATGAAAAAATTATTTTTTCATAAAATTCAATGGGCCCTTTAAATATAAAATTTGACGTATTTCCCCTATTTGACGTATAAGTAGGGAGAGAGATCTTATTGCCTTTTTAACCCAGTGCGTGCTCAGATCTTGTCTTAGGAGTTGAACTTAAATTTTTTTTGGTACACTTACAATAAACTATTATTTAGTGAGTTAAATGTTTAAGTACGTATTAGTTATTTATGCACCAAGGATTAGAAGATAAAGAATACTATTATTTCCCTGATCAGTTTGTTGGTTTTTAATGCAAATGCCGAGGATACAAAAGCACGTAACTCTCAAGTTATTATTTTCACATTTTGTTACATTTAATTTTCTTTCGGGTTGAATCCCCTTATAAATTTGTCTTATAAAATATAATTATTGCTTTAAACAACTTCTTTTTGTCTGGAACGGATTTTAAGCCTAAACAATATTTGCTTTGGCCCCCTCTTAAACTTTGGGGGTGCCGCGCCCAGGAAAGTGTTAAAAAATTGATTGGTTCCCTTTATAAATGTAAGGGATAACGTTCCCAAAAATGGATAATATCCCATCCTATTAAATTTTAGGGCTCTAAACCCAATTATAGATTCAATAAGATTCGCTTCGGTATAGTTAACTTGATGGTACTCTCGGCTTTGCATCGTCAAAAAAACTTTATGGTATCTTCAACTTCGCCTCGTGGTTTCATCACTTATCTTGAATTTTTAAAATGATACTGCCGGCATCGCCTCATGAGTTAGCTAAATATTACCCTCGGAATAATTGAGATATTATATGTTATGCATCCTTCGGCTCTGGCCTCTGGCATTGTTTACTGTGAGGGCCCAGGGAGCTGTTTTCTCCCTGTTTTAGTCAATAAATAAAACAAATCACCATTGGACGAAGTTGATTAAACGTTAAAAATAATAAAAACACTTTTTCCAAGGAATTCAAGGAATTTGTTTCAGCAAAAAACGGGAAACAATTCGAAAGGTTTGCTAAAATAAATAGACAGAACTCTATCACATTTTATTAACAAGGGAATGACAGGCTTTATCTTGACCCCTGACTTATCATATTGACTTATCCTTCAACGTCCTTACTCCTTATTTTTCAGTGAATAATTTTCCTGTCTTTCCATTCGTCGACTTCTTATATTTCAATAGTAATTTTCAATATCTTTACCCTGTATAATATCGTAAGCAATAAATTTTACTTCACCAGGTCTATTTGATTCTTTGATTTTAAATCTGAGTAATTTTTCTTGTATTTGTTGAAAAGAGTAAAGAATTGCAATAAATAAAGAATTTTTTTACTGACCCTTTCTTCTTGCTGTAAAATAATCTTATTATATAGATTTACGAGCTTTCAAAACAAATTTTCTTCCTCAGTGAAGATTTTTATTTTCAACAAGCCTACTTAAGGTTTTTAATGTTTAGAAAAAATCGATCTCTATTTTTAACCATGGATTCCATATAATCATTTATTTTTTAATGATTAATGCTACCAGACTAATTAAAAAATATCTTTTTACTACAACAAAAAATCTGGGTATTCTTTCAAAAACGTTTTACTTGACAAAAAATCAAATTTAGTTTACTCTTGTATATTCCAGTTTTTATTATAAAATCAATTACTCCCCTCCTCAAATATGTATATATATATATATATATATATATATATATATATATATATATATATATATATATATATATATATTATATATATATGTTTCGAGAACATTTTAAATATATCTCTTTGTTTCGAAATTGATATATTTGGGACAAGAATACTTTAAAAAATCGGTTAGGTATACTTTGGAACTGTTCCGTGAATCAGAGCATTTCATCAGATTTCCCACGTGATAAGCTTATCAGGATAAGTATATTATATTCACTTTCCAGAGTGATTCAACAAAAGCCGTAGATATACTTGTATTAATACGAAACTTATATACTTAAGTATTGTACTTATGTATTATAAAGGGATCTTCATACAAAATTTCAACTCAATCTTCTGTTTTTTATTTTTTTAAAACAAATGATTTGATAAAAATTGAACTAATGCTAGTATATTGATGGAAGTTGGTACATATGTTGTCTTTTGTATGACTTACAAAAGTGACTTACAAGTTAAGGTGCATCCATAATACTGCGTTAGCGATGCGTCCGTCCGTTGTTTGTGGTGACAGCTTAAATTCCAACCTATGTAATCGTAAGGGACGTTCTTAAACACCTTGTGGTATAGTGTTGCGGAAAATGGAAATTTTCGCAAACCTACTAAACCCGCACAAATGATCTATTGATTAGCATTTGATTGATTACAAATTACCTTAGAGACCTGACGCGGAAGAAACCTTTTCGTTTTCAAAGTTATTGAATTTTTTATATTTGAATATTTATACATTTATATTGAATTTTTATGAAGTTGTTTTTTTATATTTTTATTTTTAAATCAAATTTATTTTTTAATATTCTTGGTGTTCGCTTATTTGAATGTTGTAGTTTTATTATCTTGTTCAGTTTATTTTATCTTAATATAATGGTTCTTAAATGTTATACATTATTTCTGTTCTCTTGGTTTTACTGACTAAATAGTTAACGAGTAGATCCCGGAGTTGAAATGTTTTTTTTTAAAAAACAAGACTATTGATTTTATAACAATTTTATAACAAGTACATTAAACTGTACAAGATAATACTTTGCCGTTTTGATTGGGTTGGTTATTTAAAGAATATTTAGACAAAAAAATATAGATTTAAACTAAGACTATATGCAATTTTTAAAAAATTCCCATTAATTACATCAGACATGATTTAAAAAAATAAAATTTGAAATAATGAAAAAATTTAAATAAATATTTTCTTCTTCGTCTTTTTTATCTTCTGTTGAGAAAAATATATTGTTGCTTCCAAAATTCGGAACTAGAGTGCGCAATATTAGTGGCTTTTGCGGCTAAGCCGCAATTTAATTCAATCGGATTTATTAGAAATATCTTCTGATCATGCTTTCAGTATAAACTGAATAAAGTTCTGAATAAACTTTTTTTTTTGTTTCAGTTATTGATATATGATCGGTTTTATTAATGAGATACCCGCACCCGATTTGTCATACAATGCTATTTTATTTGGGTTAAATTAACTCATTGAAAGATATGACTAATACCTTTGCTATAAAAATATATTGTAGCTAAATCTTTGTTGCATTAAAATTTATTGTTTTATTGAGATTAATATTGTTTTAAAGATTCCAGCAATAGTATTAAGAGGTTTTCATTTTAATAATCTTTTTTAAGTGGTGTAAAATAGTATATTATGTTACTAGGCTGTGATGTAGGTTTTTTCTTAACAGCGACAATTATATCTACTGTGACAGTAGATATAGCTGCACAGCATTCCATTGGGAAGTAGGGGGCTTAGATAGGAGGGAGCCTGAAAGATCAAGATAAGACTAAGCCTAAAGTAATGTGAATAACGGTTCCAGGCTAGGTTCAAGGGGTTTCGCGGAGTGATTTTTAGTTTGTATGAGGCAGACCCTGAGTCCAAAACTTTTGACAGACCACTGTCTTCGTGTGTAAATTTCTCTCTCTTTTTTTGATAACATTTTTCCCGCAAGAAAAGTTTTGCCAAAAAAATACCTTATGAGTTCCTCGTGCAGGCATTTTACGTCTAATCCACAGAAGAGCCGTGTCTTTTTACTTTAAGTTCTCTAGCTTCAACTAGAAACAACTCGTGCCCCACTGCCAGACCAGGCTTCTCGGCTCTCCAAACCATATGACAGAAACATATATATTTAATATAAACTACTATTGAGAATCCTACATTTTTTTCCATAAAACAGGTTTATTTAGGGTTAGGGATATTTTAGGAGTACCTGACATCGCAGTCAGAGTACTTACTCTGACTGCAAAATCCCTTTCAAAGGACGGCACGTAAAATAATATCCACCCCTCGCATAAAAATCCTAGAGGCCCAGGCCGGGATCAAACCCGGACTGTCTAGGTGGCTAACCGATACACAACTGAGACCCCAATAATTAAATGATGATGTTGGTGATTTTTTTTAATTTCTCAACTGATTTAAATGTTTTTAACGTTCTATTGCTTGATTCCAGAGCTAAAAACGCGGCACTTTCAGTAGTTAACTCATGTGTGCACTATATCTATACCGATGATGCAATAAATATTTTACCTCCATCGAGGCAAGCGATTTTTTTAAATAGTGTGAGTGTATTGAAAATAATTTTAAGACCTAATGAAAAAATGAATTTTAGCTATGTGTATAGGCTCTAAAGTTACTATTTCACAGCCTTCCTCTGAAAAAAAAATCCTAAAGCTGACCCAAAAACATAAAGATACCTTTAAAATACCCTCATCCTCAATTACTTTTATTACGATGTCTAATACCCCCGTTGTTTATTT
Source organism: Microvelia longipes (assembly GCA_018340805.1). Classification (NCBI taxonomy): domain Eukaryota; kingdom Metazoa; phylum Arthropoda; class Insecta; order Hemiptera; family Veliidae; genus Microvelia; species Microvelia longipes. The sequence continues at coordinate 13,126,391 of JACMZG010000002.1, read as the reverse complement.
ACCCAAAAAGCTTTCCCCCTTTGGAACGAAAAACTAAAATTAAAAAATAATTTCATTTTATACTTCCTCATAAAAAATATGAGGGACTAATTTATTAAAGGCTGGTTTATGTGGGATTAAAACCCATTAAATATTTGAATGTGAAACAATTAACCACAATATACCGGCCTCAAGCAATAAAGGCTTTTTGGGACTCCCTTTTACCTTTTTAAAATAAAACATATGAAAGGATTTGCTTTTTGTTCTAATAATTTGTTTCATTTTATTAGTTTTACATTTGTCATTATTTATCTGACTAAAATAGACGGAAGATAAAAGGGATCCAATTCTATTCAAATTAATATAAATGTATCATTCGATAATCAAAATAATTCTGGTACGAATCGACCAAAATTTTGGTTTCCTGTGATTTACAATGGGTTTTCGACTTTTTGTTCACTTAGAGTGATGGTATCAACTTCAGACCGATTTCATTTGATTCAGCGTCCCAAAAAACAAATAATGACATTTTTTGCGGCAAAAATATGAACCCTGAATTTTTTGAAATTCGAACTAAAGACATGACGGGGAGTTTTTAACCACTCAAGTGGGTTTTGGTAAGATTTTAAATTACTTTGATTTTTAGATTTTATTTAGACTTCCCTTTTTCCTTTTCCCTTTTTCCCTCTGTTTCAGATCTAACCCTCGTAAATACTTGGTCTGATATTATTGTTTTATTTGGTTCCAATCTTTCTGATTGTTCGTCTCATTGTTTGTACATTACAGTTTCTATCTTGTACATGGAATTTGTTGCATGTACAAGATAGATGTGACACAGTCACATCTATAAGAACACAGACACCATGATGAAATGGATAATTTTTATAAAACATTTTGGGTTTGAATTTTATGGGTGAACCCAGTAGTTGTTCTTTATACCTACTTCAAAAGGTTAGAAATAGTTATTATCTTAAACTGGGGGAATTATGAGCCTTTGCTCCTGGAGTATTTAAGTTTGTTATTTAATTTGAGAAAACTAATTTACTTTTCTCCATCTAATTACATTTCTCCCTCTACTTGTGACAGGAAGAAAAAAGTCACTTGTCTCCCTAGAGCAGAGGGAGAAAAGTGCACTTTTCTCCCTACTGGAGGAAAAAGTTTAAGTTATTTCACCTAATATTCTCTCCTTTTTTTCTCATATTATATGTAAATGTTTCCCTCTCAAGTGTTTCTTGTTTACTTGAAATTAGTCACAACTTGTAACTGTAATTTCCGTTAAGTAAAAAGTTATTGAATAATGTTATATATCACTACAAGTTTTTGATTTATTAGATTAAGCTGATGGTTTTAAGAATAAAGTATGTAGAACTACAACTTAAAATGTTTATGAAAAAGTTGAAGTGTAGAACAGAGTGTGTGAATTTCCACGCTGGAAAACATTCCATAAATCACTCAACATATTTGACAATTTTTTAAAATTACATTTAGAGTTTTCCTTAAAAAAAAACGAGAAAATCTACAAAAGAGGGTAAGCGGTGCGTAGTGTTATATCGTCTGCCTTGTAAGAACAAGTAGGATACTCATTCAGGTTTAAGTCCAAACAGAGAATGATAGATTATATTTAGGTAATAATTTATACCTTGATATATATTTTCTAGGTGGTACCTAGAAATTATTATCCAGATTACTTCTTACTTCCAGCATAATAACGCTTCTCATGAGGTTCCCGTATGTAATAGTCTTATGAGGTATTCTAATTAGGCAGTCTCATGCGGTGCACTAATGAGGTGTTCACATGAAAATTGAATTAACATCCATGTTTCTAATAATCCATAAACTAATATCCACAAATATAGTCCATATAACTAAAATCCATAAATTTATTTGGAATATATGGATACTGAAACGTGGATATACTTTAAACAATGGCTGCTACATGTTTCCTGTAAAATTATTTTCTTCTTCTATTATAGGAAAAAAGCAAAATATATTAAGATCCAAATCATTTTTTGAATTATAAATGTTCAAATTTGGGAAAATATTTCATACAATTTACATTTTGCAAATTATGCTTGTATTTAACCATAAATGTGGTATTTTTCTCTCGGTTTTACCCAGCATAGTTTAGTACACAGCAATACAGGTGACAAACACTCCACACCTCCTAGCTTTACAAGTCCCCACGAAAAGTTTTCAAAACACGTATTTTACCAAAAATATTTGGATATTGCAATCCTAACCCGGGTTTAAATTCCAAAACGGGGGAAAATTCCTATTGAATTAATTGAAAATGTAGTATTTATGCAGATAATGGTTTTTGTATTATAACAATATGAATTTTCTCATATCTGGATTTGAAACTAGTTAAATTATTATTAGTTTTAGCAAATTCCATAACTATAATATAAGAAGTAACATGAAACAATAATAATGTGGCTAAAATGAAGCCAAGTTTTCTATTCTGCTGTTTAACTAAATACTATTGAAAATACTTAAGTGTTTTGTAAAGTATGCAATTGTAATTCCTAGTTATTAATAACAAAAGAAAATTAGAGGAGAAAGAATAAACCTTTATTAAAGAAAGTATTTTTAAGTTGTATCCCAAAGGGTCATTTGAGCTTTTACTCATTTATATCTTCGGTATACAGGAAAAGTATTGTGTTTGCAAAAATATCCAAAATCAGGATATCACCTGAATTGTGCGTTCTCTAACGCAGTTTTCACAAGTTGTCTGTCTGTATGTGTGTGTGTGTGTGTGTGTTTATGTTTCCTCTAGTAATTACTACTAGAGGCCGTTTTATTTCCAGAACGTTCCACGACTGTACATGTACATGTACATGTACTTACATGCCTTTTAAAAACAAATGTGTATAAATCTGATTTCCTCCTTTTCTTAATATTTCATTTCTTCTCTAGGTAAAAAAATGTTAAATGTTTTCAATCGGATATTTTTATTCAAATTAAAATGCGGAGGTTCATAAAGTTTCTTTTTCTTCTTTTGGTAAAATGTTTTCAATCGGATGTTTTCATTTAAATTAAAATACAAATAAATTAAAATATAAAATTTCAATTTTTCACGTATCTCTTCTTTTCTTCCAAACTTTGTGATTTTTCGAAATCATTATTGCGGGTTAATGACGTCATAAAAAAATTATTTTCCGAATATCACAATTGCAGCAGTAGACTCATATTTGTACTAAGTTTCAACTCTCTAGCATAAATACACTAGGAGCTACGATGATAACAGATACACACACAGACATACAACTTTGAAAAAACCACTCAGGAGGTCTTAAAACACCTGAAACAGATGATTCCGGTTTCATCCCTGTTTCGGATTTTTTTGCAACTACAATACTTTTCCTATATACTTACGGTAACCGTGCCCGGAGCGTTCTCGCCCTTGGGCGTTACCAGAAGCTCCGATCGGGACGAAGAAGGGAATCCTTCTGTGCCGGGTCAATTGCACAGGCGTCCCGAGTTACAAGGCGGCAAGGCAGAACGGGGATGAGCAAATAATAAACTATTTGTTTAAAATCTTTGTTAGTTTTATTTATACAAGTAACACCTTAATTTCTAGATTAATTTTCCTTAACACTATTTACCATTGAAACTTTCTCTCTCTTGGTTTTTGGTTTGGTTAATACTTTAATTGAGAGGTTGTACAGAGTGTACAACCTAACCTTGGAATCTTTACAAAACCTTAACAGTGGGACTGAAAATATAATGATCTTACTTACTGCTGAATAAGATAATCCAAACTGGGATCAGGAACCACATCTCTAAGCAACGGTTGATCACTAATCACAATAATCTAATAATGACAATTACAATATCTCTCCGACTCTTAATTAACTCTCTGACCGAATCTCTGACCAACTCTCTGGCCAACTCTCAATTACCTCAATCCGTCCCCTAGGGGTGGGGACATGAGTTCTTATAGTTCTCCCTCAAGTCCCCCTGAGTATTGGTGTGTTAAAGACACACCAATACTTGCACCCCTTAATGACGTGCAACCCCCACGAGGGCCCCCAGAACCCTGGCTTGTGGCAAGGTCCCACGGTACTTGACTATGTGCTAATCTTACCATATTTGCTCTTAAAAAGCCAATAAATTCTGCATCTACTGTCAACTAGGCGGTATGGTCTCTGAAGTAGGCCGCTCTAAAAGGCGGCTTTGTGTAAACATCCTGTAAACCAGACCAGGGATCTGGTAGTGCTAAAGTCTGTATTAATACTTTAATATTTTAAACTAAAACTTATATGAAACTAAACTGAAATATTAAGATGACCAAACTATGAAATTTAAAACCTTTAATTTCAATTTCGCTTTACTACACTACCTCCCGCCGACGAAAATGATGCCGCGCTGAACTGCATGTGACCATGCTGTTCAGGGCGACATCGCGGGTACAGCCGCCTCCCTGAGGGGTGGCCTAGTGTAGGGCGCCTTTGATTAATAATGTGAGGTGAAAGGATAGAACCCCGGCAGTATATAGAGAGGAAGGGGAAGAATGTCGAGACAGTACATCCCCACCTCACTCGATACTCCATACCGCTCTACCCTCTCACTAGAACCCTATCCAATACCGTGTATGGGAAACCTTGAGCCGAATTCTGGGGTATGCCAGTGGTGACCTGCCCCCCTCCCCGGTATTGTTATAACCAGAAAGCAACCGTCCTTATGGGAACAAGAGAGAAAAAGCATCAATCGTCTCAATTATGATTCCCTTACATGTAGGGCAAAAGAAAAACCTGTAAAAAAAAAAACCAAAATTGTAGTAATAAACAACAAAATACAATACACAAAAATAGCAATGGTATAATTGGACTGCCATAAGATTAGTATATCTAAGCCTAATATATATATGATTAATTTTTTCTTTGGTAAGTAAGCCCTCCGCAAATCTCTACGGTGAGAGATACAAAGACCTGCCTTAACCCTATGCTATGGTCATACAGCATTGATATTATATCCTCCCTTCATATATATATATTTATAGTTTTAAGAATTAGGTTAGCTAGTAATAAGCATTCGCCGTGGTTATGGCGGCAACCTGTAAATCGTTAGACCATGTTAGACCTATCCTACAAACAATGTAAAATTTATGTACAATCCATTAATAAAAATATATAAAAAAATTACTATATATAAAATTACATAAAAACTAAAATGTTAAATAATAGAAATTTAAAATAGTTAATGGAATAATTAATCCTTTAATTATTACTAAGGGTAGTACTTAAGACTCCTCCTGCGAAGACGATCCCTCTGTTTGCTCCGCTATACGGGGAAATTTTGGAACGTCATAGATAACCTGTGGGTTTGTTATAGACTTCACCATCGCTGGGGTTTGGTCCGTAGCCTCTGAATGAGGTCTGAGACGTAACTCAACAAACGAATTTGGTGGTGGAGGTGGAGGTTCCATGGGTGGTGAGAATAAACCACTAGTGCGCCGAAAGTGACGATTCAACGCCTCCGTTGGCACCCAGGGTGGAAGGGGTGTTGCTTCGCGAGACAGAAGGATCTGTCATCTTGTTGATTACGGCGGATTGCTCTCCTGCGCCAGTAGGCATATAGGGCAACCGCGCATAACGTTAAGAATAGTATCACCGTCGTGGAAATAGATACATGGGTGGAGATCTCGCGAACCGTTTTAGCGCGTGCGTGCGCGGCCTTAACTTCCGATAGTAGCAAGGTCAACGCGACGTCCGGACGGTCGACACCGGCGGATTTCGCTTCGTCGCGTAACCGTTGGAGTGTCGAGACAACCAGAGCCGAAGTCTCTGGTGAGGTCCAATGTATAGTTTCGTTTGGTAACAGGAGCCGAGGTAATGCCAGTTCCACCTTATTAGCTTCCAGTTGTAGTAGGGTGATATGGGAGTCCCGGGGTAGTAGACTGTAACCTGCTGTCCTGACGTGACATTTATTTACTAAAAATAAACGCCCTTGCCTCCAAGCCGTGCGGGTAACAGCGTACACTCCGTCCTTACCCGTGCATCTCAGGTAAACCGGAGTTTCTTGAGGCACACTGACAACCCACGACTATTGGTTTTGTCGTATATCCATACTGGTCGAAAGTCAGGTGGTGCTATGCGGCGGTGACACAGGTGAGGTACTTGTGTTTGGTTAAAGAACACAGCACTCTCACATGTTGGCTGAGACCTTTCCATAACTACTACCGTAGGCGGACAGACTATCGGGTGTCCTGTTAAACAAGAAGCAAGAGTAGCGTAGTCCAGTAATGCATAACTACGTTTATCCTCGTTTATCAAAATATACTCCGTTTCATGTTGGAGTACCACCGTCTCTCCTGTTACCTTATCATAGACCGGAAATTCATGGATCCGGTATAGATCATACAACTGCTCCCTTAGAGCCAGAGGTAGCGTCAACAATATAAACAATCCTTTAGAAGATGCTACGACTGTGGTCCTGCTCAAATGATAAACCTGGTCCAACCGGCCGAAAGTTCGATCACCGAAGAATTCAGTACCATCTGTTAAATTTAGCAATAAGGGTATTAAAAGGGATGGCGGTAACGCCAAGGCTGATGGCCTATCTGAGAGAGCAGTGTCAATGGCTAAAGCTAACTTATTTAAATCTAATAAATTTGTTAATGTAGCTAATTCTAGAGACCTAAGAAAAGAAGAAACATTTCCGTGAACCTCAAATTTATGATTTAAATATTCCAGTTCATCCTTAATTCTAATTTATTTATCTGCTTTAATAAAAATCCTGCCTCACAGATATCTGAAATTAATTCGAAAAATCTATTTCGAACTATAGATTATGACCTAATTATATTAATATATCTTGTTAATTGCTTAATTTATAGATTGTATTATTTTCGCGGATCAACAGGGGGTGGGTGATCAGGCCACCCAGCTGTTAAGCAGCTGATTAGAAACGTAATAATAAGTAAAAGCTCTGGTATTGAGACATTCTTGACCTATCTTAACGTTAAAAGTTAAAATCACTTGAAGTTGTAATACAAGAGGGCATCTGGCAAACTCCCGGAACATGAAGGCCTTTTGACGGTTCTTTCATGTTTATAAACCTTTTTTTTTTTTTTTTTTTTTTATTACATGGTTCACAGAAATGGATCATCTTTTAAAATATTTACCTATTTATACACCTACATTAAAGATTAATTACCAATAATAGTTATTATTTTACATTAAGGTAATTAGTTTTTAAACAATAATTACTAATATTCAAATTAACAGAAATATACATATTACAAAGTACATATATTAGTTATAACATATTCAGTAAGTCTTTGATATGAGCCTTTCTGTAGTAGAAAATCTAGTTCTTTGATATGAGCCTTCCTATATACATTCTACCTATTCTACTTAAGTTTGAAGATTCCGACCTTACAGGGTTAATGTGTCAAGTGTGTGTGTGTTGTGTGTGTGTATATGTGTGTGTGTTCCTTCTGAGAGCACTCTCAGTATCCCGTCCGTGTAACATATGTTTTACTATGTACCTATAACCTAAGTACCCCTAACCTTTACATTTTACCTTACCTTTACCAAAAACTTTACTTTTTAAATACCCGAAATCCCGAACCTATAAGTTTAATTTATTTATCGAGATATATTTAATATTTAAACCTAATCACGTGATTCTTTGCCGTTCCGTCCTTTTTAAACCCTACCTTAACACTACCGTCCTTACCCTATTTATTACCGTAAATTTAATAGTTTGAAATTATTATCTTTATCTTCTTTGTGAAGTTTCAGTTCCTAGGGCGCAATTGATACGGTGACCTTACCTGGACCGGTGCTTCCGATCCCCCTGATTCTTCCGGATTATAGGAAGAATCCTCTTCGTGTACCGAGGGAAAACTATCGGTTGTTTCCCCGCTAATCTCTCCGTGAAAACTCTGTCGACTTGGACTCGGAGGTATTCGCACGGTCGAGGACCCAATTGGGGTACGAGACCAGGCAAAGGAGTCATCTAACTGCGAGTTATTAAATGAGTCATTTTGACTGCCAGCATCGTTAACCTCTTCATCCTCAGAGTTTTTCCTAAATTATAATGTAACCAGATTCTTGCATTTCCTTTTGCCTAGTACTGTTATCTACACTGGACGGTGCCAGTTCATTTATTTCCTTTTTGAAGATCTTTGGTTTCCCCTTCCTCCTTAGATTTAGAATTGTTTCCCCTGAGTCGTTTGCGCAAGTAATGATCCTGATTCTGAATAGCCGGTTTCATTCTTTCCCGATTGATTATATAGTATTTCCGGGCGAAACCTCTACCTGATAAACCCAATCCGATAGTGTCTTAATTATCCTATATGGACCCATCCATGCCTTAAAGAACTTTTTAGCTACTCCTGTGGGTACCGTCATACGTTTGACATACACCAAATCTCCCACTTGGAAATTGGTTGCTTACCTCTGTCATAATACTGTTTATTTTATTATGGGCCTTTTTACTGTTTTCTATTGCTACCGCGTGAGCAGTTTCTAGTTGCTCTTGTATTTTATCAATCGCTTCACGAACTGTGGATTTGCTCCGGTCAGTATTTGCTAAGTAAGATATATCACACTCAAATACTGGTCGCACTTCGCGACCGTACAGAAGGTAATTAGCCGAATACTTAGTACTGCCGTGCGGGATAGAGTTAAGGGATCCTGCCACTATTGGCAGCATTACATCCCAATTAGATCCACTGGCTTTTACAAAATGCGCCAGTGATTCATTTAATGTCCTATGCACTCGCTCAACTGGGTTAGCCTTTGGGTTATAAGCAACTGTTTGCATTTTATTGATTCCCAGTAACTTACACATTTCCTTAAACAGTTCGGACGTAAAGCAAGTCCCTTGGTCCGTTGATAGTCTCAACGGAGCTCCGTGTCGAGCGAATATTTTAATACAGGCTAACGCCACGGTTTCCGTGGTAACGTTGGGTATTGCACTCACCTCAACGTACCTAGTAAAATCGTCCACCATGCTGAGGTAATATCGGTTTCCTCTCTTAGTCTGCGGTAACGGTCCTACAATGTCTATATAAACATTTTCAAAAGGAGTTGTCGCTTTTAATACTTCCCCAATCTACGATTTCTTTCGGAAGGACTTTTTTTGATTACAAGATTTACAAGTTTGTACATAATTTACTACATCACGGTCCAACCCCGGCCAGTAATATGTTTGTTTAATTAACGCTTTGCTCCTTTCAATACCTGCATGACCCGCCAGAGGGCTATCGTGTGAATGACGCACACCGTGCTGATCATGGGCTTAGGTACTAATAGTCTGGGTTGTTTTCCGCCATACTGAAACAGTAACCCGTCTTTATCCTTAGCCACGATATGAGGGTTCTCTCCAGATATTTTAGCAATTGGGATCGCTGTTTTGAGCTAGTCTTATCTGATCCCTAGTCCACGGCATTCCTGGTATAACTAAATTTATTCTACTTAATGCGTCAACATGACCCATTTTACGTCCGGGTACATGTTTTACCTTGAACCTGTATTCCATTAAGGTTATTATCCATCGCGCAATACGAGGCGTTGGTTCCTTTTGATTTACTAACCACGTTAGCGCGGCGTGATCAGTACATAATGTAAATTCCCTACCATAAACATAGCACCTAAATGCTTTACCGCATAAATCATTCCTAGCAATTCCCTCTCCATAGCACTATAATTCATTTCAGCGCTGTTTAACAACCTACTTGCATATGCTATAGGTTTTTCTAATCCGTTTTCATCTAACTGTGACAGTATTGCTCCTAAGGCATAACTTGAAGCGTCACATGACAAAATAAATGGTTTGTTGAAATTCGGAAAGATTAATAACGGTTCGGTACTTAACTCGTCTTTGAGTTTTTGAAAAGCCTCTTCCGCTTTCTCATCCATGTATATCGAGCATGCTTTTTTTGTTAATTCGGTTAAAGGTTTTGCTATACCTGAAAAGTTTTCAATATGCCTTCTGTAAAACCCCGCTAAGCCTAGGAACGACCGTATGCCTTTAACATTGGTGGGACGCGGAAACTCTCGTACCTGTTTTACTTTTTCAGGATCGGGACTCACGCCGTTTCCCGTTATTACATGTCCTAAATAGGATATCTTATCCTGAGCAAATTCACTTTTCCCTAGATTTACTTTTAAATTACCTCGTGGAACCGCTTAAGGACATTATCTAGTCTTTTACAGTGATCTTTAATATTTTTTGAGAACACTATGACGTCATCCAAATATACAAAACATTCAGTGTTCTTTAAGCTTGCTAAAATATGATCCATGCACTGCATGAAAAATGCAGGTGCACCAGCCAAACCGAATGGTACTCTATTATACTCAAAGAAACCAAAAGGCGTTGTGAAACCGGTTTTAGCTTTGTCCGATTCCTCGATGAATAACTGATGATAGCCCGACTTTAAATCGATTTTAGTAAAAATCTTCATCGACCCTAACTGATCAAGTATGTCCGTAATTATTGGTAATGGGTAATTGGGAACTTTGGTAATTTTGTTTAATGCCCTATAATCGCAACACATTCGATATGCGACAGTGTTATCAGGAGTTTTCTTTTTCACCAAAATTATAGGTGCTTGCCACGGTGAGGTACTTTCCCTAATTATATCTTTGTCTAATAACTCATCTAACTGAGATTTAAGCTCCTTTCTTAAAGCATGTGGAACCTTATAAGCTCTTTGTTTTATTGGGACTTCCGTTTTGGTTATGATTCGTTGTTTTACCGGGTAAGTGCATCCTAATTTATCTAACTCGCCACTAAGCACAGTTTTGTATTTCCGCAAGACCCTTTTTAATTCATTCCTATCCTTTACATTGAGGTGTCCTAGCTTATTATCTAATCCTTTCCCCATTTTTCGTCTGAGGCATTTTCTAAAGTTCCTGTTTCTAAGTGTTCAAGCACTTCAAACTCATCCTCACAATGACCTAAAGGGGTATTTTTCTGTAATTCAATGGCATAAGGATTAAGGTTTATGGCTCTAACATATGTTTCTTGAGCTACCCTAGGATCATGAATAGATCGACCTAACCGTACACCGTTACAAGAAAAGGTTGGTTGAAAATACACGGGTCCCTCACCTACTTTCGGTACCCTTACAGGTATTAATGACTCAGCTAATGGAGGTATAGAAAACTTCCTTAATGTTAAAACAGTATTTAGTTTTTCTGTCAGCTGATTATCATCCGATCCGCACTTCTGACTAGATAAAGAGTCATGTGAATGAAACGAGGTTGTACCGGCTTCTTTAATTGGTTTATGTTTTAAAGATCCTGAAGTGGTTGCGGCCATGTGTTTTGACGCTCTCGGGGGCATCTGGTTTCTTACGGTCTTCTACTTCACTCTTTGCACTCTTTCCTACACATTGCAATCTAGAACGCAATTGGGTATAACCTTCATTGGAATGTTGACCTACTTGTTTCTTCCGGGTTAAATCTTTTCTCCGACTAAAAGATCTTGGGTTCGAATCCCGCTCGGGGAAGTTTTTAACCTTGAACCTAACGCGTTTAAATTTTGGTTTTTCCGGGGTGTTTTCGGATTTATCCTTAAGTATTCCCTTGATTCCCTTAATTTCCTTAGATTTTTCATCGGACCCTAGATTTTTACTGGACCCTAGATGTTTATCTAACCTTACGTTTTTACGCCTTTCATCCCTAGATTCACTAGTTTGTTCCCCAACCTTACCTGGTAAAATCCCACCGGTACCTTGTTTAACCTGTCCGACATGCATCGATTGTTCAACCGGTTTTTTCAACAACATTTTGCCGTGTGGAGTATCTTTGAACTCACACCCGTCTAATTTGTATGTATACCTCGCAAAATTAGTATTAGTCCTAACTTTTTCATGGCATCTAACCCTAGAATTCCTTCACCACAGTTACTAAGTTTCCGATATAAAATTTTTGAATAATCGTTGCAGGTCCTATCTTTACCTCCAAAACCTGTATCCCATAAATTGAGATTGCCGCTCCTGTGATTCCATAAATTGGGCGATCAGATTTAGTTAAAGGAACTCCGGGGATAGGTTTAGTTAGTACCGATACCCCCGCTCCTGAGTCGCAAAGTAAAGTGCGCTCTAGTCCATTTACAAATGCTTTTACTACTAACATTTAATTTTTCAAATTTTTCGGGAGCTATCCCCTTCGTCACCGGGACATCTACTCTAAAGGAATATAGGTTTCTGAGGAACTCCGGGGATTACTTACTCCCAGTTGCCGTCGGTTGCGCGAAATTCCTCTTCGTAACCCCCCGGTAAGCGTTTTTGCTGGACTTTTATTCCCCCCTTCGTTCACCGACCTGGCCCTAGAAGCTTGGGGCCGTTTAGGGCAGTTCCTTTTAAAATGGGAATTAGCCCCACAATAAAAACAGAGCCTTTCTTTCTCACATTGGTCATCCCACGACCTATATTTTGGGTTATAGTGGAATTTATCCCACTTAGGATTTTTTCTGGTTGTGGAGGGGCCTGGAGACTGGGACCTGGAACGCTCCGGTATCCTAAAACGTATATGACGGGCCTGCCTCTCGGCTTCGATCCTAGACCGGGCCTGATAGTCAGCGATTTCCTGTCTAGTGGAGGCTTTGTGGTTCTCTATTGGCCGTTGTGGTACCTTTTGGGCCCACCTTTCGAGAAGGTTTTTCTCGGGGTTGAGGGGACATATACGGCCTTGATTGAGACCTTTTCTGTACCTTTCTTTTCGGCTTCCTTTACGGCGGCCTCGATTGTTGAGGCTCGTTCCTTGGCCACTTCCATATTGGCGGGCGGATTGTAGTTCAACTGTCGCCCTGGTTCCCCTGACAGTCCCTTAATAAAGGCCGCCAGGATTACAGTATTCCTTAATTTATAAGTCCAATCCGCCTCTAGTGCGGGAACTTGTTCCGGTACCGGGACGGCCTTATAACCTAATCGAGTAACTCGATCAGCAAACCCTAATACACTTTCTCCGGACTCTTGAGAGCACGAATTTAGGAGTCTCAGGTAATAATCTGGTTTGTGGTCCGCAAACCGTTTTTTAAGAATATCCTCCAGAGTGGTTAGAGGGCAGGGTCGTTATCCAGATCAGGGTGTGCATCAAGTGCGGCTTTAGCCCACCCTTCTAACTTATTGTGGGCCACCATAATTATATCCGCCCTGCTCCAGTTGCCAGAATCGGCAGCCCTTTTAAATTGGCTAATGAACTCTGAAATAGAGTATGTAACGTCCGTTCCATTAAAAGGACGGATTAACATTTGTAGCGTTAGATCCTTTTTAGGGGGAGCAACAGATCTCTCTTGGGATGGTCTTGGTTGGTAGGTGGTAAGTTTCCTACTACCGATTTATAGGTTTCCGTCTGCGCTAATAGTGCCGTATTTTCATTTCGCAAACGAAGAATTTCCCCCCTATATCTCTCTAACTTCAGCGTTAGCTCGTTCATGTTCGACTCTAACTGTGTTAACGTAACTTTTGCCTCCTGATTAGAGCTCCCCTGACCCTCGCTGGCCCTGGTTCCCCTGCTCCTAAATTTCCTACATTTAAGTCTGTGGCCCCTGTATCATCGGAACCTTTTTGCTCATTGGCCGGTCCTGCCTCACCTTGACCCGCCATGGGTTTCTTTTTAGGGGTTTTCTTTTTGGAGTTTTCCCTATTTTCCCTTCTTAAGTGGTTTCCCCTGATGGAGGAAACACGACCCCACACCTGACACCAGTTGTAACCGTGCGCCGGAGCGTTCTCGCCCTTGGGCGTTACCAGAAGCTCCGATCGGGACGAAGAAGGGAATCCTTCTGTGCCGGGTCAATTGCACAGGCGTCCCGAGTTACAAGGCGGCAAGGCAGAACGGGGATGAGCAAATAATAAACTATTTGTTTAAAATCTTTGTTAGTTTATTTATACAAGTAACACCTTAATTTCTAGATTAATTTTCCTTAACACTATTTACCATTGAAACTTTCTCTCTCTTGGTTTTTGGTTTGGTTAATACTTTAATTGAGAGGTTGTACAGAGTGTACAACCTAACCTTGGAATCTTTTACAAAACCTTAACAGTGGGACTGAAAATATCATGATCTTACTTACTGCTGAATAAGATAATCCAAACTGGGATCAGGAACCCACATCTCTAAGCAACGGTTGATCACTAATCACAATAATCTAATAATGATAATTACAATATCTCTCCGACTCTTAATTAACTCTCTGACCGAATCTCTGACCAACTCTCTGGCCAACTCTCAATTACCTCAATCCGTCCCCTAGGGGTGGGGACATGAGTTCTTATAGTTCTCCCTCAAGTCCCTCCTGAGTATTGGTGTTAAAGACACACCAATACTTGCACCCCTTAATGACGTGCAACCCCCACGAGGGCCCCCAGAACCCTGGCTTGTGGCAAGGTCCCACGGTACTTGACTATGTGCTAATCTTACCATATTTGCTCTTAAAAAGCCAATAAATTCTGCATCTACTGTCAACTAGGCGGTATGGTCTCTGAAGTAGGCCGCTCTAAAAGGCGGCTTTGTGCAAACATCCTGTAAACCAGACCAGGGATCTGGTAGTGCTAAAGTCTGTATTAATACTTTAATATTTTAATACTAAACTTATATGAAACTAAACTGAAATATTAAGATGACCAAACTATGAAATTTAAAACCTTTAATTTCAATTTCGCTTTTACTATACTTACGGTATAAATGAGGAAAAGTAAAGAGACTTCAAGTTGGAGTACATAGAATGACTACTTAATACTTTCTTACTAATAACAAATAATAATAAGCCCCTTAAGTTGAATGCGAGCTGCTTTAAGCAAAGAGGTTTTGTTCTACATAATCCTAATTTCTACAATCCATCATACTTTCCTCGTAAGGGTAATCGTAATAAACCAAATAAAATAACAGCATGCGACTGATAATTTGAAATCGTTCTTATGAAATATACAATTATTATCAACATAACACAAAACGTTTGATAATTTTCTAAGACAAAGGAAAAATGACCAAGTAATTTGTTGATATGACGCTGACATGTCTCTCCTGACGTCATAAACTGACTTGTTCTTTCTGAATTTTTAATCATCATTGTTTTTCTCTGGTACACGGAATCAAAAGAGATATAAATTAGATAACAATATGATGCTAGATAAAACCTCATCGAGTATTGTTTTGATTTAGTAATAGTTAAAATATGATATAACGTGTTCAATGAGAATGGCTTGAAATTTAATATATCATGTTTATGTCGTTAATGCCTCGTTACCGTAAATTTTGATGGGTCATTCTTCAAAAATAGTCGTATTGCTCATAATCGAAGAAACATTTGCTGTAATGTTTCACGTGCTAAAAAGAGGTGTCACGTGACAAATGTGTGTCCTGTACGAACTCTGCGTTATATTGTCACATACCATGGTGTAGCTTGATATAATTGTCTCGCCACTACGTAACATCGATAGACAAAGGGTCCTACACGGTTATCTCGACATCACGATGTAACAACACTATATATCGTCTTCGAGGTCTCAATACTCGTTTGTCTCATAACCTCGACACTTTTAACTTCGATGTTCTTAGAACTAAGAATAAACTAGAAGCTAAAATTAGAAAACCTGATTTCAGCTTTCCTCCTCTCGGGAAAGTTGAATACAAGATAAAGACAGACTGATTAAAGGAGACTGAATGATTACTCAATAAAAAGAGAGGAGAAAAAATAAAAAATAATGGGAATTAGGAAAAAAACTGCTTGGAAAAATAAGAAAAAGGCTAAGGAATGAAAGGGTATCCTTCACGCTATTGCAAATTTTGTAATATCTATTAAAATCCAATAAAATTTTACAAAAAACAAACCCTACCCCCATAATAAGCTTAAAAAAAATCTTATTACTGATAAATTCGGATGAGTTTATCAGTGAATTGCTTTCGTAATTTATCAATTTTGAATATTAGTAAATGAAGAAAAGAGTCTCTCCACAAAAACAATAGTTTATTGGCAAACCGCTTTCAACCTAATATGAGGTCTTCATCAGTGCCATGAAGATAAAGATAAAAGCTAAAATATATAAAACTATTTTCTTATCCGATGGTAACAGCTCGGTGAGTCGAGTAAGACTCACATGATGATGACCTCATGTTAGGTTGAAAGCGCTTTGCCAATAAATTATTGTTTTTGTGGAGAGACTCTTTTCTCCGTTCCCTAGTGTTAATAACTCCACTTGTGGTCAATATATATATATATATATATATATATATATATATATATATATATATATATTATTATATATATATACGTATGTATGTTTTGCGTACATATATACGTATATATATATATATATATATATTATATATATATATATATATATATATATATATATATATATATATTATATATATAGTTTCGCGCGAAACGTATGTTTTGTCATAAGAGAGCTCTGAAACGGATTTGTGTCGTGGTCCGAGGTTCGACTTCCGCCATGACGCCTATCTCATTAGCGAATTTTATTCCCCATAAGAAATTCACTAAAAGTGATCTTTTTTGTCACTTACATATATAAAAAACAACAAATGCAACACGATACGTGGACATACTGTATAGCGATAAAAAAGTCAGCATAAACAGTAAAGTTATATTTGAAGGTTTCTGGTTAACATAAGTTCATAAGGGAAATACAATTTCTTTATAACAGTTCTTTAAATATGACCTACATTTAATTTCGTTGCCAAATTAAGCTGTTCTTTGTAACCACAACAGTCGTATCAAAGAAGTCAAACTTGATATCAAGTTAAGTAAAACTTCTTTCCAAAGTCATGTGCAAGCAAGACAAGTTGATATCAACTCTTTTATGACGAGATTTTCTTAAGAAAACTTTATCTCTTTGTTAAACCACTCTTTTAACTTTAAAACTCTTCCTAAATGTTTTTAAATATTTCATGAATCTTTATCTAGAGTTGTTAAATTAATGTTATATTTTTTCCTTATTTTGAAAATCTTTTTTCTGCTCTATAATTCTTTTTAGTAGCAATTTATATTATTAATGAGGGTGAAATCTTAAGTAAAAATATTTTGAATATATTTTTGAAAAATGTGAAAAACAAAAGATTAAGTGGAAAATATGGCGAAGATGTTTTCCTTATACAGAAAATGATAAATAAAAAATTAAGCGATTCTTCTTGTCTCAAACTATTAACTAATGAATTCTTTCCTGGATAGAAATAATTATTTTCAATAATCAATAAAATTGCTATTTTTCAATTGTTAATCAATTTAAAAAAAAAAAAAAATTAATTATTGTCATACATAAAAAAATCTGTCCACCAAAAGGTGGACAGGTCTATTTAGGTAGGATGGGGGATGAAAGTCTCTCAGTTCTTTGACTCTGATGGAAATAATTGGGCCTAAAGACGTAGAATAAAAGTGATGACGCGCCGAATCGATTTGCCATATAACAAAGTGACCCATTTGAGAATAAAAAATATCGAAGAATCCATCACAAAACTTATGTGTCAAAAGCAAACTGCGAATGCTTGCAATAATTAAATTCGAAGTTAGAAGCTAACGTACCTTCCGACGTAGAGTCACCCGTGGTGTAGTGGTTAAGGTACGCGGCCAATACACTGAATGAATGGACTTTAGTCATGGTTCAATCCCCTAGGATTGAACCTAGGGGCCTCCTAGGCCCCTAATTATGAGATACAAATTCTGCGTACCACGTCCTTCAGAAGGGACGTAAAGCTGGTGGTCTCGAACCTGTGCGTTGTCAGGTTAAAAAAAAGGATTTAGGTTAAAGATCCCTTAACCTAAATGAAACTGGGTATAGGCAAAATTAGAACCCTCATTGTAGATTCATTATAAATACTATACTGTTTCTGCCTTGTAGTTTAAAGTGTGGAGGATTGGTTTAACAATGAAAGCACGTGTTGTTCCCAGTTTTCACTAGACTATATGAGTCAGTGGAAATATGTATGATTGCTTGAAAAAGCATAAGAGGAACCATTGAAATTCACGGCTTTCTGTCTAGATTAGATGAATATACCTATACTTGAAATTAAGAAGTTGAACGCTATCTTAGGGAGCTGGCAAAAAGGGCCCAACAACGTGGCCTACTTGCCTGGTAGTTATAGTTTCCTTCCAAGACAAGTTACTCGATGGTAAATTTTTATGGACTTAATACAAACAAAAAATAAATGAGGAAAAGTAAAAACAATTTAAATTAATAAATAATTATTTTAATTAAATAAAAAAACTTAAACAAAATAAAATATACTTACATTTAAAGCTTTTGTCTCAATAACTAATTATATATATTATAATATATATATATATATAATATATATATATATAATATATATATATATATATATATAATATATATATATAGTACGTATATACCATTTTATAACGTTTTTTATTAAGTTTGAGTGAAACTAAGTTGAAACGAAGTATGATTGTTTTGTATAGGTGTAAATCATACTAAGTTATATACATCACTCTTAAACCATTGTTGCGTTACAGTACTAATTTTTTGTGTTTAATGTTTTTTTTAATACTATAATTATATACAATTTTAGAGATTAATTTGTACTTTATCAGTATTCAGTCGAAGATAAATTAATTATTAATATGTGTTAAATATTTACAATTTATCAGTAGGGGCATCTTATAACAAGAAATATATATGTATATAGATTTAACTGTATACTCCATAGTAAAATAATAGGTCCTAGCTCTTATATATAACTTTTACAGTGGTTATATTACTATTATACTATGTTTACAAATTCCGCATGACTTATACACTGTTTTTGCAGTGCATACGCCATACTTACATTATTTACATACGTTTCATCACTGTTTAACAGTCATACAGCGGTGGTACAGAGGTTAGTTTAACTTCTGTAAAAATAGTAAAATTGTGTTTTTAGTAGGCAACGATCAAACCGTTTGTGTAAGAAGGGTATAAATCTAATACTGTTTTATAGTTGCACTTTAGCACAGTTATAGTCTTCTTTTAGCTGTAAAAACTCTTTCGCTGTGTTATAATAGTTAAGCTTAGTTTTCACATACTACTGTTTAACTTTTTTACGGATGTTATATCACTGTTAACTTGTTTTACGGATGTTATATCACTGTTAAACTGTTTTACGGATGTTACATCGCTGTTAAACTGTTTTACGGATGTTATATCACTGTTAAACTGTTTTACGGATGTTATATCACTGTTAAACTGTATTGTGCATAATTTCACTGTTAACACTTATACTTGTTATAAAACACCCTAATAAATAAATCTATAATACTTTTATTTGGACTGTTTCTTCTTTAACTCCAAAACTTTTAGGCGGTTTCTTCTCTTGGTGTAAGTTTCAACCAAAAGCCATCAGTATTATGTGCTGACACGAAAATATAAGGTGAATATTTTGGCGGGAAAGGACTTCTAGAGTCAGGAAAAACGTTATATTTCCTCAGTATAGAAGCAACGCCAAGTTTGACCTGTAGTAAACCAAACCTTAGACCTGTAACACGAGAAAAATAAACACATAAATATTTTAAGAAAACTTTTCCACATTCAATGTGTAGTCAACTGGTAAAGTTTGCGTTAACTTAGTAGGAAAACTTAAGTTTCTAAAATGTCTATTTTCGTTTTGTGTGTTAAAAATATTTAGCAAGAAAGAATAATTTATCTTTTTAAGGATTAAGAAAGATAATGGAAAACGGTGTCTTTTTAACTTGTACGCATTTTTGTATTTGATACTTAAATTATGTTTTTTATTATTAAGCTGGTGCTTAGGATTAGTCAAAAACTTATTTTCTCTAATTGTATAAAAATATTTCATAATATTTTGGAAGATACTTTACATAAAACAGTACATCATAAGTATGAATACAAGAGAAAATGCGTTAAAAATGGCCTTGTAATGAGGGATGTAACATAACTTTGATCTTTTGAGGGAAAATTAAATGGTTTGTAAAAATGCTCTCAGCGGAGGCTACAAATATGAAAAACTCCGTCTTAATATGATATGTCAGGGGTTTTTATGTAGGGGAAAAACGTTAGGATTTGCAGCCCCTTAAAGGATACGGACCAAAAAATTCCAGACTTGCTTTTTTTAAATCCTGTTTTATAGTATGAATAGAAGAAACGGGAAACCCCCCCGGTTTTCACTAATGAGGGAAAAATTTTGGGACTCGATCCAGGCTTTACGAGTTACAACATCAAGAGTTTTCTTTTTCTATAAGGTCTATAAAAAGTACCCCAGGCCCTTTTTTCTAGTAAATTTAAAGGGCTAATTTGAAAACGAAACGATTCCTGAAAAAAATACGAATAAAAACCATTCTCCCCAATCCTCGAGCAAATAATCCTCAAGTTTTGGAACCGATTCAAATAATCCAGAAACTCGTGTTCTTTTAAAGTGCTACTCTGAAAGTTTTATTTAATTTCACCTCATTTCTTATTTGCATAGTCTGACAGAGCATCTGTCCAAAACCAGAGCGAAGTTCGTTGTTTCTGTAAAGTATGGTGTTGTGAATTTCGTTCAAGATGTAATATTTTTAGCTCTTTATTTTTGTTTAGTTTGGATCCAATGACGTAAGAGACGATAACTATTCTACAAATAGTTTGTTATGTTCATCTTAGTAATATTTTAGTCAAAAGTAAATATACTTCAATATTTCATAATATTTAAAAAATCATTAAATAAAATTTAATATTTCTTTAAATTTAAAAGTAATATTTTTAGAGAACTGTGAACATGCGGAAACGTCACAAATTCATGAAAAAATTGGGTTCTAAGTTGTATGGTGTTACAATGATTTTTCCCTTGAAAAAGGAATAAAATGAGGAAAGTGAAATAAAAAAAGAAGTACCCTCTTAAATTTTGAAATTTAGCTTAAAACCGAGAAAGCAAGGATTGTGTAATTTCTTGAATAGTGCAATTTCAGCTAATACAATTATTTTCCTGCTTAAAGCAAATGAGGGAGATAAATGTATTTGAAAGACACTTACCAATACAGGATCTTGGTCCATGTCCAAACGGCAAGTACGTGTATTTGTCTCTCTTAGCTATTTCTTGAGATGTAAATCTTTCTGGAATGAATGATTCTGGTTCAGGATAAAGTGCTGGATCACTGTGGATGGCATGTACAGGAACAATAACTCGGACACCCTCGTCTATTGTTAGCCCATCGTTGGTTTGATAAGATTTTGTACATTTTCTCATCAGCTCTGGTACGGGAGGAAATAATCTTAAAGTTTCTGTGACAAACAAAACAAAAAAAATGGTTATTTCTAAGTTCAATAAATTTTAGAGAGCACGTTATTGTAAAGTGGCGTATAGAATTTCAGAGAGGCATAGATGTATAATTTCAGAGATGGGGGTCTAGAATATTGTTATAAATATACCTTTACATCAACTATCCAATAATTGATTGAAAACCTATTTTTAAAAGTTGCTAAATAAAAGTTTAAATTAAAGAGTTATTTACGTAAAGAAATGCTTTCAAAGAGATTTAAAAAGTATTATAAAGTAAATTGGAATAAAATTTTCTTGGAATTTCTCAATAATTAAAATGTTAAAAATACATTCTAAAAGATTTGGAGTAATTACGTTAATGGATAAGTAAACTATTAAATAATGTGACTCATCAGTTATTAATAATAAATAATTAGTGAATGATAGTCACCTGATATAACCATGTCCAAATAAGTCATTTCTTGAAGAGCTTCGTAGGTGAATTCATTATTGTGTTTTACTAAAACTTGTTCAACCTCGTCTTGGATTTTCTTTTGTATTTCCGGATGGTAGGCAGCTGCGTGAAGGCACGAGCTGATGGTGAAGGACGATGTTTCAAATCCGGCGGCGTAGAAAACGAGGCATTGGGCCGCAACGTTGCGTTTGTTGACACCTGAGGAAAAGAAAAAAGTTATTAGAATTTAATTGATTTACAGCATTTTCAGAAGGTGCTGCTACCTACTCGTGTCGAGCTAAGTTTTTTAACTAAAGAAAGATTCAAATGAAAGAAAAAAAATCGTATTAAACACAACTAAAGCGTCTTGTATACTCTAAAATTTATTCTAAAAAAGCAGAGACGACTTGAACTATAAGGGCTATAGTTCCCTTGTCTAGAGCTTATATTTATATTTAAATATATCTTTCGGACTGAAGTCTTCCATTTATTATCTATTACTTTCCTTAATGTTGGTTAATATAAAAATGATTAAACTTACTCATAGCTCTGAGTTGATTTTGTTCTGAGATTGCCGACCAATTTCCACTTGATGCCTCTGATGGGAGAGCTTTCATCAAATTCATCAATTCGTGAAACAAATCAGGACGCTGAATGTTCTCTTTTTCTCTGTATTCCAATACATCATCAGTCATATTTAAGAAATAATCACTGATATATTTTGGTAAAATTCTTATTTTCATGACCAGAGCTAATCTTCCTGATATTCCGGATAGAAATCCATGGACCATAGTTGTCAAGTTGGGGCTAATAAATGTTTTACCAATATTTCTCAGCTCTTCTCCTTTTTCTCTCGAAGCTTCAAGTAGTTGGGTATTAAGTCCGAAGAAGCAGGAAAAAGCGACTTCTGCTGTGTAGTCGGATACTAATTCCTTCATATCGAGTGGTTCATGTTGTAATCTTTTAATCTGCTGGTGCAATCTATCTGTAATTTTTAATGCATCTCCAAACATAGACTTTAATCCTTGTGTCCTAAATATTTTTGAAAGATGATTTCTAATATACTTCCAGTTATCTTTATCTTGATTAAAAAATAAATTATATCCCATAATTTCTAAATCGACATCTAAATCGTTATCTCGTACTGAAAAATGTTCAAAGTCTCTCGATAAGAAATTTCTAATCTCTTGTGGATCTACTATTATCAACATAGGTTTAAGCATGTGAAATATTCCACCCAATTTATGTCCGCTTTCTTTCAACGTTTTATATATACTCTTATAAGCATCACCGACGTACTGTCTCATCATAAAACACCCTGGCATATTACCAACTATTGACTCTGGTTTCAAATAAGGTATTCCTCTTCTTTTCCAGTAATCAAATTGGTAATGAATTAAGTAAACAACGAGTTTAAAGACGATTAGTAAGAGAATAAGTCCAATAATCATTCTGAAACAAGAAATAAACAAATGCTAAGTTTAATACTTTCTTAAAGTGTAAAATCAGAAATTAAGTTATACTTCGATTGAAGTTACATTGTGATAAACTTATTTTCTAAAATTATACAAGAGCAATTTTATTCTTCTAAAATATAAAAAAATACTAATGTTAACTTAGGTATTGAATTGAGTACATACCGCCTACCATTTAAAAATACAAAACCTACATATTTTATTTTGAAAACTTATAATTTTAGTGAAGTATTATGCATACAAATATTTTTGATGTTAAAAAGCCAATATAATTTTTTATGATAAATGTAATTTATAACACATCCTACCTAGAAAATTGGATGTCATTACTAAGTTTCGATTTATCATTTTTATACGATCTATACTACACCTATACAATAGCATAAAACTTACAAACCCATTACACTCACATGACAAACAAATAAAAAAGTGAAGAAGTGCTTCCCTGCCAGAACGATAAGTGCAATTTGTTTTTGGTTTTCAGTGCTATAAAAACAATGGTGCAGAACGTTATAGATATAGAAACCCTCAGAGAGGGGGGACGGGGTGATAGATATCGGTGATTTAAAGCTGAAAAAAATTCTCCTTTTGTATCTTTATATTGTTTTTGAAATGTTTATATTTTTAAAACCACTAAAAAATTATATTGAGTGTAAATTATATTTTTTTTTAACAATTTTAAAAGATTGTTTATGAATCTAATAAATTTTTGCATCCCGAGCTTTTGTAGCACATATATTTTAACGTTATTTATGTTTTAAATAAAAATATGAGGAAATTGTTCCCCCAAAGAGCAATAACTAGCAATATTTATAAAGTTTTAGAGGGGATTAAATAATTTCACTATTTTATATTTGAGACTATATAAAATAGCTACTGGACTTAATTTGAAACAACAAACTGCAACTTTTATAATTAATGTTATTTTTTTTAAGTATGATAAATTGTTATTGTATTTTGATGGTTAAGAGTACTTCGTATTTTTTTTAAATCTAAGTTTATTCAATAATAATTGCCTAGAAGCAGCTTCATAATTACTAAAGGTTTAGTAATTTACTTTAACTTAGTGGCTTAAATTTAACTTTATGATGAGTTTCTTTTCGTAAAATATTTATTTTTACTCATTGCTACGCTGAGTGAAAAAAATAACAAGCTCTTAAATGGCAAATACGCAGTTATAATAATCAATAAATTAAAAGAATTACATACCTGATAATTTACTGAGTAAAGCTGAGATGAAAAAGAAAACTAATATTTTGAAGTTAATAAAACAAGTGTAAAAAATGTTTAATATGAAGATAAAATAAATTAATGAAGTAGAATAAGTATTAGCAAGTGAAGTATAAAAATCTTTTTGAAGAATATTTAAAAAAATTACAATAAAAAGCAAAATATTTTTTAATAAAGTCTAACACTTAATTAAAATATAATTAATCACTATTCAATAAAGTTAAAAAAAAGCTGTTGGTATTAACAAGTGAGCTGTTCAAAAACGATTGAATGTATTTATCTGCTCCTGATTTCTTTTTATACTATAAACATGTAAAGTCATTCCAGACAGTTTTAATTATTAAAATCATAAAAATAGTTATTAAAAATGATTATGAAAATTTTTAATTTATACTAATGGTTTAAAAATGACAATGAGAAAATAAAATTGGCTGATAAGGCTGTAGCCCCAGACAAAATAGAACCATAGCGCACGCTGACGTGTGCTATCGGTGGTTAGACGCATAAAATGTTAACCCCTAGACATGACCTATTCTATATAAAATTTATTAAATTTGTGTTAACTCTTACCAAGCGAATTTTCAAATTGGGTGGTCAATTTTATTTATGAATTTTATTATAACGACTGACAGTGCCTTTGTTTAATAGCCTTTGTTAAACATTCTTCCGCGTTTTAAAGCGGAAGGAATCCTCTTCTAGGAAGCCTATTTTTTACTCTTAAAAAAGAAAAAGTGGACCTATTTTATTAAATTTTATTAAATAAATGAGGGACTATTGTAATTAACCTTCAAACCTTGCATCTAAGTAAGCACATTCCTTTGTTTTAGTATTGATTTTTTTTATATATTTCATATTATAATAGTAAAAGATAAAGGTTCTGTCCTCAAATGTTATAATAAGGCATAGCAATAGTCGATGGCACACGTCGTCGTGTTGTCTAAGCAATACAGCAGACTGTAGAAATGAGAGCTGGATCAAATTTTAGGATCGAGATATGACTTGTAGAAAGCCTCAACTTCTACCTTTATTCAGAAGGTATATAGTTAAAGCTATGTGTTTGCACTACAAATCCGAAACCGGAATGTTTTCTAAATTTCTTTAGGGGGTATACATATATACATACATAAAGGCAAATTGCTTTATGTATACATCCGTGTCTTTTATCATCGCAGCTCCCAGTGTGTTTGTGTTAGAAAATTTTAAGGTCTAGTTTTGGTATCCGGAAAATGTTTTTATGACGTCATTGACCGTCACTAATGCTCAGCAATAATTTTAAAAATCTATAAAACGCGGAAAAATATTTGATTAATTTGAAAATTAGCCCGCATATCCTGCAAGAGTGCGATCACTAGAGTGTTTCTCTAATAAGGCTTACCAAGTCACTACACCTGTATTAGCTCTAATACTTGTGACGTTAATTCGTTGTTGCAACACTCAATAAAAAATGTCAAGAAAAGCCCGTATATAGTCCTATATAAAACTAACACATATGCCAAGTTTATATCGCTTACAGCATTAATTCGATTTTAATTATTTATTATGGAGCATAATTAAACATAATTAGCTCCACGCAACTCAAAAGCAACATAAAACTAAAGATATTTGATTGTTTTAATTTAATTAAAGAGGATGAGCGTTGTGAATGATAAGTTCGAAGTACCAAGTACCCGATTTTTTAAATGGGCTTAAAAAATATATTTTTTAAAATAAATAAAGTAATAGATTATGTTTCAGTGGAACAGGATTTAATGGCATTTAACAGCTGATGGAGTTACTTCCATTTCGTTGGTGAGAAATATTTCTTTTTTTATTTATTTGTTATTAATTCTATGTTAAAAAAGATTTAGGTTTTATGGTTCACCAGGAATCAGGAACCTACCTCTCGTTTTACAGATATACGCTGAAGTGACAAAATATGTATATTGATTTTTTTTTTGGCATTAGTCGGTAGACTATACAGCCATGATTTGCACTATGTTTGTTGTTAATAATTTGTTATGTTTATATAGGCCGCGGATGAATTATCCTCGGCCTCCCAGACTCCTCACGAAAACTGCACATTGAACAACCAACAAACCATTCCCCAATATTGCCTCTTATGGGACCCCTTTGTGCTGTGTTAGCCCCTTCCAAACCTCTCAGCAATAAGCCGAATTTGTGATAAATAAAGTCCACTCTTGCAATCCAAAGTGCTGTACGCTCAAAATGAGACATCAAGTCTAAGTTCCACTAAGATCATCTCCATGCTTTGGACGAACCATCTTTAATCTAACTAACCACTGCCAGACGTGAATGCTATCTTCTGCTCTCAATCCATTTTCATTTCCCGAATGCATCAATAAAAACTAGCACAAACTGTCATCATTTCCATACATTACTCAAAATTAATTTAGCATTAACCTAAGCCCCCAAATCCTTTAATTTTTGAGGGTGATAAAATTGTAACATTCGATATTATTTGATACTACCAAGTTTTGCAAAACATGAATAGTTGACAATAATAATTGTAACATTCGAGTTTAACATACTACTATCACAAAGCAAGTTTTTCTTTCAATTTAGTTAAATGAAATTTTCACAAAGGATTGTATGGGACTTTTTTTTGAAAATTTGTTGAAAAACGTTTATTACAGTTAAAATAATTTTAAAAAATTCGTTAAGAATTTCATTTGCGAATTATCTTAATATATTTCTTTCCATGTATATTTTATAATTTGGTTTGTTGTTTTTATTAATTAGAAATATTAAAATTTATTATCATCACTAGTAAGATCTATGTAAAAATAACAAAAAAAAAAAGAAATAATTATCTCGGCTAGACGACTAGACAATGGAGTGTAAAAATATTAAATATAAATTTTTTAAGGTCAGTCGAGTATTTCTTTGAACAAATCATACATTTTGATATTTTTTTTCCTTCATAAAGTCTAATAAAGTATTTTACTTTTTGATATTTGATTTATTCATAAATGTATAATCCGAATAAAAATGTCTCTATTTCATTGATCCCTTTAACAAAAATTTAGTTGCGGAAATTATTTGATTACATACATAATGTTTAAATTATTATATAACTATTTTTACTTTTCCAAATTAATATTGTAGATATATAGGAAAATGATTGTGTGTGCCAAAAAACTGAAACCGCGATTTGGCCAGAACTATCCGTTAAAGGTGATTTTAGACCTCCCGAGAGGTTTTCACTAAGTTTTGTTTGTATGTAGTGAAACAATTTTCTTACAATTATTAGTAACTTTTTACTTGTAGATTACAAGACTTGTACTGAAGCGGGGCCAACCTGATCATCCAACACCTGATCATCAATCACAACACTATTTTACGCTGTAGAGGGAATAAGCGCGTTAAGGTGCATTCAGAATACTGCGGTAGCGACGCAACGGCGTCCGGCCGTTGCGTGCGTAGCGGTCATTGCGATGCGGAAAATGATGGTTCCACAATTGCCATGCTACGGCCACAAAAGCCGCTAACGAAGCGCACTCTTGTTCCGAATTTGGAAAGAAAAAAATATATTTTTTAACAAAGATAAAAATGACGAAGAAGAAAAGGTTGTTTTGGACGAGCTGCGTCTTTTTAGATTTCATTTTAATTTTTTCATTATATTAAATATTTAATCATGTCTGATGATAATAGGAACTTTCACACTAAATGATAGCTTTCTTCTTGTTCAAATTATGTTTCTTATTTAAAATTTCATATGGTCTAAGTTTGAATATTTTTTAACTGACCAACCCGATCAAAACAGTAAAGTATTATCTTGTTCAGTTTATTATATTGTAATGTACTTGTTATGAAATGTAATTATTAGTCTTGTTTTTTAAAAAACAATTCAACTTCGAGATCTACTTGTTGGTGAGATGCTACTCTTGGCAGTGAAACCAAGAGACCATAAATAATGAATAACATTTCAGGTCAATTGCATTAAGATAAAATCAACGAATCAAGATAATAAAACTATACCATTCCAATTGGCGAACACCTAGAATTTTAAGAAATAAGTTTGATTTCAAAATAGAAACATAAAAAACTACTTTGCATAATAAAAAAAAATTAAATGAAAAATTAAACACTATAAAAAGACACAACACAAAAAAAGTAATAAAATAAAAATATTGTGTTTTAATAACAAGATAATATTCATTTTTTAGATAAAAAACATAACTCTTTATTAAAAATTAAATTAAAATAATAAAAAATATAACGACTCAAAGCAATAAATCGACTTAAATCCAAATAAAACTAAAGCCTTCTCTAAATCAGAAGAGGGGGTAAGAAAAAATCCAAAACTTTAAAAACGGAATGGTTTCTTCCGCGTCAGCCCTCTAAGGTGTTTTGCTATCAATCAAATGCTAATCACTAGATCATTTTTGCGGATTTAGTAGATTTGCGGAAATTTCCATTTTCCGCAACGCTATCGCAAGTTGTTTTAAGAACGTCCCATACGATTACATAGGTTGGAATTTGAGCTGTCACCGCACGTAACGGACGGACGCATCGCTACCGCAGTATTGTGAATGCTCTTTAATCCTCTCTTAAGCGTAGAATGTCTTTTGTGAGAGTTGGATGATGAGGTTGGTATTGGTGTTAGTGCATACAAGTCTAGTCCTCGGGATAGCTCATTTGGTTAGAGCGCAACCGCGTAGGTTGGCGTCCATCCTGGCTTCGTGTGTGTGTAAGCATTAACAACTCAGCTTGAATGGTAGCGTAAATATTAACTTTTTTCCCTAAAAATTAGTTGCTCTGAAGCTTTCTATCCATAAAATTGCATCACCATTATTAATACAAAAGGTCTAGACAGTCTGATGCCGTTTTTATTGTGAAATGTTTTTATAATTATTTAGCAAACATTAAATTTTAAAACTTTTTCTCGACATTGCATAAACTTAAATTAATTCAAAACTTGTCATTGATTCTGTTGAAATTGTTATTTTGAAAATAATGATATTAGGAAAATATAAAACATTTAATCCATATTTATTATATAATACAAAAAGTTTGCATTTTATTATTTATAAACTAAGTTATAAAAGTTATAAAACTAATAAATCTATATATTTATTAAAAATAAATTGAAAATTCGGTTGCTTAAAACTAGAAGACTGCATAAAAGATATGGACAAAATTTTAAATTTAATCAAATCATATCCCAGAAGGAGCTATAAACTATGTTGATCTTAATTTGTACTAAAATACGTGGGGGTTAGTGTAAAAAATCGTTTATGAGTGTCAACAGCTCGGAAATACTTGAGAGATCCTTACTAAACTTTTACTTTAGACAGGTGTCTGAACGGTCATTTTTTAACTCTCAGCAGGATCTCTTCGAATATAATGAGGGTTTAGTGCAACACAAAATTTTGACTGTTTATAAATCGGGATCTGATCGATGGATCTTGACTCAACTCTAAAGTTGGGCTATTCATAGATCATAAGGAACATATTTTATGTCTCATGGAAATTCCTACACAAATAAAAATAGGCGATTTATTTAAAAAAAAAAAAAAAAACAAAGCGTCGGCAAGGGGCATGATTGTTTGCCTTATTATTTCGCCATATTACTAATTTATTTAAGTGGCATAATCCACTGGTACGATATATAAGCAAATTATCAAATGTATTAGTCAAAAAACGTGATTTGTCTTCATTATGTTATACATATCAATCGATAAACCGGAACTAATACTGATAATGAAATGTAAGTTTCGTGTTTTGCTAACCATACTAGTAATACATGTGTAAAATATATATGACATAGAGTCATTCTTGCATCAAATACCCTATTTTTATGACTCATCGAGTCAAAAACTAGTTATGACTATAGTTATGCTCTTTGAGTCATAGTTCTCAAAGAGCAATAGGGGTTTGTGTAAAAAAATAAATTTGAGGTCTTCATTTCGAATTTACGGATCATAACCAAACTTAAAACTTAAAATGCTCATTAGTCTCAGCGGTCACATTTTTTAGACCCATTGTACAAACACAATGATAAACATACGAAACTAGATTTTAATTTTCCTAAATAATTAAATCAGTGGAATCGCCTCACCACTTCGGACTTGCTTCGCTTGTTTTAGAATTTTAATTACGCCCTATATTAAATTTATTTTGTCCTCGGACTCGCTTAGCTTATCGTTTGACAAAAAAGACCAGTTTTCTTCCTAGAACTTACTCATCTTCTTACTATCCACATTTAATGTTTTTCCACAAAATTCTTGTTGAGTTGAACATAGCATTGGAATAAGAGAAAATGAAAGTAAAATTAAGAATCTAAAATGAGGAAACCATTGGAAAAATAAAAACATAAAGAGTAAAAAGTAAGTATCTAAATACAAAGAAAGGATTGTAATAAGAAAAACGTAAAGAGTAAGTAAGTATCTAAATACAATGAAAGGATTGTAATAAGAAAAACGTAAGAGTAAAAAGTAATCTAAACAAGTGTAATAAAAACGTAAAAAGGTATCTAAATACAAAGAAGGATTGTAAAGAAAACGTAAAGAGTAAAGTAAGTATCTAATACAAAGAAACCATTGTAATAAGAAAAACGTAAAGAGTAAAAAGTAAGTATCTAAATATGAAGAAAGGATTGCGATAAGAGAATCATATGAAGAAAGGATTGTGGTAATAGAACCGTAAAGAGTAATTAGTAAGTATCTAAATATGAAGAAAGGATTACAATTAGATAAATATAAAGAGCGAAAATCGGATATCTATATCCGATATAGATAATTGGATATCTATATCCGATATCGAGAATCGGAAAAAAATCTTTGTTAAGCATCTAAAAAAATGCAAATCTCTAAACAAGAAATAGAAGTGGATTGGAAAATAAAAAGATTACTGGTAATTGTGGCTATACCGCTTTAAGTGAAATTTACTTATTATAAAAACAAATGGAAACAATTCTGATAAAGTTTTCTGTAGAAAACTATTTAAACAAGAAATACAAAGTATCTTCGGAGAGAAAATTTTAAGCCAAAGTTTTGTATTTTGGTTGAAAATAATCTCCTTCTATAATTTACTAAGAGGATAATCCTTTGCTTTTAATAATATAGTAATATATAATAAAACCTTATTCTAATTCTTAGTCGTATAGAAATACCTCTATATTTCCCACCTTAATCTGTAATATGCCTTTTACCTGTTTTGCTATTCTAGTATGTAAATATAGAGAATATGGTGAATCTCAC
The DNA here is from genome assembly GCA_018340805.1 of Microvelia longipes. NCBI lineage: Eukaryota > Metazoa > Arthropoda > Insecta > Hemiptera > Veliidae > Microvelia > Microvelia longipes. The sequence continues at coordinate 13,094,878 of JACMZG010000002.1, read as the reverse complement.
AATTTAGGGTATTGAACTGGGTGATAATATTTATTAAGAAAATAAACCCTTTCCTTTAATGTATTGTAGAATTAGTTTTACCCCAGTTATTAAATGTTGAATACTTATAAATTTAAGATCTGTAAATCTATTTAAAAACTAGGGCATTCGGCCCCTCCTCCGTAGGCCTTTTTGCAAAGAGAGGCTCACAGTATGGTTTTTGTATTATATTTTTTTGTTTTAGGGTAGTTTTACGATTTTTTAAAATTTTCATATTTATATTGTTCGACACTTAACAGCGCGGGAAAATAGTGTTGAAAAACCAATAAGATAGACCTGATTTAAAATTGAGGGCGTGGTTTAACATACGGCTACCTCATTGGCTCCCTTGCATTATTTTCCCTTGCTGTCAAGTGATTTTAGCCGTGTGTAGTATTATAGCATTAGATAAGATTCAGCTAACTAGCACTAGAATATACCAATTTTTGATATTGATGATACCTATTTGACAAGGTAAAACTTTGCTCCATTTAAATTTTTTCTTGAGTGGTGGAATTAGATTTGAACTCTCTTGATTGTTTTTATCTTTCTGACGCTCTATCTGATCAATCACGATTGCTACAACCTTCAAAAAATAATTTGAGATGGTTATACTATTGATTCGTGCTGTACAATTTTATGTGAAATTTCACAAAAACGGTTAGTGGTAGAACTCACATTCATATAAAAATTTATGTGAAGATAGTGTTTATTGTTGACAAATTAAGTAAATGATAAAAATAAAACTCAGAAACGCAATTAGTTTAACAAAGCAATATTTTTTTTACAACGATATGAAAAAATAAAATATATGAAAGTGAAGCGGCATTTATCATAAAAGCTGCACGATATCCTCATGCAACTTTTCCGTATTTTACAGATAGGAAGCTATGTGTGGGTGTAACGCAGAGTGTTGTTAAATTAAATTATTTTCCTTTTAGAACAATAGCTTTTTCACTTTCCTTTTTCCTGAGCAAAGTTGTTAAAGGGTTTTTTCTTTTGAGAATTATTTAAAATTTTAGATTCCTTTGAAGATCGTATCTAGTCAAATTTATTTTATCTTGTATGAAGAGTCTATTAGTTTTCCCTTTTTATATGTTTTCTTTTAGAAGATATGTGACCTAGAAAAATTTACTTAATTTATTTACTTTAGAAAATTTAATTAATTAATTATTTTTGGTAATGGTTTAGAAAATTTGAATTATATAATTTGCTGAATTATAATCTTGTTGAGTTTCATGCTTGTAAGTAAATTAACTGGATTATTACCCTAGACCCTGGTGATTATTATTTATTAACATATTACATTTATTAACATTTATTCTCCGGTGAAGCAGGGCTTTACAGTAAAGTAATAAATTAAATATTATTCATAATACCTTGTCATTATGTATAATACGTCAGTCTAGCAATATAAGTCATTATATAATGATTAAAACCGTTGCCCAAAGTAATTAATTAATCACTTTGGCTAGCCATTATGCATACATAACATCTGACATAAAATAATTTGATAAATATTTTTAAAATTACATTGACTATAATTAAGTAGAATAAAGTTATTACAAGAGTGAGGAGACGAGTAGTCAGGGGAAGAGTCCCCACCAAGGCAATAATTGTAAAGTACAGAAAACATATGTTTGTTTACCTTTGCTGATTTGTAATTGTTTATCAGTCTATGTCAATCTTTAACAGTGCTTTATTATCTTTAACCATTATTTAGTTATTATGTTATCATTAATTATTAAATTTTCTTATTTATAATAGGCGAATATATTAAATTTTGTTATAAATAATCATTTAATGCTAATTAATTATTTATACAAATGCTTTTGAATGCATAATTTTTATAAGTATTATTATTTTTAATTATTTCCCTATTTAGTTGCTATAACCCATTGCTTTAAATATGGATGTCAATCAAAGTGATATTTATATATACTTATTATTTTCATAATAAGTATATATGACCAATAAGGTTAGATATTATGTATAATGGCTAGTCAAAGTGATGAATTAGTCTATATTTATCACTGTGGCCAAATAAAGTTAGATATTATGAATAAAAGCAAGAAAAAGTGATAAATTAAGCTTTATTTGACTAAATTTGATAGTTATTATACATAAAGGCTGGACTGCATAATAGCTACACTAGTCACACTAATCACTTTATCTGTAACACTCACACACACACAAACACACACATACATACATACACACACACACACACACACACATATATATATATATATATATATATATATATATATATATAATATATATATATATATATATATATATATATATATATATATATATATACGCGTCTCCACCAATCTCGGGATAAGGTTATGAATAAAAACACAGCTTTACATGAAAACTATATTTTATTTCTCGCCAACGTTTCGAATTTAACTACAAATTCTTCATCAGGGCCCTTTGCAACACAAGATAACATCAATCTATTTAGATAGTGTAAAATGAAAAACAGATAAATTAAATAAGAATGAGCAATAACAAAAATAAACCAAGAAATTAGAGAACTTAATTTAAATATTTTTATATAAATAAAATAAACATTTTACTTACGAAATAATCACAGTCTTCATCTACTACGGGCCAGGAGACCCATGCAAAATTTAAAATAAAAGTTTAAAAAATATAAAAACTAAGTCCATTAATTTAAATAATTTTGTCATAAAAATGAATTAAAAAACAAAGTAAAAGTTAAAACATTGAAGGTACAAACTAATAAAACATGATAAAAGTTTAAAAAATGAAAAAAGTCACAATATAAAAGCAGAAGAAGTACAGTCAACGAAGGTTAAATAGAATGACAACATGAAACTAAACTAAGAAGAAGTTTATGACAAGGCCTTCTATATCCAAGAACAGGAGGCATTGGCAAAACTTAAAATAACCTCAAATCAATGTAGCCAACATATATAAACCCAAAAGGATAATAAAAAAAAAAAAAAAAAAAAAAAAAATGTATAATATATATAAATAAAAAAAAAAAATTTAAATAAATAAATAAAAAATAATGAATTAAGAATGATAATAAAAATAATATATTATATATAATATATATATTATATATATATATATATATATATATATATATATATATATATATATATATATATATATATATATATATATATATTAATATTATATATATTTTATGTATGTATGTACAACATAAATGTTATAACTTCCTAATTTTGGACATATTCGCGTAGATCTAATTATATAATTTGTCTTTTAAGAAGTATTTTTTTAAATCCTAAATTTCTAAAGCAATCGACTTGTTTATAAACTTCCTTTTTGGACAAATACAAACTTAAAAATTCCAGATTACTGAACTTAACTCCCAGATCAAGTAACATTTTACTTATAAAACTTTGATAGTCTACTTAGAGAAACAAAACTAAAAAAACAAAAAAAGGCTTAAAAAAGGTTTGAAGTTGAAAAACTAGAAACAAAGTCTTTTGTCACACCGTGTTAAGCATTCTAAAGTTTTGTTTTTTGCACATTTTACCAAAGTTATAAGATAATGTCTAGTTTTTGATTTTTCACTAAAATGAAACTAAGAAAATTTATTTAATAACATAAATACCATATTTAAAGCGTAGCGAATCTGATGTGATAAGGAACATTTTCGAGGTACCCTGTACCCGATTCTTTTGCTACTAAATGAAAATAATAATCATAATTATTATATCACATGATTAGATTTAATTAGAATTTCAAAACACTGTCTAGACTTTTTATTATTAATGTGATAATTGATATAAATATTTAATGCACTATATATAAATATTTAATGTTCTATCTTTAACAGCAAAAATGTCAAAATGTAGCAATAATGTTATTTTTGTTATAATTATAAATTATATCTATTAGAATAGCGCTCAAAACTTTTTTTCGAGTTTATTGGTTCGAATTATTTAATCTTTTACTTTGTGTTGTAGCTTTGATTGGATGGCGCCTTATTGGAGTCAATACAATAAGAGGGTTTACATTAAATTTTTGAAGGCAAGAAATATCCCGGTTTGGGATTCGGCAACGATTTATGGTCAAATTATAAAAGAGTTTTAGACATTTTTTTACTCTGTTAAGGCGAAACAAATATTTTACGAGACGGAGGCGTACCCTATCTCAATATCTCAAAAACCGAAATAGTTTTTTTTAACAAATGCCTCTATTTACCTAAATTAGATTACAACATTATGTCGACAATATCTAGAATTAACCGCCTCACTGGAGAGTTGGAAAATCCTCCCCTGTGTGAAACTTACTTCAAACTAATAAAAAATAGTGGGCAGGCTATTGAAATTACCTGCCGAGGCGCAAGCCGAGGTTGGTAATTAACCCATTTGACTGACGAGGCAAAGTCGAGTCAGGCAAATGGCGATTTGCCTGCAGAGGCGGAGCCGATGCAGACAAATGCTTGAACGAGTCAGCAATGTTTCCTTTGCTGCATAGTAGCATATATTATTTTATCTACTTGGCAGAAAAAAATATACAGGACTTAATTATTCTTCAAAATATAACCTTTAATTTGGCAGTAAAGACTGTTTTAAAGTTGATGCAATACTTAAAATATCAGGTGGCGTGGACCGCACGCCACCTGATATTTTAAGTATTAATAATTCATCACTGTTTCTATGTCCATTCTCTTTATTATTTATCTGATTCATTATTATTATTAGCAACTTTTCGTTTGTTTATAAACGTTATCTTTTATATACGATTTATATTATACCTACTGCCTTTATTTAAACAAAGTAAATAAACAAAAAATAAAAAAAACCGATGACACAAATTTGACAACTCATGGTAAAAAATTAAAACAAGTCGTATATATCAGGGTTGCCAACTTTATTTTTTTTTTAAACTATATTATAATGTTTTTTGTAAACAAATTTAATACTTGTATTAATAATAACTATTATACCGTAATATATTGTGATATTATTAAATAAATGTATAAAAATCAAGCTAAAAAGAACCATTGCTGACAAAGTGAAAAACACTAAAATTTACTTAATAACCTGCAACATAATAACCTCAAATAGTTTCATTTCTCCTCCTAGGGAGTTTTGACTTTTTTACCATTGTATTTAAATGTACCATAACTCCCTAGGAGGTTTTTTTATTACCAAGCCATTTTCCCGTACTGTTTTTAAATATTTTGTTGACAGTGTAGGCAAAATGACATTTTGCAGCTTAAAAACAGTTCGGTAATAAGCAATTTTGCAGCCGTAAGTAGATAAAAACATTTAAAAGATTATAGTACCCTATATTTGCGTTACTTCCTTAGGTATATTGCGTGACCTTTAGGTGTGGATAAACTTACTGAAGGACAAGGAAAAGAACGTATTGCAAGAAAAATTAAAAAGGAAAAGTGAATTTAATTATAATTTTTAATTCTAAGTATAATAAGAAAGCTCTTAAAGTAGTAACATCTGGAAGTAATATGCTTTGCTTTTCGTAAGCGTATAATAATTCTGTAATATCTCTAGCGTTAAATTAGTTTTACTATGATAAAATCATGTCCTATCATAAAAGCATGTGTTGCATCTTGTGATCTTAAGCACTTTTTTTCTTTTGCTTTTGAAGTAGTAAAAATAATAATATTAATGATATAATTAATAATAGAAGTTTTTCTAATTTTCTGATTATATATCGGAAAAGTATTGTGTTTTTACTTAAATGATTCGTTTTTGGTGCATTTGAGGCTAAACTGTCCTCCGATAAATTTACCCGGATAAAATGTCCCCGGATAAAATATCCCTGGATAAAATGTACCCTTTTTACATTTTTCTTGCGCTGTAGGATATTAGTGTTTTTGCGACATAACAAGGTATACGGGAACCATCCAAAGTGAAACTTATTTGTACTTAAGCAAGAGATTTCAATCAAGCTTGCAGTTTACGATGCCTTTAATGATTGACTTATAGGATGAAAATACTTGCTCTTCGAGTTTGTACTCCAGGTATTCTTAGCTTGCCTTCCTTTTGCTGCTTATAGCAATTGGCGCAAAACGTTGGTTATAATACAATAAAAAGACGAGTTCAAATTATTCCTTTCTACCTTTTGTAGGTAGGAGTTTGCCTCTTTATTCAAAACCCATGCGGCTAATGCAATAATTTCAGGCATGCGCAGTTTGTACAAAGCATGTGCTGTTTGCTCTTGACTTATGTTCTTTGATGGATTTTTCTTTATTTTTTTATCCTCAACCGGGTCACTCGACTTAGTGGGTTATCCTCTTTATTAAAGATCATTGTTTGTAGAACATTATAATTCTTTAAGTTAATTACAACGAATAAAAAAAAAGGAAAATGTACTTGTAAAATGTATTAGGGAATAGGTTAGAAATTGTTTTTTTTTCATTTTAACTTTTATATTTTATATTAACTTTATCCTTCCTCTATTTCTCTTGAGGAAAAAAGTAATAAAGCAATATAAGGTTTTTATTATAATTTCCGCTGACTTTAAGATTTCCTAACTTGGATTTGAACTTTAGAATTTTTAACTTGATTTATATTACTGTTTTTTTGACTAATTTTTTGGAAACCCTTGGTTGCGTTAAAAAAATAAGAATTTCTCATGTTTTAATATGGTAAATTATAAAAAAAAATCTTAAGATGGTCTTATTAAGTCCAGATAAGTAGTAAACATAAGTACTCGTATAAGTACCACTTATACTTACATCTGTCGTGTAAGTACACGACAGATAAATACCAACGTTTCAGCCTAGGGATATAATATGTATGTATGTGGACCTCCTCAGTCTTAGCAGAAGGGACCTTAAAACAGTAACTGGACTATTGACTGGTCACCGTCACCTCCGAAAACACGTATGGAGGTGTTTTCGGTGTTTTTCATTGGTATTTTTAAAGATAACCCAGTGTGTAGGCTTTGTGAATCGGAAACTGAAACTGCCTCTCACATACTTCTGAGATGTGAAGCCCTAGCCTTTCAAAGGTTTTCCAACTTTGGTAGCAGCACTCTCACTAAGTTTGACTACCAATGAATCACTGGTCTAAAAGATCCTAGACCTTGCCGGGGAAAAGGATTATTCTGTCCTGGACCAATTGAGGGGATTGTACAATAGACTTCCTGTCGCACTGCAAATGGGGTCTATCCTCGACTCCAACCCCAATCATTAATAATAATAATAATAATGTGGACGCCGCGTAGTGGCCAAGATACTGAAGGCCCCTTGTTTATTTGTATTACCAAAATTGACAAAGAAAAAATATGATCAAACAGCTTTAATAAGAACTATCGAAAATAGCGAAAAAAGTCAAGTAAATAAAACAAAGATTAGGCGTGATATACAACTCGCTAAATTAAATTTTATTTCATTATGTTAATATGAAAAGAATAATAATTCAAATAAATAAGTGAAAGAGAGACAAAAGAAATTTATTGAGGTTTCTTTGAAGAAAATCTTCTTTTTCTTGTAGAGGTGTTGGAAGCTACAGAAAGAATAATATCTAGAAATATATCAAACCTACAGACTTAACAGCGAAATAATCTTTAAGCAACAGTAGGATAAAAACCCAAATAGTACCAATGAAAATAACTTTGTAAAATTTAAGCTTAAACTTTGAAAAACATCAATTTCCTTCTTTTTCTTTAAAAGGCGAGATAAAACTAATTTAAAAACTGAAATAATAAAAATGACTTTGAAACTAGGATAAATTGCATTTGTTAATTAAAGTTATTTACTGTTACTATGTTTTGCTTTAATACTAATAGTACTATTTTATCAGCGATTTGTTGCTTCGTTTTACTCGGAATATGATAATTGCCTTCAAGCGAACCTTCAGACTCGCTTCGCTTGTTCTTTGGCAGTTAAAACCAAGGATCTTGAATAAAGGGGATGATACACTAAGTCGATTTGCCACATTCGCGATTCAAAGACCGTAGCAGCGCCTCCGTCACTGATAAGAAATTGATAACAAAAGGGTGATCAATGTTATGATATGGGTTTCTCAATATTTTCTTATTTTTAACGATTTAACATTTATATTTTTTTCTTAGAGATTTTAATTAATTTAGGGTGTTTAAACTCACTAAAGTCTTTCTTTCATTTGAAAAAAAAACATTTAAATATGTTGTCACGAGTAGTTATTTTTTACAAAAAGCATAACTTACATGTCTCTATTTTTGTCATATAAGTACTATACAAAAAGTGCCTCCAAGAAGAAAACCAATGTCCCAAACCCTAATTTAAAAAAAAAAACTATAAAATTGTTCTAATTGGGTTGCAAATTTCAACACATTTACTATAACGTAAGGTAAACAATATGAATTTAAATTATAAGCATTATTTTTGGTGTTTCGAATAAAATTTAAAACATATTGTTAACAAATCACGTTTTTCGACTAATAAATTTGACAATTCTTTATGCCACTTATATAAACTAGTTATATGACAAACTTATATAGGACAACAATTCATGTGGCCTCAAGAAGGCGCGAGGGGGGGGGGTCGTGGCCCTCGTGTAGCAGCCATGAGACATAAGGCCTTTTGTTGTTAAAAAAAAATGTTTACATGACATTCGGTAAAAACAAATTAATAACAAATCCTAATAATTAAGTAAAATTTTGTTGTTGACACACTGGGAGACACGACGATAACAGATACATAAACACAAACACACACACACAATTTGGTATAAACAATTAAGGGGTCTTAAAAACATCTAAAACGAATAATTCAATTGTGCGATTGTTGGTGTTCATAATCAAGGGATTCTTTAGTGTCCCCAACGAGAAATCATAATTCAATTATTGTGATTGTTGGCTTTCATAATCATGGGAATGTTTAGTGTCCCTAACAAGAAATGATAATTCTATTATTGTGATTGTTGGTGTTCATAATCAAGAGATTCTTTAGTGTCCCCAACGAGAAATCATAATTCAATTATTGTGATTGTTGGCCTTCATAATCATGGGAATGTTTAGTGTCCCTAACAAGAAATGATAATTCTATTATTGTGATTGTTGGTCTACATAATCATGGGAATGTTTAGTGTCCCTAACAAGAAATGATAATTCCATTGAAATCTTGCATTCTAATTTCTAGTGCAAACATAATACTTTTCTTATATACCTACGGCATAAATGAGGAAAAGTTAAAACGTTAAATTATTTATTTTATATAAAATTTTCCTTATTAAATAAATTTTCTCGATAATGAATATTCATTTTAAAAGAAGAATGTATGAAAAAAATTAATAAAAAATAATAATGTAAATTTTGTGCGATATTGGTGTAATATTAATCAAACATTTTATATTGTAACTGTTTTACAAATAAATGACTACATGCTATGTTTATGTATTAAACATATGCATGTTATATGGAGAAATTCGGTAGAACAATGCTCGCATTATTACAACTCGACTTCACTGCATTAAGATATCGTTTCATGCACAAATGGATGTCGAATTATTTGCTATACAATACTGCCCCTTTTTTATGGTAGGTAGCAGCAAAGTATTTTGTGTGCTAATATATTCATTTTTGTTTTCCTAATTTATAGCATATGAATTTAGGAAAAAATCGGGTACGGGGTACCTCAGAACATTTCCTCATTACATCAGATTTGCTTCGCTCATCCTCCCTTATTCGGACTCGCTTTGCTCGTTCTCAGAATATTTCATTCGCCAAATTTATACTGCATTGTATAAATTTGTCTTGGACTCGCATCGCTCGTCCTGAGATAGTAAATACGGTTAGAGTATGATAAGAGACCCACCCGTAAAATCAAAACCAAAAAAATTTCTCTACAAATTTTTGACATACAAAAATAAATAAATACATCCATTCTCGGGTGTGTAGAAAGGCTTTGGGGCTTTGAGTAGGGCATATATAAGGGAGATAATGTAAGAGAATACTCTTACATCACATGTAAGACAATGATTTATCCAATATAAAGGGTGGGTCTCTTATCATACTATCTACAATGGGATAAGAGTATTATACGGGACCCACCCTAAAAGAATACAATACAACTATTCTCGGGTTTGTAGAAAGGCTTTGGGGCTTTGAGTAGGGCATATATAAGGGAGATTATGGCAATAATGTATCCAATAACAAGGTTTTTTTAAATGAAGGGTGGGTCCCTTATCATACTATTTACAATGGGGTAAGAGTATTATAAGGGACCTACCCTAAAAAAATTACAATACAAAGGCTTTGGGGCTTTGGTTAGGGCATATATAAGGGAGATTAGGGCAATGATGTATCCAATAACAAGGTTTTACTTTAAATGAAGGGTGGGTCCCTTATCATACTATCTACAATGTGGTAAGAGTATTATAAGGGACCCACCCTAGAAGAATACAATACATCTATTCTTGGGTTGGTAGAAAAGCTATGGGGCTTTGAGTAGGGCATATGTAAGGGAGATAATGTAAGACAATAATGTATCCAATATAAAGGGTGGGTAGGGACCCATCTATCATACCATCTACAATGGAGTAAGAGTACATTACCCATTGTACTTGATACATTCTTGCCTTAATCTCCCTTATATAGCCCCAAAGCCTATTTACAAACTCGAGAATAGGTGTAATGTATTCTTCTTAGGTGGGTCTCTTATAATACTCTTACCCCATTGTAGATAGTATGATAAGGGACCCACCCTTCATTTAAGAAAACCTTGTTATTGGATACATTTTTGCCATAATCTCCCTTATATATGCCCTACTCAAAGCCCCAAAGCCTTTCTACAAACCCGAGAATATTATTGTATTCTTTTAGGGTGGGTCCCGTATAATACTCTTACCCCATTGTAGATAGTATCATAAGGGGCCCACCCTTTATATTGGATAAATCATTGTCTTACATGTAATGTAAGAGTATCCTCTTACATTATCTTCCTTATATATGCCCTACTCAAAGCCCCAAAGCCTATCTACATACCCGAGAATGGATGTATTTATTTATTTTATGTTTACAATAATGTCAAAAATGTAGGGAAAATTTATTTGTTTTGATTTTGCGGGTGGGTCTCTTATCAAACTCTAACCGTAAATACATCCGTTTCGTTCTCAGTGGTCACCTGTATAGCACTGACCACGTTCAATGCTGCCTAACTTATAGATATATTTGTGGTATATACATTACTTAGTGTAATTATTTATTACGTCAAGATATAACGTAATTTATTGGCGTAAAAAGATATTAAGCCTACACTAGTCAGTCAATAAAAATTGAACTAATGCCGATAAAAAATGCTGAAGAGATGAAACTTGGCATATATGTTAGTCTTATACACGGCTACATGCGTGTTAAATCTCAAACTGATTACAACATTTTTCCGGGTTTTTAAATTTTAAAATTTTTGCTCTCATTATTTCGGGTTAATAACGTTATGAAAACATTATTTTTTGAATAGCATTACTACATCTAAAGATTGATTTTTGTTCAAAGTAAAACTTGTACATTGCTATGCAACGTGTATTTATGCTGGGGAATTAAAAACTGCCTATCATAAATACACTGGGAGCTACGATGATAACAGATACACACACTCACACATACAGACAGAAAACTTTGCAAAAACCACGAAGGGGGTATTAAAACACTTAAAACGGATAATTCCGGTTTCATCCCGGTTTCGGATTTTTTTTACTAACACAATACTTTTCCTTTATACTACGGTATAAATGAGGAAAAGTAAAAATTGAATATATCTCAATACTGGACATATCTCAATTAATAATATATTGATTGAAATATGTTTTACATATTTGCCATACATTGCCATAACATTTGCCAATATATCGCCATAACTTACTACGTCCTTGACCTCATATGAAGCTTTCCTCAGCTGGATTTTAAACCTCGACCTTTAGGTTGTAAGGAAAGCGCTTTTCTAATAAGTTACCAATTCTCGTTATAAAATGTATTCTGATTTGCAAAGCAAATGTAGTGTTTTATCATTATATCCTTCAATTTAGTTTATTGGTTAATGAATTTATTTTTTGCTTTTTTAAACATTTCTACAAGATTTAAGAAAATAATAGACAATTATAAAATTAAAAAAAAATGTATAAAAATAAAACGTAGGCCCATAAATAATGTGAATTACAGATATAGTATTTAAAATGAAATTATTCCTTTAAAATGTATTCCCAAAGTTTTTATATACTTTATTATATCTTTATTATTGCTTTTTTCTATTTGTCACTTAACAATAGTGTTTTATTTTTATTAATTTGTATTCTTTAATTTTTTATCATTTTTGTTATTCTAAATTTATCGTTGCAAACCAAATCCCAATTATCAACAATGACTGAAATATTTATAATTATACAGTGATTGTTCTAAAAATCCAATATATTATAATTAAACGTGTTATCAGTGTCTGTGATCAATTTGTAATCAGAAGTTTAAAATAAAAACTCATTGCACGGGTAGATTTTTTTTTTCATTTATAAAAGAGAATATGTTTTTAATGAGTTCGTTAACAAATATATTTTTTTTTGGTGTGTGTGAGGGGAGGGGGGTTTCGCAATAACAGATTGTATAATAGCTGTACAGCCATATTGAATACACAATGTTTTCATAACAACTTAATGCTACGATAAGCAATAAGCAGTACGCGTACTTATCACATCAGTAATGGCACAAGGGCTTGATTTCATAAAGATGAATGGCTTGAATGCCATGGTCTTGACTACATCTAGATCGAGGCGCACTTCTTACAACAATCAAATGGCACAAGGGCTTGATTTCATAAAGATGAATGGCTTGAATGCCATGGTCTTGACTACATCTAGATCGAGGCGCACTTCTTACAACAATCAAGTGGCACAAGGGCTTGATTTCATAAAGATGAATGGCTTGAATGCCATGGTCTTGACTACATCTAGATCGAGGCGCACTTCTTACAACAATCAAATGGCACAAGGGCTTGATTTCATAAAGATGAATGGCTTGAATGCCATGGTCTTGACTACATCTAGATCGAGGCGCACTTCTTACAACAATCAAATGGCACAAGGGCTTGATTTCATAAAGATGAATGGCTTGAATGCCATGGTCTTGACTACATCTAGATCGGCGCACTTTTTACAACAATCAAGTGGCACAAGGGCTTGATTTCATAAAGATGAATGGCTTGAATGTCATGGTCTTGACTACATCTAGATCGAGGCGCACTTCTTACAACAATCAAATGGCACAAGGGCTTGATTTCATAAAGATGAATGGCTTGAATGCCATGGTCTTGACTACATCTAGATCGAGGCGCACTTCTTACAACAATCAAGTGGCACAAGGGCTTGATTTCATAAAGATGAATGGCTTGAATGCCATGGTCTTGACTACATCTAGATCGAGGCGCACTTCTTACAACAATCAGGGCGCAAAGGCTTGAATTCATCAAGATCGAGGGCGTTTCTTTCTCAAAAGTAAATCCCCGTAGTCTTGACTACATCTAGTTCGAGGCCGCACTTCTTGCAAATGTCAGGGCGCAAAGGCTTGAACTCATCAAGGTCGAGAGCGCAGTTTTTACAACAGTAAAAACTGGGCACTACGGGCTTGAGAACATCAAGATCAAGTGTGTACTATTTATTATATTATATTTATTTATTATATTGGATGCCAACCCATTCCCATAGCCCTGACCTGAAAGCCAAAGTTCCGCAGATCTCTAGGAGGCGTCTTCCAGAACTGAACACATCATCTTTAATCAACTGCGCTAGTCATGGGACGAGACTCTGCTTAATCGGGGTCTCTACATTCACAGTACTCGGGCCAAAGGTTTAATATACTTTCTGACCCTATACCGGCCCGCAGAACTTTGTTTTTACTTGAACTGGAGAAATTCGAAGTGTGAATCCAGACTTGTCTCAAACGATATCCCAACCCGCACTTGCGTAACAGCCAAAGGAAACCAAGTACAATTTAGGCTGAGCCTTGAATTCAAGGCTTCCCGAAGGAACAGTACAAGCGATAACCTTATATTATCTCCTCTCCCGGCTGGATTTGAACCCTCGACTTTCAGGTCGTAATACGAGTGCTTTACTATTGAGTACCGGTCCTCGGTTGAGTCCGAAGTTGTGAGGAAATATACCAAGGTACCGTAGGTTACCGAGGTAGGTTTTGTTGATTACTGATAATGATTAGGATTTAATCAATTGATCACTGATAATTATACATAAGTCTTTTTTATAATTACTTTGAAATTCTATAAAGTAAATCTCTGTGCAAAAAGTCTTAATATAAATAAATTTTTACTGATATCTTACTTTAAAGAAATCATTAATATTTCCATTTAAGCGAATTTTCCCAATGATTTAAATTTATTAACAAATTTACTGAATAATCAGTGAAATGGGAAACGTATCACATCATATCTTACGTTTGAATAATTTTAAATTTAAACCTATTAAATCCCGACACACGCCGTGTTCCACAAATATGTAAAATCATTTTATTAATATTATTTTTAAACCGAAATTGCGAAACCTCATACTAACTAACAAACTGTTTTGAATTATTTATCTATAACATGATGAAAATATAAACTATAAAATATACTATACCTCATTTTTATCTTATAAAAAAATTAACCGCCATAAATCAAACTACATTTATCAAGTGTTTGGCAAAGTAGTTGGTAAACAAAGAAGACAGTAATATAGATCTAAAAGGAAGTTTACCTAGAGGTAAATGGGGAATTAAATTAGAATTTGGAAAATTAGGTAATCCTAAAAAAGAGTAATAGGACTAAGAAAAAGTAGGATTAAAGGTACATAGATTTAGATTAGAATTTGGTGAAGTAGGTAAACATAAAAGAGAGTAAAATTGGACTAGGAGGAAGTAGGATTAGAGGGACATAAAGATTTAGATTAGAATTTAGTGAAGTAGGTAAACATAAAAGAGAGTAAAATTGGACTAGGAGGAAGTAGGATTAGAGGGATTTAGATTAGAATTTAGTGAAGTAGGGAAAGAGAGTAAAACTAGACTAGGAGGAAGTAGGATTAGAGGGGCATAAAGATTTATATTAGAATTTGGTGTAGTAGGTAAACATAAAAGAGAGTGATAGGACTAAAAGGAAGTAAGATTAGAGGTACATAACGATTTATATTACAAATTGGTGAAGTAGATGAACATTAAAGTATGGTGCGGTGGCCCGCATGCAGACGGAATTTCATTTGGAATGTGTGTTTTCGTGGTTTAAAGTCTATTTCTTGCTTAAGGTTCTAGTTCATGCATTATAGCTATCTTCATAAATCACTAATTTTTTTTTTGTATTTTTTAAGCAAATGTGCTAAAACTTTTAAAGAAAAGAAAAACACCAAAAAAATTGTAATTAGTGCAAATAATGGTGAGCACTACTAATTTTAGAGGCATATTTTTTTAACCAACGGGATAAATATACGCATTTTTTACTCAAGTTATGAAGCATAAACCGGTTCATTCCAATTGAAATTAACTCGACATGCGGACCATTGCGTTTTATTTAATTTTTAGTTATAAACTTTATAAAATTTAAAAAACGATACAAAATTATCGACCTTACCAGGATTGTAACCCAGATGCCCAGGCTTTGAGTGCTCGTGTCGACTCTGGACACTTTTTAACTTAACTCACAGGCCCAAAAAAACATCGAAATGACTCTTCACTTGAAATGCGTTGTTTACCGGCCGTATTTTAGGGTTTTCGGTAATCGACTACCGTTTTTTCAACTTATGTATCGACTCTAGACTGGTTTTATTCGATTCAGAGTCTCAAAAAACAAAAACAACACCATATTTGAAATGTATTTTTCATCGATCATAAATTTGGTTTCCGTTAGTTTATTATTATTTTTTAGACTTTTTGGTCACTTTGAATGGTGATATCGATTTCAGACCGATTTCAGCGCCCCATAAAACATACATAAAAACCTTAAATTTTGTCAAATTTATTAAAAATTTCGCTGATTCAGCAAACCGAGTTGATGACTTGTTGACGTCAAAACAACAATATATATATATATATATATATTATATATATTATATATATATATATATATATATATATATATATATATATATATATATATATCATTATTATTATTATTATTATTATTATATAACAATAAAACTTATCCTCCTATTTAATGAATTTAATAGGAAATCTTTGATTGCTAACTTCTCAACCTTAACCTCTGATTTAGGTTAAGAATACATAGTATAGATAACTCCAGAAAATTCAGTAACTATAAGTAACACTACTCCTTAAGTTATAAAGCTGAAACCGATAAGTTAAGCAGGAAATTCAGAAATAAGTGCTAAATAAAGCTTAATTTATCACTATGTCCTGCTATTGTGCATAATATTTAACCTTTTTGGTCAATGTGATAATATGCACATAATAACATAAAAATAGACAATCATACACAGCATAGAAATAGTTATTTATGTTAGATTAAAAATAAATTTATCTTTATTATGAAACTTTTCTATTTATCAAATTAAAAATATATGTATTTGAATCACGAGATTACAATTAGATAAATTTATTGTGTAAAGAATAATTAATATTATTATTACAAGTCACAATCTGTAATAAATGTAATAATAGATGGTAACACTAATAAAATAATATGTTGCTAACTATAGCTGTCTGCTTCATAGGTACTGCCTTTATCGATCACTTACATTATATCGATAGCTTTTATATAATTAATAGTAAAATAAATAAAATGCTCGTTTTAGGGCCTTTCGGCCTTAAAAACAGGGCAAACCACCTCAGGTGGGTTGCATCTATTATCCTTTAAGAATTAATTAAAGTTAGGAGAAGTACTTTACACCCGATTTTTTGCATTTAAAATCAATAAACATGTATAAATATAAATTTGAAACATACAATAGTTATTTATGCAACAAGGGAGGGAAGAAATTATTACAGCTGAAGTTTGTTTTCTTCTTTGTCAAAGCGGAGGAATAAAACTTCATTTTTCTCTCGAGAACTGGGATTAAACAGGCCGAGGGAGAATATTTCTATAAAACAGCCAAACTTTTTTCAAAAATGCAGTAGATATTTATCTTACACTGGTGCGCTACAATAATTAAGAAATCTGTTATTTTCTTTGTCACCATTTTTTTCTAAATTTATACAATTTATAGATAAATTGCATACACAAATTTGATCCAGACACTTTACACACGTATAAGTGAGAAGTTATTATATTGGATTATTTCGATTTTATTTGATATTAGACGAACTTATTAAATTTCATTTATTTCGTCAATCCTATAAACCTCTTTAACTTGAGATTAATAAATAACAAATTATTTATGATGGATGATAAAGTTTCACCACAAAATAAACTTTGTTGGCAAAGTATTTCTATTAAGAATAGATTTTCAACTTCCGAGCCAAATCGTTTAAAAACAAGCTGAATAATATGAAACGAAACTTCTCCATCTCAAACTCAAATCATCATCTCACGAAACAAACACTTAAAAAATTGTCTATTTAAATCTATTTTCTCGAAATCAAATGTATCGGACCTGTGTTAAATGAAGATGAGACTTGGGGGGTTCTTGAACTTTATTTAAACTTACAATAGAAATAATTTTAAGTAAATGATCTGATTTAAAGAGATTTTAAACTTAATTTTTAGAAAACACAATAATAAAATTGCTGCATTTTAGACGCCATGATCGGGTTTCTCTAAAACTACTTTAGCTTTTTAACTTAAATTTTCAGATGTATAGATACTGGAAGATTAAGCTTTTTTTATCAATAACAATGCTTTTGTATAGAAAGAGAAAAATAAAAATTTGCATGTGCATAAAATAAGATTTTATCTCTTCTCATTTTGTGCTCAAATGAACACATCATTTAATACGTGAGAAAGAAAAAAATATAGTTGTTTAGCTGAAACAGGTCTCAAACGATTTAGAATTTCATCTACTCCCTGTATGTCACTCCTTAGCCAAACTATTATTATAGTTTAAATCAAACTATAACAATCGTACAATGAACTAAACCGATAAAATCAACAAAGTATTGTTCTGAACTTGAACAACCGTTCAATGGACTGATCCGAACACACTGAAAACAAGTTTTTTAAACGCCCTGTCTATATTGCAGCGAAATTATAAATAAATGAGGTGGTAATAACATGCAGGTATAATACACACACACACACACACACACACACACATATATATATATATATATATATATATTATATATATATATATATATATATATATAATATATATATATATATATATATATGCAGGATTGTCGTCGAAAAATGATATTTTTGTTGGTATTTGGAATCGGTTGATATCGTAAGGGAGTTTGCAGGTGAGTGTTAAAGAAGGTCCACTGACTGCCTACGAAGTCTGTGGACTGACTTTTGAATCAATCTGGTATTTGCCTGTAAAACTAGAGAAAACCTTAATTAGATTGATTGGACACGCGAAACCCTTAATATAAACACAATACTGTAACTTAGAAAGACGCGAAATGATGGTGTGGTTACGAATTCTATTGTTTGTGGAGACGTTATGGCGTTATTAACTCTAGTTATGATGCCATAAAAAAATAACTTGACATTGTTTGACTAAGGTGTCACATGCAAGCTGTAGATGGCATTCTAAATCGTTTGTGACATGTTACAGTTTAATCGGACTATTACAGTTTAATCGTTGTGGAACTGGTATTTTCTTTTTATTATTGTTAATTGTTCGATTGAAGCTAATAATATCTAATTAAGATCTATAATAAATTAAAAAAATGTTATCTGTATATATTTATATACTTGTATGGGTGACCTCTAGGATATCTGTTAGTTTTAGTAGGGCTAGAGGGTGGGAGGTAATCAGGGGGGAATTCCCAAAATTTTGTTTTATTCTTGATGCAGGCGGTCCTTCGAGGCGAGATGACCGCAAACCGGCCCACATAGTGAAAATTTACTGTTTTAAAAAAATATAATAAATCAACAAATTAAACAAAAAAACAAAGATACAGAGGATAATTCTGAGCGGACTGTAGGACTGCAAAGCAGTGGTTGCTAAGCGGCCGGGTCTCCTGTTTCAACTATTTAATCACTTAAATCGGAGCGGAGATCTGTGACACTATCAGAGATGCTAAAAACCAGCTATTCAAGAATTGTCGAAAATATCTTTCTTAAAATATTTACAATCTATTCTTTATGATATGGTGCTATTAATAGATGCAGAACCAACATTAATTTTATTAAATATCATTAATTTAATAAAAGAGTCAAATTTCTTTTTTAAACTTTCTGCGGCAAACCCAAATGTTTCTAAAGTGCAAGGGAGTGTCATAGTAAGGATCTCATTCTTTACTTTTATTTAAGATAAATTCTTTGGGTCGCCTCTAAAACATCTCCTTAACGATCGAGAGATAAATTCTAAAAATTGGCTTCTTCTTGGTTTTTAAATTACTCCACTTCGTAATTTATTGCTTATTAATTGCTCTTCTAACAAATTTCTAATTTAATTTAACTTATTGCAATTACCTACAGTAAGTAAATGTGCCAAGTAAATTAAGAAGATTCATATTATAAAATAAATGTTACTTATCTCTGATACGAAGTTAGATAATCAATAAATCTACGTAGATTCCTTTGGTTCAAAGACTCAAAGGAATGTAAGACAGAAGGCAATCTAAGAGACAAAGACACAATGATGAAGTATTTATCGTGCACATAACTGCAATCTTTGGAATTCTAATAATCTGTATAGAGTTTGTTTCAGATGTCATGAAAGCGTACTTTTAATGCTTATGTTTCTTAAAAAATAGAATTTTATAACGTCGATGTTATTGCATGATTGCTGTGTTATTATTTTCTTACGTTCGTTGGATTTTATTTTGATTTTTTTTTAATTTTTTTTTAACAGCTCCCCTTTATACATTTACGGGGTGCCACCACCAAAAAATCTTTTTTTCTCCAAACAACTTCTTTTAATCTGAAATCAATTTTGAGCCATTAAAACATGTTTTTTTATTAAAAAGATTGTATTTACCGCAAGTTGAAGAAGCAATCGAAGAAAGAGCTGCCGTCGAAACTTGATGTTGGATATGAATTGATATAACTTATAAGTTTATTGAGACTAAAAGTTAATCATTGATATAACTTTATTAGTTAAGAGCTCGAATGTTGCCTCGCCTGCTGATGATGGCTTTATGCCGAAACCGGTCCAGGGATATTCATATCCAACAGCAAGTATCGACGGTAGCTGATTCTTCTATTCATGTTTTTTATCTTTCGTGGGAGTGAAAAGTGCTGCTTTACCTCCTAAACTAGAGATTATATTTTACAGGGATCAAAGTTCGTTTCTGTTAAATTGCTCTTCAGGTACAAATAAATTATTAAATAAGTAAAGTAGTATGCAGGCTTAGAAGTTGGTAGTAGGCCAAGGCATATGTAGAACAAGGAATACTTTATTTTATCGTTTTATAGTACGAATAAGATAGATAAATATCCTTAAGGATAATATACTCAAATTATCTTTATCACATATTTATTTACAAACTTTTGTATTCCCCCACCATTCCTTGAAAATTCAAAACTAATGAAACTGTGAAATAAAACAGAGTCTCTCCACTAATGATATATTTGACATAGCCAGCTTTCAATCTTAACAGATCATCATCAGTGCCTAACCAACAAAGTAAAAAATATATTACAAAAAATACTCTAAATGAAAATATAAATAAATACATTTAGAGTATTTTTTGTAATATATTTTTTACTTTGTTGGTTAGGCACTGATGATGATCTGTTAAGATTGAAAGCTGGCTATGTCAAATATATATCATTAGTGGAGAGACTCTGTTTTATTTCATTACTTGAAACTCCACAACTCATTTTTCCTTATTATAATGAAACTGCGTTATAAAGGTTTGCAAATTTTGTTGTCCCCCCTCAAAATTCCTTAGAAATTTAAACGTAATGACATTGAGTTTAAAGGGGAATGAAAGCGAGTTTGATTGAATGACCGACATTCGAGATGAGAGGAGTAGGAATAAACTGCATCGGGCTCACTGTATTCGCTGTTTTTTCGATCCTGAATTTCGACAGGATGGTTGTTATTCCCATTTTAGTCTGTAGTAATCCAAACCGCATCCCTAGAAAAAGACGTTAGAATAACAATTTTTACATTTAGAAAATATATTGAAAAAAATTTGTTTATATGTTTTATTTGAAAACGAACTTTAATTTAAAAGAAATGTAATTCGCTCGAAAAATTGTTTTAACCAACTCATCCAAATATGTAATTAATTTGTACAATACTGTTAATTAAAAATAAAAGGTACTTACTAAGTAAAAATCATTAACATTCTTTTAAAAATATTAAAAATCGTGCATTTTTAATGATTTAACGGACCTCGGAAGAAAAATAATCGGTATTTATTAATTATTGTATATTTAGGGTTATGGCTCGGTAATGGTTCAATACGGTATGTACTGGAAAGGTGATATATTTTTAATGCATCACACACATACATACAATATATATATATATATATATATTATATATATATATATATATATATATATATATATATATATATATATATATTGTATGTATGTGTGTGATGCATTAAAAATATATCACCTTTCCAGTACATACCGTATTGAACCATTACTACCGACACACTACATACATATATATATATATATATATATATATATATATATATATATATATATATATATATATATATATATATGTATATTTGCAGGATATTTGAAAAATGATTTTTTGTTGGTATTTGAAATAGCTTGATATTTTAGGGGAGTTGGCAGGTGTGTTAAAGAAGGTTTCTTAGGCAGTCTGTGGACTAACTTTTGAACTAACTTGGCATTTGCCATAGAAAACCTCAATGAGAGTTTTTGGACCCACGGGTCCCAAATAATTTCTAGTATTTGGGACAGTCTAGTAGAATAGTTTTATTGGGCAGGTAGGGGTGGCTTAACCCTATATTGTAGTGACATTGAAGGCGTTTTGGATGTTGACTTCTTAACATGTCTTCTTGGATTTTTTAAACTTACTTATTTTTTAAGCAATTAAAATGTTGTTATAAAATATGAGACGATGAATAAAATGACTGGAACATATGGAATGACATAATATTTTTTATTGGTGGATACTTCTACGTTTGCTCCGAAACTTACTGCGTATAACCAATTAGAACTACATACTTCCCCTATAATTTTGTTAATCCTTTTCACATAAAGTCACATTTTCGTGATAAGTAAAAAGGTCAATTTAAAATATGGTTCCTTAGTTCAAATACGTTTATTTTAATGAAGAAAAGTTTACCTTGTGCCTAAAATAACCTTTCATGCTTTACTTAAACTCAAAACATTTTTAATAATCGGTTTCAATTTGGCTTTATTACTCTTATCTTGAATCTGACCCCATATTGCTCTCTAAGATACTTCCTGGTCGGAATCCTTAATAGAAATCACTGAAGGGGTCTTCACTTTAACCCTTGTAAGTTTCTTTTGCTACCGTAATATAAATATTTACCAAAAGCGCTTACCTATACAAAGTCTAGGTCCTTCCCCGAAGGGCAAATATGCAAACTGTGGTCTGGCACTCTTATTTTCTTGATTAAATCTCTCAGGATCAAATTTACTTGGATTAGGAAAGTAATTAGGATCGTGGTGTAACGCATAGGTTGGTATTATTACTCGAATTCCTTTTTCTAGCACAGAACCATCAGGCATTTGGTACTGCTTTGTACATTTCCTTGTCAGCATAGGGAGGGTAGGATATTTTCTCATTGTTTCTAGAACACAAAGTAAATTAAGAAAAACTATTTTTACTCTTCCTCATTTGTATCGCAGGTATATAGGAAACGAATTGTGTTTGCAAACAAATCCAAAACTGGGAAATATCCGTTTCTGGTATTTTTAAGACATCCTGAGTAGTTTTCTTAAAGTTGTCTGTGTGTATGTATTTATATGTGTGTGTCTGTTATCATCGTAGTTCACATTGTATTTATGCTAGAGAGTTGAAACATTGTACAAAAAATAGTCTACCACTGTAGTTGTGCTATTCGGAAAAAAATATGACGTCATTAACCCGCAATAATGACTCGGACTTTAACGCGGAAGAATGATGCAATCACATTGAGATTTGACACGCAAGTAGCAATGTATAAGAGTAACCTATGTGCCAAGTTTCATCTTATCATAAGCATTAGTTTATTTTTATCTGGTAGAACATATCTGTCAGAAGAAAATGCAAAAGTTAGATTTTGATATTTTTTTATTGATTTTTACATCAACATTTATCGATGTAACAAATTTTAAGTGTCTACAATTGCTGGAAGTGCCTTAGAATTTTGATGAGTGAGTGTCAATACTGCTTAACTTTGAGCCTCCATATCGTATTAACTTTGAATGGCAAAGAGATGAAATTCTGTAGCATGGGTCAGCTCAACAAGATATTTTAATTACAATTAAAACTATATGTTTTAATGTCCTTAATAAAAAGTTACGAGGGGATGAAAATAGCATCGAGATGCTTCCAGTAAAGGATGGTTCAACTGTGATCTCTAGTCTTGGTGGAGACACTTCCGTGTCCCCCAGTTTATGTTAAGATTTATTAAGGGGGTATCTAATGTAAAGTAACTGCTTTGATTTATAATTCTTACCATGAACAACTTTATCCAGATAAGTCATATCCTGAACAGATTGATAATTTAGAGGTTGAGCGGATAATATTTCTTGTCTTAACTTGTCCTGTATGTCTTGATTTTCAGCTAATTCGTATAAACAATAAGAGGTCACTGATGATGATGTTTCAAATCCAGCTGCCAGAAAGACGAATACTTGCGCAACCAAGTCCATATCTGTTACGCCTGTAATCAAAGTAGCAGAGTTCCATTTTGTTAGACACCAGTATGGTTTAACTTAAAAGACAGATTATCAATCATACTCAGGTAAAATGAAAAGCAAATCTCCGTCGTTAAATAATGTGAAGTATAATGACTAGTTTTTAAGAAGTAAAGAAACACTTTTCTCCGTTGGAAGTAAAGATAAAAGATTTTTTTTGTGTAGGGAACCTCAAATTATTTTCTCTTTTCATGTGGGCAAAATTATTGGGGTTGATTGTAAAATTATATTGTTGTTATATATACTAAAAAAATAAAGGAATTTATAAAAAATATTTACAAGGGTGGCCTCAATATATACAAAATATAAGAAAACGCATGAAAATGTGAATATAACAATTATTTAATGATATCAACGTCTAAAGATAAACTATCGTATGTTATTTGAAAATAAAATGGTACTTTTCCCTTGCAAAAATTACCTCTCTCGGCTTCGCATCGGGAATTAATATTCATAACTCCCTCGGTTTTGCCTTGGGAGTTAAATACATAAACCTTGGCTTAATTTCGGGAGTTAATTACATTTTTTCCCTAGGGGAAGCAACTTACTGCTAGAGGAAATAACAGAATTCTTTACTCCCTTGGTGCAAAAATAACTATCAAATTTTGACTTTTCCTCATTTATACAGTAGATAAATAAAAAAAATATTGTGTTTGCAAAAAAATCCAAAACCAGGATAAGATACAAAACTAAGACCTTCTGAGTAGTTTTTACAAATTGTCTGTCTGTCTGTATGTGTGTGTATGAGTTATGTGTGTGTGTGTATTATTTTTTATGACGTCATTAACCCGCAATAATGACAGCAAACATTTTGAAATCATTTAACGCGGAAAAATGTTGCGATCCAATTGAAACATAGCACGCATGTGGGTATATATAAGACTTACGTATGTGCCAAGTTTCATCTCATTATCAGCATTAACTCAATTATTATCAAAAAACTTGTGTACGTTTAAAAAAAAAAAATAGAAAATAATCCATTTGAATTGAACTTCTGCACCAGTGTAGTATACCTTTGCGTAATAAATAAGTGTTTTAATATGACAAATCTATGTGTTTTGTTGGATCATAAAAGTTAAGCAGCATTGAGCGTGGTCATTGCTGTATGGGTGACCGCTGAGAATGAAACGGACGTATTTAACATCTGACGAGCGAAGCGAGTCCGTTGTAGGGACGATATGCGTAGCGGGCATCTGATTATTAAATTCGTTATCTTATTTGGCTATCACTTCATTAAGTTTAACTATTGACCTTTTGACTTATTAGTTTTATATTAGTGACTTATTAAACATATAAATCTAAATTTTATTATAATAAATAATTTATTTATTAATTTATTAGTAAATTAACTTAACTTATAATTAATTTTATAATTATTGTAAGTTCATAGAGACGAATTTTCTAATAATTTGGCTTGAAAGAACGAATTGTAATCTAATTTGCCTCAATGAAACTTTCTCTTCTTGTCCAGTGGCTCAGGCTATAGATATAGCCACGGTATAGTCAATAATAGTCAGTCGCCTTGTGCTATATTCTTTAAACGCAATACATTACATTATGGCGGGCTTAGTACAACACATGGCCAATAGGGGTTCCTTCAGTAATTCGGTAAAGACCTGGGCCCCGTTTCACGAAAGTATAAGTCTTGTACACTACAAGTAAATCGCTACAAGTTTACTAATAATTGTGAGGTATTTGTTTCACTAATGTACAAGATTAGACTAGTAATTATTAATTAATAAAATCAATTTTCATAGAATTTTATCAAAAACACTCCAAGTTTCTTCTTAAATCTCCTAGGAAAAGAACATATTTGTGTCAAACTCCAATTAATTTTTTTTAAATTTTTGTAACTACAAGACTTGTACTTTTGTGACACGTTGCAAACAATACTTAGTTTTTATCGACAACTTAGTTTATTAGTAATCTACTGCTTCATATGAGTTTTTTATAAATATTACTTCTATTTATTTATTTACACAGGCAATGCCCAACAATTACAATATAATTACAAAGTGTTAAGAAAAAAAATAATAATAAAAAATACAAATAATTAACAGTTTAATAAACATATTTTTTCCACAAACAAGTATAAAGAATGTAAAGTATTTTAATTTTAAGAGAGAATGAAAGAAGAAAAAAAGTAATTGCTAATAATAATGATAAACAAGTGTTTACTAAGTAAAATTTCAATATGGGTGTTATTATACAACGATTTAAGATATATAAAAGAATACAAACAAAGAGAGAAAAGAAAATGAATACAGTAAACTTTCCCATCAAGCATTCTAGCATTTTAGACATAATTGCATTCGAAATAATTTTCTCATATGAATGAAACTGGGTTGTAATAATATTTTTACACATCGTTTACAAAAACGCTTGAAGGTTACAATAAATTGTAATGATATTCGTGAAACGCTTAATTTTGACACTTGTAGTTACAAGTTGTTTTTGTATAATAGTTTGTAAGA
Source organism: Microvelia longipes (assembly GCA_018340805.1). Taxonomy (NCBI): domain Eukaryota; kingdom Metazoa; phylum Arthropoda; class Insecta; order Hemiptera; family Veliidae; genus Microvelia; species Microvelia longipes. Next base: position 13,068,463 of record JACMZG010000002.1, on the reverse strand, counting down.
TTTGTGGGGGAGATAATCAAATTTAATTGACACAAATATGCTCGTTTCCTAGGAGATTCAAGATAAAATTTATAACCTACTAATGTTTTTTAATAAAATTGTATAAAAATCGCTAATAATTACTAGTCTACACTTGCTTATTAGTGAAACATATTTCTTACAGTTATTAGTAAACTAGTAGCTTTTTACTTGTAGTTTACAAGACTTTTACTTTTGAGAAACGGGGCCCAGGAATTAAAGGAAGGAAAGATTCTTGCTCCGGAAACCACGTTGATGGGAAAGTTGAAGCTCTCGTCGATAGAGAAACTAAATATGATTCTAGAGCTTATAAGAAGCTGTGGGAGCATCTTAGAAGCATTTTTAAATGCAAAATACATTTTAGCGTTCACCCAAAAATGGAGACAAAAGACATAATCTCCAACGGAAGTTTCAACATTCCACAGTATAAATATAACAGTATAAACAAATGTCCTTGTATGTAGTGTGTGTGTAATTATATATATATATATATATATATATATAAATATTATATATAATATATATATATATATATATATATATATATATATATATTATATATAATATATATATATATATATATACACACTACATACAAGGACATTTGTTTACTTAAGAACCCTCCTCACTTATTAACATTTTAAATTTTATATTAAGATAAACTTACTAATTTTAGCTTTTGTTCCAATTTTTTCAATACTATCAACTTGTATTTCTCCTTGTTCTCTGATTTCAGTCAATAAGTCAATGAAATCATTCCTCTTAACTGGAGCTCCTTCCCGATGTGACATCGTATCCAGAACGACCGACGTCAAAAAATGTTCAGTTCTTTTACTCAGAAATTTCGGCTTCAAGAAATGCTCCAGACCAACAATAATATTTTGCAAGGTAAACATAATTCTCCTTTTAAATGGAAAATCCGAGAATAATTTTTGAGTTATTTTCACAAATTCATTGTCGTCGTTTTCCATTGTATCGATATCTATTCCGTATGCGCATGTGCCAACGATTTTAGTTGTGTACCTTCCCATTATATCCTTCACATTGATTTCATTATTTTTCGATACTACATTTTGTAAAGTTTCTTCTAAATTTCGCGAACACATTTCGAAAAGTGGAAACATCAGTTTTAATTTCCCTGTTGTAAATGTTGGTGTTAATTTCACTCTCAGGGCTTTCCATTTATCACCACCTAGATTAAAAATATGATGACTTAAAGGTTCATTAACATTATCAACTTGAATGCGATCTGTAAAATGATGAAAGTCTTTCACCATTATTAACTTTATGATTTCTGGATCTTTAAGAAAAAGCACAGGTCGCCTTATAACATTAATTCCGACATATCCTTCGTTCATTTTATTGTAAATATTCTGACTCCATACCCTAAATATGTTTTCATAAGAAAAACTCGATACCGATTCCAAATGGAAAAGATGATTCTATGTAAGGGAAATTCCTTTTCTTCCAATATTCGTAGGGAAGTGTCCACCATTTGTAAAATAACCATCCTATGATGATTCCTCCAATAAATACTTCTAACATGTTTTAAATATCTGAAACACACATTAATTACAAACATTAAAATACTCCAAAAACGTATATCTTAATATATATATATATATATATATATATATTATATATAATATATATATATATATATATATATAATATAATATATATATATATATATATATATATAATAATAATAATATATATATATATATATATATATATATATATATATATATATATATATATATATATATAATATAATATAAAATAAAATACACGCAGATGGTTAAAAATATAGAGAAAAAAAAGTAGACTCTTTCTTTTTAAGAAAAGTACTTCTACTAGACTGATGAAGTTATTTTTAACGAAACGTTGCTTTGTTATTATATTTTTCACTATAATGTTAACCATGTGTTTATATTTTTTGTTGTTATTCGCGAGTGCGTATTTTAATTTCTTTGTGTGTGTGGTGTGTGTATGTATATATATATATATATATATATATATATATATATATATATATATATATATATATATAATATATATATATATATATATATATATATATATATATATATATATATATATATATATGCTAGCCATTCAGAATTCTAAATGTGTTAACATCCTAAATAATATTTATTTATTGCTAACCTATTAGGATAGCAAAAATTATTTGTGCTACTTTAATGGTTCAATAAATGGAAGAATAATATAGTATTACTAGTTTATGAAATAAGCGAATTTTTAATGTATTAGTCAAAAAATAGGGTACAGGAAACCTCGGTACTTTTCCTTACAACTTTGGACTCGCTTTGCTCGTCCTCAAAATTTCAAGACTATCCATTGCCTAAGGTGTTATTAATTCGGTCTCGCTCTCTTTAACCTGAGTATAAGAGTGGTTATCCGATGTCTAGGGTGTGCAAATTCGTCCTCAAATTGTCGTGTTTATCTAAAGCTTAATATAATAAATAAATAAAAATATTTTTAAGTATTTTTTTTTAAATTTACATTAAGTTTAAAAGCTATAAGGTAATTGGAGAATCAGCTTTTAAATAATTACTGTTGCATTAACATATGCTATAATATGCTACTTAAATAAAAAAAATTGAATCATTTTAAAAATACTAAACAAAACTTAGGACAAACAATTTACAAAGAAACATAAAGCAATAAGTATTTAAACTCTATGGTACAAAGCTAAACATGGGAATGAACATAATTATTATGAGGGAATCGACTAACGGCATTATTACCTTCCTGGAAATGACTGAGATGACTAGTTAACAATTTAAAACTTATAACTTACAGACTAGAAAATGATCACAGACTTAATAGCTACTTTTAAGTCTTATTATAAAAAAATATTAAAATTTATAAAAAAATTATACGTAATTTGAATTTTATTTTTTGGAGTATAGAGGATTTCAAGAAGTAAATCTTTTATGCACCTCATACATTTATTTCATTAAGAATCCTTATTTCTGCAGGCAGGAAGTTATAAAGTTGAAGACCTGATTGAATGGTATTGTACTTTGTACTTAGCTGTCTTAGATAACTAAATCTGTCAATAATATACTGACTTGTCTGTCTGGTAAAGTAAGTATGTATATTTTCGATACTTATCGAGAATATACATACTTCTTAAAATGTATTTATCATATGAATGTACATACATTTTATATAATATAATATACATACATATTATATATAGTCGTTAGGGATGATCTTGCTTTGTGCAATTAAGTAATGTTATCAGTTAAATGACAATAACTGAGTAAAGGGAATACGAAGTAGCATTCTGGCTTCACTACGCTTACCAAATACCCAGTGTGTTATAGTCGTGGGTTAATTAAAGAATAGAAAAAGATCCAGTAGATGGGGCTATAATCAAATTATTGGTTAATAGTTTTATGTCGTGTTCACGCTTACATTAAAGCTCAGGCCGTATCAAAGACGTTTCCTAACATTTTCCTAACATTTTCCTAACATTCTCCTAACTTTTTCCTAACATTTCCTACTTTTCCTAACATTTTCCTAACATTCCCTAACTTTTTCCTAACATTTTCCTAACTCCTAACATTCTCCTAACATTTTCCTAACGTTCTTCTATCGTGTTTTAAAAGTTTTCTAGAGGCTTCGCATGATTTTATTAGTAAGAACCTAAGGTAGTTATGTCAAAAAGTGATACCATTGTAAGTAACATAATATATCGCAAAATATCAATGTTATTAACTTATTACCTGGATTTACGACACACTTTGTCATAAACAACAATGCAGCCTTGCTTTGGTGAATGTTAAATATATTAGGAACTTTATTTACATATGTTTTCAGTAAACAGTAGAGTTTAATACAAATACAATGTTCAATTATTGTAACAGCTTTCATAAATAAAGCAGTATCAAGCGTTTCAAGTTTGAACGTGGACCAGGTTGTACGAATCCAAAGGTGTCTAAATGAAGACCTGTTAATCAGTGCAACACTGTTTTCATTTTGCTAAATCATTTACACAATTTTGTTTTTCGTATTTTGTCATCAAATTCATTTTTGTTTGTGTAAAATCTTTTTGGTATAATAATGGCTGAATTATTCACACCGGACCAACTGAATTTCCTCTTTAAATCAATAGCCCGCCACAAACAGACCATAGAAAATAAAAAATCTAATTGTGTGGCGGGCTGAAGAATAGAAAAGGCTTGGGCGGAGGTGTTAAAAGAATTTCAGGGTAAATTCCCTAATAGTAAGGTAAGTGGATTAATAGTAACTTATATTATGTAAATTTATGTAGATAGTTATTAATACGACAAAGTGTGTCGTAAATCCAGGTAATAAGTTAATAACATTGATATTTTGCGATATATTACGTTACTTACAATGGTATCACTTTTTGACTTAACTACCTTAAGTTTTCCTACCTTAAGGTTCTTACTAAAAAAAAAATAATGCGAAGCCTCTAAATGACTTTTAAAACACGGGAACGATCATTTAAATTTCGTGGCTTAAAAACATTTCCCTTACCTAAACCTAAGGTGAGTGTTAGGAGAATGTTAGGAGTTAGGAGAATGTTAGGAAAATGTTAGAGAATGTTAGGAAAATGTTAGGAAAAAGTTAGGAATGTTAGGAAAATGTTAGGAAAAAGTTAGGAAAATGTTAGGAAAACGTCTTTGAATACGGGCCTAAGTAGGTGATCATAATTTGCAGCCTGATAAACAAATTAGGTTTGTTTGCCAATAAGGTAAAAACTGAATGTTTAATGCGAATCACAGTTCTAATCAAGAAGCTGTGAAAAAAATAAAAATTTATAGACCGGTAAATTTTAAAATTTAATTGACAATATTTTCAAAATAAAGACCAATATAAAAATTAAATTTTGTGAATCGAATCGATTTTTAATGAATTCTTTAAATCTTAGTGTTTTAGCAAAATAGTTAATCGCAATATGGAAAATATCATCTTTAAGCAGCACAACTAGAAGTCACTGACTTAAAGTCTGATTTTTGTCCTAAGTTTCAACTCATTAGCATAAACACAACGGTAGTTATGCGTAACACAAACACACACAATTAGACAGACAGCGTGATGAAAACCTCTCAGAAAGCCATGAAAATAAATGAAACGGGTATTATGATAAAACTTCGGTTTCGGATTTTTTGGTAAACACAATACTTTTCCTTAAACCTGCAGTAGTTGGTGAGAGAAAGTAAAAACGTGATTTGTATACATTGTATTATTTGTGTCAATCGATGAAATTTGAAATAATGCTGACAATAAATATTTAACTTCGTACTTGTGTTTGTCTGACTTAGTTGTACTGGCATACAAAATTTCAGCTCATTCAAACAATTTTTTTAATTTTTGTGACTTTTGCTGTCATTATCATAAACAATAGGATTTGCGACATACATAAGGTAAATTTTTGTTCCAAGGTTTCATTTCGATCCAATAAGCGTTTGAAAGTTTACGTATCCTTTTTAAGCGTCTTGGAACAAAATCTCGTGCTTATATTCATGGAAACTTACGTACAAAAGCTATAATAAATAATAAATATATATATATATATATATATATATATATATATATATATATATATATATATATATATATATATATATATATATATATATATACAACCTTAAGCTTAACCTTTCATAACAACATGAACCCAACCTTATTTTCTTTTTTGAAAATTGGCAAAAACTTAGCCATGATCTAAATCAACAGTCCAACGTCTCCGTTTTTATTTTTTCTAACCTACCTATATAAGTGCGAAAAAAAAGATAATTTTGTTTACCCTAAAAATCCAAAACTGAGTATCATAGTTTTACCCGTTTAAAGCTCTTTTATGCCATCCTGAGTGGTTATCATTATCCTGTCTGTCTCTGTGCACGCATAATTCCTTATGCTTTTATGCTTCTTTTAAAGTTTATTGAAATGGTGTGTTTAAATCTTTTTTGAAATACAAGTTGAAGAAAAATACTGATGTACCCAGTACCAGATTTGTATGAAATCAGCTAATCATAACTTTGTGATAAAATATAAAACCATTCAAAATTACTTACACTTTGATTATATTTTTAGAATATATTAAAATCTGCTTTTGCACTTATACACTTTTCATACTAAAATCAAAATTTATTATACATTAAATACTCATAAAAATGCTAAAAATACTCTGTTCTCTTTTGACTAGTTTAATGTTTTTATCTAATCTTTCTTTCAGCTCGAACTGTTTAAATATTTTACAACAGCCCAAGTAACTCTAAATTAAATTTTAAAGATAAAATTTGAATTCATTGCAAAATTATAATTTGTCATTCTAATATATTCATTGTTATATTTAACAATTTAATATTTAGTTATCGTAAAATAGTTTTTGAATCGGATTAGCAAATCTCGTCTTGTGTTTTATTACGAACTGAGTTTTATAAAGATGCGTTTGTATTAGGAAGGTCGCAGAACGAGATTGACAGAGTCTCGGTCAACCGTAAGTGGGAGTTTTGTTTTAGCCGAGGTCAAATTTAATCGTGCTTACTGGATCACTGAATTATAACGAATTATTAATCTATCCAAGGATTTCAAAAAACTCTACTAGCTTATTTTTGCTTGCTTAGAGAATATGACTGTTGCGCCACAACGATATTAGTTAGCACTATAATTGAAAACATAATTAATTATACAATTAACATAGCATTATATTAATTATGTTATTTTTATTCTTTTTAGCGCTTTAACCGGTAGTGTTATATTAGCGTTTTCCCCTACTCAACTAATCCTACTCAAATCTCACTCAACTACTTTATCCCCGAGTTTGTACAAAATCATTAATCTAGGCAGGACTCTCCGTAAATGTCGGCACATGTGACCCACAGTTTGTCTAGTTCATTTAGCTCAACTAGACTATCCAAACTTACCGCTCTGGCTAGTGCTCTGCGACTAGTTCATAATGTGCCTTCTTCATTTAGACCAGCTACACTCAGGCCAGGCTCAACACTTTGAGCTTGTGAACAAGTAGTCAGCTAGCGCTCACTATTTGTTCATAGTGTGCATAGTTTATCTAGTCTTACTAGCTCCTCTAATCACATTAGTTTCTCTTGGTCCGCATCCATTCAACCAATCTCACAAATCTCATCAGCTCCTTTATCACTAGACTCTAGCTATGCTCGCCGCTTTAGCTAGTCCAGCACCACCCGCAAAGAACTCTAGCCATCCCGACGTCAGTGTCCAAAAACTCATTATTTAGTTCTGGGCTGAACATTTTGCAGTGTTACTAGGAGAGGTCTGCCTTCCAGAGGCGAGCACTTCGTTCCTAGTCACTTATGTCATTCTATTATGGTATCAATAAAGTTAATATTACTTATAATAATATCAATGCGTTATTATTTGTATTATCATACGTTACTTTAGGTCAATTGCATTTAATTTAAGCTCGTGACAAACTTGCAAATTAGCGATTAAATCTTTCGTGTCCTCAACCTGAAATAATATATAAACCAAGTAGGGAAACTCCTATACATATATTAAAAAAATCAGACATGCGTGATCAGCTAATAGCTGGCTCAAAAACAAAATAAAATCGCTAAAATTGGAATAACTGCGTATGAGCCCTCTGCGTATAAGCCAAGCCAAACTGACTTCAATGACAGAATGTAGAGCTGTAGGCAAATATGGGAACTCAAACCTCAAGTATTGCGATACCTGTACTTAATGGTAATCAGACCTATTATTACCTATTGCGCCCTTATGTGGTGGTCTAATGTCAATCAAACCGCAGCAATTATCAAACTGAACTCAGTTCAGCGTTTAGCCTGTTTGTCCATTACAGGGTCCATGAATTCAGCACCAACTACTGCTCTAGAGGTCATGCTGGGCTTTTCGCCTTTTGATCATGTTATAAAGCGTGAGGCTAGGCTGGCAGCCTACAGACTGGGAGACAGGGAGATCCTTACTATTAGAGGTCCCTCCAAAATAGTGAATGTAATTCAGAGGCATGCAAACTTGCTTTCAAACCTTTTGCGAATTAATATTTTTCCGACTTAGTGAAATTATTGTTTGTTATATTAACAACACCATCTTCGTCTCTCTACCCATAATAGACCAAGAGCCCAGGGTTGTTTTGTTAATACAAAAGTGTAATGGCTGGAACCGGTCTCAATTTTTCGTAAATACCTTCCTGAACAAGGATCTGCAATTCTGCCGACTCGTATCGGATGGGTGTCCCAGGCAGAACGCACTTTAGGGGCCAAAGGTTCTGCCTGGGACACCCATCCGATACGAGTCGGCAGAATTGCAGATCCTTGTTCAGGAAGGTATTTACGAAAAATTAAACCCGTATCTAGCCATTACACTTTTTATTAACTCGGGTGGTAAATTTGACCTGTAAAGTGCGTTCTGCCTGGGACACCCATCCGATACGAGTCTGCAGAGTTGCAGATCCTTGTTCAGGAAGGTATTTACGAAAAGTTGAGACCGGTTCCAGCCATTACACGTTTTATTAACAAATCACCCCTGGGCTCTTGGTCTATAAGCTTTACTAACTCTAAGCTGAGCCGGCCAAAATAATGCCGAAAGTCGGCTCTGCTTAAAGTTAGTAAAGCTTATTGGTGGAGAGACGAAATTGGTGTTGTTAATATTATAGACCATTCCACAGCGCTCACTGAAGTTCTTGTTTGTTACTTTCTGTTATACAAGAGATAACGTGGAAGTCGTTTAAGATATACTATATGAGTAATCATATTTTTTTAAATTATAGTAGTAAAATTAAAAACGCCCTGAAAAAATGTATCGGAAAATTTGTTTTTAGTTAAATAATTTCTTATAGCAATGCAGAAGTAAAGTGAATTAAATTTATATGGAATATGATGTGTCGTGAAAATATTACGTAACTTTAAATCTACGACAGGATGATGTAACTACTCAAAAGCAATGCGAGTGCAATATCTAATATGAGTACTAGGATACTCGAGATATAGATAACATTTATTAGTAACATAAAACAAGATGTTGAACATATAGAAAGTATCGAATTACAGCACGTGTGACGTTTTATTTGTATTCTACCCAATTGCATTGACAAGGTTACATTTGGTTTGGTTCTAGAGGAACCATTCCACTAAAAACTAAATTATTTTTTGACAAGATCGGCATCGATCATAATTTTCTTAGACTCTTAGGTGAAAATATAATTTTAGACTACACTAGGTATAAATAACCATATTTATCATTGATTGTAGTTTTATTTAGATGTATATATGTAAAATTTTAAAACTTTAATGTAATTATTTACATTATCTAATATAATTATGTATAAATTAATAGTTTGATACAAATTATCTTTAAGATAGATTAAGTATGCTGTGCGTTTCAGAAATCCTTTAAAGAAGGACAGCTCCCTTTATAATGTAAATTGTTATAAATAAAGTGTTTTTCTCGACTAGAGGCCGACAAATATAACTTGATCCAATGAGGTGTGCGCTACTGTCGTTAGAAAATGAGAGGGGGGGGGGGGGGTACATTCGACAACAAAAAGACCAATAATTACATTGGTTTTATTCCCAGTGGTTAGATTTTGCTGAGTCATTATTGCGGGTTACGACATCTTAAAAAAATTGATGTCGGATGGTACAACTAAACTTAGATATTGATCTTGTTCCAAGATTTCTAGCATAAATACACTGAGAGATATATTTTGCATTATATAAGTTTACAACTATTAAATAAATAATTACGACGCGTTGATCTGCTGTCGGGCGGATTTGATTTAGAATGGGTGTTTGCGTGCTTAACAACCCATTTCTTGCTTAAGGTTCCGGTTCATGCTTTAGAACCTGAGCAGTTATTTAATTGTCAAGCACTGCTCGTAACTCATTTTGTCTGTATTTTTTAAAGGAAATGCGCTAAAACCTTTAAAGATAACTGACTAAGCTTAAAGATAAGTAACTAAGCTTTAAACTAGTGCAAATAATAGTGGGTACTTCTAATTTTAGAGGCATAGTTTTGTATGCCTGCAATTGTAATTACCAACTGGATAATTATGCGCATTTCCTTTGAAAAATACAGACAAAATGAGTAACGAGCAATGCTTGACAATTGAGTTACTGCTTAGGTTCTAAAGCATTAACCAGAACCTTAAGCAAGAAATGGGTTGTTAAGCACGGAAACAAGCATTCTAAATTAAATCCGCCTGACTATGCAGCTAAGGAAACGTTGCCGACTCGAGTTAGCGATTACCTGTATCTAACCTCGCCTTTGGCTCGGGGGCTAATTTATGAGACTGGTCTGCAAAATTCTATTTTGCTGCTTAGTAGCATAATATACTACTTATTCATTACTTGTTATTATTATATTTATCAATTTATTTTATAAATAAAGGTTTTACCTGTAGGTGAGAGACAACAGGGATGAAAGCTGCATTTTAAATTTCTTCCTCATTTCTTCCTCAATCTCAAAAATTTATTTAATTGATTGATCTTTATTTTTCTATTTAAGTAATGTCACTTCTTAACCACAGACATTTTTTTCGTTTAATCGCATTACAATAACTTGGTATAGTGTTCTTTCTTAAACAATCCGGTTCACATAACACCGTACACTTGGTTTTACTTAGTGGTTTAACCATATTTTAGATTTATATTTTCTTTAGATAAGCCGCAAGGCTCTAAACGGCTCTATATTAGATCATTTACTTTTTCAACAAGCGCATCCGTATCACAATAAAGTTGTATCTTTTAACAATATTATATAATAAATTATTTGAGTAAAATTAACATTCATAATAATATACAATTTTTGATATAATTAAATATTACAATTTTGACAGAGGTGAGCGCCCCCAAAAAGCATAATCTAAACTGACTATCTCAAAGACTAAGGTCTATAACTGAAGAACCCCCACTTTTAGGCGTATTTGAATTCATTTCTGGCTTAAGCTTCCGTTGCTTTATAACTTGAGCAGATACTCTATAATCAAGCACTACTCTTAACTCATTGTTTCTGTATTTTCTAAGGAAATGCACACAATTATCCTGTTGGCTATACAAAATTTGCCTCTAAAATTGGCATTGCAAAGAATTATCAGCACTAGTTGAATGCTCAGTTGGTTTCTATAAAGGTTTTAGCGCATTTTTTTTTTACAGAACAATCAGTTACGAATAGTGCTTGATAATTGAGTAAATGCTCAATTTATAAAGCATAAACCGGAACCTTAAGCAAGAAATGGACTGATAAGCACGAAAACACGCATTCTAATGGGAATTCGCCCGACATGCGGACCACCATGCCAGAATTATTTTGTAATCATAAACTTATAAAATGCCAAAAGCGATAAAAATTATCGTCCTTAGCAGGATTCAAACCCAGGTAACATGGATTTGAGTGCTCATAACGGCTCCGGACCACTCTCATTCAACTCACAGGCTCAAAAACATCGATAAAATATGTAGTTTACCAACCGTTTTTTAGGATTTCTGTAAATTGACCATTGTATTTCGACTTTTTCGTCACTTAGAGTGGTCGACTTCAGACCGGTTTTATTTAAATCAGCACCCAAAAGTACAAAAAGTCAATTAGAGTGGTCGCATCCTATGAATATTTAAGTTTCACGAAAAATGTATTATTTAGTGTTGAGGACCTCTGAAACGGATTTCGACCATGATGCCTCTCACATTAGTGATTTTTTTCTAAAGGAAATTTGCTAGAATTTTAAATTGATCTTAGGCACCTTATACTTTATATAAAAATCGATGACTCTAGTGGGCATTTTTCAGTGATGTCACATTAAATCACTTTATACAACACAGATATTTAAAGAATATATGTGATAGATAATAATAAAACTTATGTTGCAACAAAATGGTTAAAAAATAATGCAATATTTATGAGAAATTATAAATATTATAAAAAATCAATAAATGACATCTCTAATATCAAATAGTATGTCAATAAATTACATCAATAGTATAAAAATTGTATACTCTTTATTTGTAAGTATTAATAATCGAGAATGTTTAGGTTAATTTGTTGATGTTTCGAAATTCATCCGATAGAGTCATTCTATTTATAATATATCCATACATAATAAGTAAAGTGGTATACAGGCTTAGAAGTTGGTAGTAGGCCAAGGCATAAGTTGCACAAGGACTACTGTATTTTATTGTATATCATAGTACCAATAAGATCGATAAATATCCTTGAGTGTAAGGATAATATAAATTGTCAAATGATTTTTATCTCATTTTTATTTACATACATTTGTTTTCCCCCCACCATTCCTTGGAAACTCAAAACTAATGAAACCGTGTTTACAAGGGTTTGCAAATTTTGTTGTTTCCCTTCACAACTCCTTAGAAAACGTAATGACATTGAGTTTAAAGGGGAATGAAAGCGAGTTTGATTGAATGACCGACATTCGAGATGAGAGGAGTAGGAATGAACTGCAACGGGCTCACTGTATTCGCTGTTTTTTCGATCCTGAATTTCGACAGGATGGTTGTTATTCCCATTTTAGTCTGTAGTAATCCAAACCGCATCCCTGGAAACAGACGTTAGAATAACAATTTTTACATTTAGAAAATATATTGAAAAAAAGTTGTTTACATGTTTTATTTGAAAACGAACTTTTATTTAAAAGAAATGTAATTCGCTCGAAAAATTGTTTTAACCAACTCATCCAAATATGTAATTAATTTGTCCAAGACTGTTAATTAAAAATAAAAGGCACGTACTAAGTAAAATTCATTGACAAAAAAATGAATTCTTAACGATTTAACGGACCTCAGAAAAAAAATAAATGGGTATTTATTAATTATTGTATATTTAGGTTATGGCTCGGTAATGGTCCATTACTGTATGTACTGGAAAGGTGATGAATTTTCAATACTTCATACACATACATACATACATACACACACAAATATATATATATATATATATATATATATATATATATATATATGTATGTATGAATGTGTATGATATTTATATATTTACAGGATGTTAAAAAATTTTTTGTTGGTATTTGCAATAGGTTGATATTGTAGGGGAATTTGCAGGAGTGTCAAAGAAGGTTTCGTAAGCCTGTCTGTGGACTAACTTTTGAATCAACTTGGCATTTGCCTGTAAAATTGAGGTGAATCCACAGAAAACCTCAATTGGAGTTTTCGGACCGGCGGGTCCCAAATAGTGTGGGACAGTCTAGTAAAATAGACAGGTAGGGGTGGCTTAACCCTATCTTGTAGTGACATTGAATGCGTTTTGGATGTTGACTTCTTAACATGTTTATGCTGATAATATTTCCGTTTGTTAATCTTAGGGTATAAAAATACCATGTGTTAGCTCCAAAAGACGGCATAATCTTACTAGACTTCTGTATTTTCTAGTCTTCTTGGATGTTTTAAACTTTAAGCAATTCAAGCTCGGCCATAAAATAGGAGACAATAAAGCAATAAAATGACTGGAGTTTATGCAATGACATAATATTTTTCATTGATTGATACTTCTACGTTTGCTCCGTAACTTACTGTATAACCAATTAGAACCACATATTTCCCCTATAATTTTGTTAATCCTTGTCACATAAAGTCACATTTTCGTGATAAGTAAAAAGGTCAATTTAAAATATGGTTCCTTAGTTCAAATACGTTTATTTTAATAAAGAAAACTTTACCATGTGCCTAAAATACCCTTTCATGCTTTGCTTAAACTCAAACATTTTTAATAATCGGTTTCAATTTGGCTTTATTACTCTTATCTTGAATCTGACCCCATATTGCTCTCTAAGATACTTCCTGGTCGGAATCCTTAATAGAAATCACTGAAGGGGTCTTCACTTTAACCCTTGTAAGTTTCTTTTGCTACCGTAATATAAATATTTACCAAAAGCGCTTACCTATACAAAGTCTAGGTCCTTCCCCGAAGGGCAAATATGCAAACTGTGGTATGGCACTCTTATTTTCTTGATTAAATCTCTCAGGATCAAATTTACTGGGATTAGGGAAGTAATTGGGGTCGTGGTGTAACGCATAGACTGGTATCATTACTCGAATTCCTTTTTCTAGCACAGAACCGTCAGGCATTTGGTACTGCTTTGTACATTTCCTGGTGAGCATAGGGACGGTAGGATATTTTCTCATTGTTTCTAAAACACAAAGTAAATTAAGAAAAAAACTATTTCTACTCTTCCTCATTTGTACCGTATATATAGGATACCGTATTCCTCATTTCCGGTACATGGGAAAAGAATTGTGTTTGCAAACAAATCCGAAACTGGGAATTATCCGTATCAAGTCTTTTCAAGACCTCCTGAGTGGTTTTCTCAAAGTTGCCGTGTGTATGTATTTATGTCTGTGAGTGTGTGTATCTGTTATCATTGTAGTTAACATTGTATTTATGCTAGAGAGTTGAAACATTGTACAAAAAACAGTCTACCACTGTAGTTGTACTATTCGGAAAAAAAATGGATGTCACCGGAATTCAGGTGTTTTTAAGACATTCTGTGCAGTTTTTACAAAGTTGTCTCTCTGTCTGTATGTGTGTGTATGAGTTATCATTGTAGTAGCTCCTATTTTATTTATGCTAGAAAGTTAAAACATTGTACAAAAAATCAGTCTCTCGCTATAGTTGTACTATTTGTAAAATAAGTTTTTATGACGTCATTAAACGCAATAATGACTCAACGAAAATTTCGAAAAATCATTTAACGCGGAAAAATTATGCGATTACATTGACATTTGGCACGCATGTAGCAATGTATAAGAGTAACCTATGAGCCAAGTTTCATCTCATTATCAGCATTAGTTTATTTTTATCTGGTAGATCATATTAGGCAGAAGAAACTGCAGATATTAGATTTTAATAATTTTTTTATTGATTTTTACATCAACATTTATCGATGTAACAAATTTTAAGTGTCTTTAATCGGTGAAAGTGCTTTTGAATTTTGATAAAAGAGTGTTAATACTGCCTAACTTTGAGCCTCCATATCGTATTACCTTTGAATGGCAAAGAGATGAAATTCCGTTGCATTAAAATTAAAATTATATTTTTTAATAACCTTAATAAAAAGTTACGAGAGGATGAAAATAGCTTCGAGATGCTTCCAGTAAAGGATGGTTCGACTGTTATCACTAGTCTTGGTAGAGACACTTCCATGCCCCCCCCAGTTTAACTTAAGATTTATTAAGGGGGTATCTAATGTAAAGTAACTGCTTTGATTTATAATTCTTACCATGAACAACTTTATCCAGATAAGTCATATCCTGAACAGATTGATAATTTAGAGGTTGAGCGGATAATATTTCTTGTCTTAATTTCTCCTGTATGTCTTGATTTTCAGCTAATTCGTATAAACAATAAGAGGTCACTGATGATGATGTTTCAAATCCAGCTGCCAGAAAGACGAATACTTGCGCAACTAAGTCCATATCTGTTACGCCTGTAATCAAAATAGCAGAGTCCCATTTTTTTAGACCAGTATTGTTTGATTTAAAAGACAAATTATATTAATTATATAGAGGTAAAATGAAAAGCAAATCTCCGTCGGTAAATAATGTAAAGTTTAACGACTAGTTATTAGGGAGTAAAGAAGCACTTTTGATATAAACGAATTTCCAAATGGATTGGCCAATAAAGCGTGATTTTATTATATATAATATGTCAATCGATAAAATCGAAACTAACACAGAGTTACAAATGTAACTTCGTGCATTTGTTTTAAGATACACTCTATTACATGTACAAGAAAAGTAAGTCTGATCAGGCGTTTTTTCGAAGTTTTAAATTTTTTTAAAATGTTTTTGAGTCAATACTGTGGGTTTATCGTTATCACACACATGTCATAAATTATAGGGCTCTGGGCAATAATGAGGTCAACTGTGGTAGTAAGTTTAAATTCGACTGAGAAATTGATCGAAAGTTATTGGATCCCATAGAAATGTATAGCAACAAAATCTGATATATATATATATATATATATATATATATATATATATAATATATATATATATATATATAATATATATAGATATAGATATATTTATATACACTACATACAAAAAGACATTTGTTTACTTAAGAACCCTCCTTACTTATTAACATTTAAATTTTATATTAAGATAAACTTACTAATTTTAGCTTGTGTTCCAATATTTTCAATACTATCAACTTGTATTTCTCCTTGTTCTCTGATTTCAGTCAGTAAGTCAATGAAATCATTCCTCTTAACTGGAGCTCCTTCCCGATGTGACATCGTATCCAGAACGACCGACGTCAAAAAATCTTCAGATCTTTGAGTCAGAAATTTCGGCTTCAAGAAATGCTCCAGACCAACAATAATATTTTGCAAGGTAAACAAGATTTTCCTTTTAAGTGGAAAATCCGAGAATAATTTTTGTGTTATTTTTACAAATTCGTTGTCGTCGTTTTCCATTGTATCGATATCTATTCCGTATGCGCATGTGCCAACGATTTTAGTTGTGTACTTTCCCATTATATCCTTCGCATCGATTTCATTATTTTTCGATACTACATTTTGTAAAGTTTCTTCTAAATTCCGCGAACACATTTCGAAAAGTGGAAACATCAGTTTTAATTTCCCTGTTGTAAATGTTGGTGTTAATTTCACTCTCAGTGCTTTCCATTTATCACCACCTAGATTGAAAATATGATGACTTGAAGGTTCGTTCATGTTATCAACATTAGTGCGATCTGTAAAATGATGAAAGTCTTTCACCATTATTAACTTTATGATTTCTGGATCTTTAAGAAAAAGCACAGGTCGCCTTATAACATTAATTCCGACATAACCTTCCTTCATTTTATTGTAAATATTCTGTACTCCATACCCTAAATATTTTTTCATAAGAGAAAACTCGATACCGATTCCAAATGGGAACGATGATTCTATGTAAGGGAAATTCCTTTTCTTCCAATATTCGTAGGGAAGTGTCCACCATTTGTAAAATAACCATCCTATGATGATTCCTCCAATAAATACTTCGAACATGTTTTAAATATCTGAAACATACATTAATTACAAACATTAAAATACTCCAAAAACGTATATCTTAAAAATTATATATATATATATATATATATATATTTATGCACACATTTAGAATTATAAATGGGTTAGTATCCTAAATGTTAACCCATTTAGGGTAGCACAAAATTGTTTTTGCTACCCTAAATGGTTTAATAAATGGCAAAATAATAAATATAAGTGGCAAATTGCCATGATATAAGCGAATTTTTGATTGTATTAGTCAAAAAGTAAGGTACAGGAAACCTCGGTACTTTTCCTTACAACTTTGGACTTGCTTTGCTCGTCCTTAGAATGTCTAGATTATCCATTGCCCAAGGTGTTATGAGGAGTGGTTATGGTACGCGGCCAATACACTGAATGAATGGACTTTAAACTTCTGAGTTTATTTAGTCATGGGTTCAATCCCAGCACGGGCCTCTGGGATTTTTATGAGGGATAAAAATTCTTCATACCACGTCCTTCAAAAGGGACGTAAAGCCGGGGGTCTCGAGCCTGTGCGTTGTCAGGTACTCGTTAAAGATCCTTACTCTATATAAACTGGATATAGGCAAATTTAGGACCCTCAGTAAATTCATTATAATGCTGTAGTGTATCTGCCTAGTAGATTAAAGTGCATGGAGGTATGGTTTAACAGCGAGGGCACGTGTTGTTCCTAGTTTTCACAAGACTATATGAGTCAGTGAAAATATGTATGATTGCTTGAAAAAAACATGAGAGGAACCATAGAAATTCTTGGCTCTTCTGTCTAGATTAGATGAAATATACTTACACTTAAAATTAAAAGGAGTAGAACACTAACTTAGGGAGCTAGCAAAAAGAGCCCAACAACATGGCCTACTTGCCTGGTAATTACTACCACTCCCCCATATATTACTACTACTAAGGTGTTATGAATTCGGTCTCGCTTTCTTTGACCTTAGTATAGTGTGGTTATTTGATATCTAAGGTGTTATAAATTCGTCTTCAAATTGTCGTGTTTATCTAAAGCATAAAAATAAATAAAAAATATTTTAATGTATGAGAATAAAAAAATGTTTGCAAGCTTCAACAAGTTATTTTTTACATTTACAATAAGATTTAAAAGCTATAAGTTAATTGGAGAATCAGCTTTTAAATAATTATTGTTATGTAAAAATAATATGCTACAAAATTTCGATTTTTAACGAATTCTTTAAATTTTAGGTCTTTCAGCAAAATAGTTTATCGTAGTATGAAAAATATCATCTTTTAAGCAGCACAACTAGAAGTCACTAATCTAAAGTCTGATTTTTGTCCCAAGTTTCAACTCTTTAGCATAAACACAACGGTAGTTATGCGTAACACAAACACACACAATTAGACAGACAGCATGATGAAACCCTGTCAGGAAGCCATGAAAATAAATGAAACGGGTATTATGATAAAACCTAGGTTTCGGACTTTTTGGTAAGCATAAAAAACGTTGGTGAGAGAAAGTAAAACGTGATTTGTGTACATTAATAAACACACATATTATATTTATATATGTATTTTATATACATAATATATGTATATAAAATACACTATAATAAAAAGAAAAGTTAGTTAAATGTTCAATGAAAAGCGCGAGTCTTAACAGATAATAATATATTAACTTAATACTGGAAATACTAAGTACTAAACATAATTCTAGAACCAAAGTAAATTAGTAAATAATACAAATCGACAATTAAACATTACACAACTATAATTACAAGAGGGTACACGAAACAAAAATATCACAACCTCAGATAAACAAATATAAAATAATGAAATAAAACAGTCTCTCCACTAATGATATATATTTGACATAGCCAGCTTTCAATCTTAACAGATCATCATCAGTGCCTAACCAACAAAGTAAAAAATATATCACATATAATACTCTAAATAAAAATAATGTACTATAAAAAAGCAATAGAATACAATGAACAAATATTTTTACAATATGTATATATTTTGATTTTATTGCAAAATTAAAATAAATAAAAAATTGCAAAAAAAATATTTTAATTTTGCATTCATTACATTTTATTCTATTGCCTTTTATTCTAGTATGTTATTTTTATTTAGAGTATTTTATGTGATATAGTTTTTACTTTGTTGGTTAGGCACTGATGGTGATCTGTTAAGATTGAAAGCTGGCTATGTCAAATATATATCATTAGTGGAGAGACTCTGTTTTATTTCATTACTTGAAACTCCACAACTCATTTTTCTTTATTTAAATATAAAATAAATTCATGAAATCTACTGAATAAAGGAATAAAAAAAAAACTGAACACTATAACGTGCGACTAGAATGTGTTGTATAAACTACATTTTTGTGAATAATCTTAATTTCTGTTATTATCAATCTTAAAACTAAAATCATTAAAGTAACAACCATTTTAGAGTAAATTTAGTTATATTGAATTATAAAATTTCAATTATTATTATTATTATATACAGGGTGTTTCATATAAAGTGTCCACCAGAAAAGGAGGTGATAGTACTCCTTAAAGGGAACAAAAAATGTCCCATATTATTAACCCCGATCTCCAACCGTTTTCCCACAAGGTCAAATTTAATATTTCAAAACAATATTTGACCTCACATCATAAAATTGTTAATAGGGATTTAACTATTCAAGCTAGAAAGGCCAAATTGGTATCATTAGAAAGCTGAGTAAATTTCCTAAAGGACAAACTACTAACCATGTCAAATATTTTGGAACTACTGCCCAAAATTTTGCATGAAACATGATTTTTTTTAAAAAAATGAATTTTATGGAATTTTTGTAGTAAGGCATTAGAGGAAGTAAGAGATGAGCAAAAGTTCAGCCAAAAACGGAAAAAACTTCTCTTATGACTGACCTTTAAGAAAATGTAAATATTTTCATACATTCAATAGTCAAAAATGTAAGCTATTGTTGCTAGAAGTTGCAAAAACTGATCATTTTTGTCGTATAAAAGTGAAAATAATGTGTTATTTTAATAAAATATTTTATTTTCGAAAATAATTTAATAATACGATTTTTAGACTCTAGAAGGTAAAATAAACCTATTTTATTCTTACACATTTTCTCTAAAACCACTCTTTTCCCTTGCTTTTGAGATTTTTAATTATGGTATGTACCATGTAATTAACATTGTAGACATATGCAAAAATGCCAAAAAAATATCAGTTTTTGCAACTTCTAGGAAGAATGGCTTAAAATGTTGACTATTGAATGTATAAAATTATTTAATTTTTCTTAAAGGGCAATCATAAGAGAAGTTTTTTCCGTTCTTGGCTGAACTTTTGCTTATCTCTTACTTCCTCTAATGCCCTACTACAAAAATTCCATAAAATTCATTTTAAAAAAAAAAATCATGTTTCATGCAAAAGTTTGGGCAGTAGTTCCAAAATATTTGACATAGTTAGTAGTTTGTCCTTTAGGAAATTTACTCAGCTTTCTAATGATACTGATTTAGCCATTCTAGCTTGAATAGTTAAATCCCTATTAACAATTTTATGATGTGAGGTCAAATATTTTTTTGAAATATTAAATTTGACCTTGTGGGAAAACGGTTGGAGATCGGGGTTTATATTATAGGACATTTTTTGTTCCTTTTGAGGAGTACTATCATCTCTTTTTCTGGTGGACACTTTATATGAAACACCCTGTATATATTTATCTACTTACGGCTGAAAATTAGTCATTACTGAACTGTTTTCAAGCTAAAAAATGTCATTTTGCCTATACTATCGACAAAATATTTAAAAGCAGTACGGGAAATTTGCTTGGTAATACTCTACCTTCTAGAGAGTTATGTTAAATGTTACATTTAACATGTAACAAGGAGTTACATTTAAATTTATTGGTAAAAAGTCAAAACGCCCAAGGAGGAGAAATGAATGAGATGAGGTTATTATGTTGTAGGTTATTGAGTTAATTTCGGTGTTTCTTGTCTGGTAAACATGATTATTGTTTATGATAACATTTCCTATATTACTTAAAATGCGATTTATTATTGAGTATTAAACATTTTTATAAAATATCAAATAAATATAATTTTGAATAAAATATAGGCAGCACTGATATTTAGAGCTTGTTTTAATTGTTTACCAGCTGTTTTTGAATCGTCAGATTATTATTGTTTGTTTTGTCATTTATTTCATTATTTTATTATTCAAGTTATATTTCATTACATTAAGTCACAAATGTAAAACGTAAATAACTTCTAAAACTGTAAACAAGGTAAACTAAATTTGCTATAAAATATAAGAAATCAGAATAATAGTGAACAAATTAACATAGAAATATTAATAATTGACAAATTACAAGACCAACCTGATATTGTGAGTGATGCAACAAAATTGAAGCAATATTTAAAATACATGAAACCCTTTTCTACTTGTTTATTTATTTAAGTTATAGGTTTCTTATCTTAATTTAATGAGTTATTGTTATCTTAATTTTACTGTATTCTTATGCTTATTTTTCATCCGTTAGTAGATAAAATAGTATATGCTACTATGCAGCTAAGGAAATATTGCCGACACGAGTCAGCGATTACCTGTATCTACCCTCGCCTTCGGCTTGAGGGCTTACTTATAAAACTCGTATGCAAAATTCTATTTTGCTGCCTAGTAGCACAATATACTATTCCTTACTTGTTGTTATTATATTTTTTAATTTATTTTATAAATATAGGTTTTACCTGTAGGTGAGGGACACCGGGGATGTAAAATGCATTTTAAATTTCTTTCTCATTTTTCCCGCGATCTCAGAAATGTATTTAATTGGTTGATCTTTATTTTTTGATTTAAGTAAAGTCATTTCTTACCCACAGAAAATGTTTAATTACATCTCAATAACTTGTTAAAGCGCTAAACACCCCTTTTCACATAACACCGTACACTTGGTTTTACTTAGTGGTTTAACCATGTTTTAGATTTTTTTTTTTGGGGGCATTGGTCTACTAGGACCACACAGCCATGGAATACTTATTTTATACTTTTATGACTTGAATAAGTAATAAAAACTGTTAAAAATGTTGATAGAAAATATTAAAAATAAAAATAAAATAATTTATAATTTATTAATAAATTAAATAATTTATTAATTTATAATTTATTTGAGATTTATATTTGCTTTAGATGAGCCGCAAGGCTCTAAATGTACGATATTATTAGATAATTTACTTTTTAAACAAGCGCGTCCGTATCACAATCTAAACTGTATTACTATCCCGTAAACTAAAGTCTGAAAAACTGAAGGCCATTAGACCCTTTGTTTTGTACCATAGATTGTACAAAACTATGCTGCACTATATTTTAGACACTCATACAATACAATTTATGCTAATCTACAATACATTTTAGCGCATTGCCTTTATAAGTGTCCTATACATAACTGATTCAGCGCATCCTATTTATATTTAAGTTTCGCGCAAAGTGTATTTTTTTGTGGTTGAGGACCTCTAAAACGGATTTTGACCATGATGCCTATCTCATTAGTGATTTTTTTCCAAAGGAAATTTGCTAGAAACTATAGAAACCATAAATTTAAATTGATCTTAGGCACCTAATACCTTATATAAAAATCGGCAACTCTAGTGGGCATTTTCCAGTGACGTCACATTAAATCACTATATATATATATACAACACAGATATTTAAAGAATATATGTGATAGGATAATAATTAAAACTTATGTTATTACAAAATTGTTAAAAAATAATGCAATATTTATGAGAAATTATAAATATTATAAAAAATAAAAAAATAGCATCACCAATGTACAGTTATGGTACCACGCTACTAATGCAATGATGAGAGCTGTTGTATACTCCCTCTAAGTATTAGTCTCTTTGCATTGATCAAAGGGTCGGTTGAGTTCAAGGATGTTGAATAAAGGGGATGACGCACTAAGTCGAATTGCCATTCAACAAAGTGACCCCATCGAAAATCAAAACATAGAGAAGAATGCAACACGAAACACACGTCAAAACCCAACTGCACATGCTTGGTACGAACTGCGCATGCTTATGATCCTTATAACAGCGCAGGTCTTAAAATTTAGAGGCAAACTTAACTCTCAATGGGTTTCCCATTGTTTTGCTTGCGAAGGTTATAAACAAATTGAAAAAAGTTCATACTTTTTAACTGTGTTTTTGTCAATATTGCTAAAAAGTAACAACTTAAAGAAAATTAAGAACATTACAACCAAAATTGAATCTTGAAAACTAGCAAAACATTTCACTAGGCTAAAAAAAGACAAAATGTTAACACATTTTACTTACTCTCTACGAAAAGTAAACGGTAAAGCTTCAATTACTCTCACTAAAGTGGCTACCTGGAGTCCAAAATGTAAAATATAAGCACAAATGACTTGACAAGCACCAAATGTAACAATAACGAAAGCACTGAAGAAAGTTGAGAAGCACACTCGACAACCAAGAATTGTATAACAACGTAGCTACATAACCTGCGTTTGGCGCCTTTTTTAATTATAACCTAAGGGAAGGTAAGTTTGCTCCTATTTCTCTATCTCATACAACTTCCATGGGGTCAGTAATGTTCCTTAATGCGTCATCCCCTTTATTTAACAGAGTTGGTCTGGTCCAAGGATATTGAATAAAAGGGATGACGCATTAAGCAACATTTCAGACCCCATGGAAGTTGTATGAGATAGAGAAATAGGAGCAAACTTACCTTCCCCTTGGTTATAATGAAAAAAAAAATGCGCCAAACACAGGTTATGTAGCAAGGTTGTCTTCTCAACTTTCTTCTGTGCTTCTCGTGATTGTTACATTTGTGGTGCTTGTTAAGTCATATGTGTTTATATAATTTTAAATTTTAGACTATACTTTGCCACTTAGGGAGTGATAATTTAACCGTGTTTTGTTATAACCTTCTCAAGCAATAAACAATGGGAAACTATTGAGAGATAAGTTTGCCTCTAAAATTTAAGACCTGCGCTGTTATAAGAATTGTAAGCATGCGCAGTTTGTACCAAGCATGAGCAGTTGGTTTTTGTTGACGTGTTTTTCGTGTTGAATTCTCTCTATTTTTTGGTTTTTAATGGGGTCACTTTTTTGAATGGCAAATCGACTTAGTGCCATACAAAACTCTTTTTTTTACTCTTTTATTCAAGATTAAATTGACTTGGTCTGGTTAATTTGACTTGGTCTGGTCAAGTGAGTTATTATTTAGAGAGAATAGTGATCTTCTAGGAAGGGGGACGGTAGTAGAATCTAGGGCCGGAGTAGAGTCAGTCTGTCGGGGATGCTCGAGATTACCACTATTGTCTGTAGACTAATTATTCATAAGTATAATTATTCTGATTGTGTTATGTAAAGGATCGCGAGTTTCGAAGATTTTTACGGTATTTGTTAAATGGTCTCCTTGATCTAATTTGTCGATAGTTATTCACCGTAGGGTGACTGATAGTGTATTTTTAGTTTAGTTATATTTTGTTAGTTAAATAAGTATTGATGACGCTCAATGTTAATGCATATGTGTTGATGTTAAAAACTAAGTTAAGTTTAAAAATAAATTTTAAAACAAAGCATAACATAAATGTAAAATAAATATCAGGTAATTGAAAATTTAAGCTAAGTATAGTACATAATTGGGTAAAATTTGATTTTAGTGACCTAAGCCAAATAAAAGAATTCTCTTATCATCCTATTTCCCTTATCCTACACTATTCTTATCATTCCACTCCCATAAATAAATACCTACAAGTAATAAAACTAGTTATGCCTTGCACCAAGAACTCACGTCAGAAGAATGCATCAAATACAATTATTAGAAAACGGTCTCGCTTCGCTCGCTAGATGGAGTAAATATCCTTATAAAAAGGGCGCGCTTCGTTACATATTAAGGCTTGCTACGATCGTTAGTTTGAGTGAATTATTTGCTAATATTGTACATACTATGTCAAATAGAGTTTCGGCTTTGCTCGCAAGATTGCGGTTATTAGTAACAATACATAGTAAAAAGTACTCGTTTTGCTCGCTAAGTATCTAAATTACATTACAATTGATCTTTTTTTAAAAAATTCGAATAAAATGATTTAAAACTAAATATTATATAAAATTATAGACACCATTTTTTGTATAATTTCTTATTCGTAATTGTTTGTGCTACAAATCTGGGAGATCGGCTCAGTCCCAGGAATATACTCCGGTAGCCTCTCTTATGAGTTGTTGGTTCTAACTTTCTCTTTGGAGGATTTCTGATTCAAAAGCTTAGCCAGGACACTACAACAAGCAGCTACTTGTAGAGTAAAAGAGAACTGGGCTCGCTTGACGGTCTAGGTGAAAGGGTTGAGATGCTTGAAGAAAGATTTAAACTAGAAGAGAGAGAGGGGGTTTAAGCTGCAGCATAACAAGGTCTTAATGAAGTTGTTTCATCCATAAGTAGTGGATCAGTCCATTAAATTTTAATTTGATATTGCAGAGTCGATTTTTTTAGAAATATTAATTTTAGACTTTTTCAAGCTTTGACAGCCTAACTCTAATGGTCCCAAGCTGATAGACTTCATAAGGTGATTCAATTGGAGGTTTTTTATGAATGATTTTTTTTTCTTTTTAAATAATAAGTTATAGTCCGGAATAAACGTTAAAGCAGAAATAATTAATAAATTTTTAATGTTGACAGTCTTTACCAATTCCTGCAATGACGTCACTCATAAAAAATTGAGGTACCAAACCGACAGATATCGTAAAACGTAAAGAACTAGTAGTCGAATTTTTATTGCTATTAAATTTTATTCTTGCATTATTTGAAGCTTTTTCTTATAGACTTGCGCCCACTGACAGCCAAATACTCTACGGCACTCTCGCTACGCCCATGACTCAGATATTAACATTCAATGTAAATAGTAAATACTAGTTAGGTTACGTTATTAAATAACTTGTATATACGCAAGATTTCAAAACAAACGAGATGACATGTTGTGCTATATAGTCTTATCCATGTTGAACATTATCTTAACTCAACATTGACCTTCATATGATGCAATGACACAAGCTAATCTCCTCCTTATAGACTGATGTCTTCCTACGAGCTAGCCCATATATCAGATAACACGTTTCTGGTCTGCCTCCTCAAATAGACACCAGTTAATATCCAACTATGCTGTCGTATTATTTGAAAGCATTAATCAAACAATAAGCTAGAATCAGATTAATTTTTAGTCATGACTAAAATATTTTATACTATTTTAATTTAGAGTGCGGTCTAATATACTTACTAATCAAGTGCGGTCACGGTAGAGTAACAGGCCTTTAATAAACTCATTTAATAACACTCAAAAGTCAAATATTTCGTTTATAACAGAATGTTTCTATTCGGTCGTTATTAATACTAATGATACCGCTAATGTACATGATATATATTTTATATATATTATATATATAATATATATATATATATATATATATATAATATACTAGTCTGATACATACTAAAAATTGGTTACATTAAGTTATCAAACACTCACATAAGCAGACATTGGACTTAAAAATAATTTAACGACGAGTGAAGCAAATCCGAGGACATTGCTGCTCTATAATTTGGTAATTTGTATTTTTTGAATCCAGCGATGCAGTACCGAAAATAGGGAAGATGCTCCTAACGATCGAATGTAATTCTTTCCGAGGTACCCAAACCCTGTTATCTAATACCCTACTTCTCGGTTGTCTGTTTTCATCAGATAAGTATAAAAATAGAATTTAACTTTTTTCAAATGACTGATAAGATAAAAAGCACTTTCTTTGAAGGAAATAATATCGTTAGAGTCTTACAGTGTCACTTATTTTTATTATTTTGTATTAAGCGCAATATTCACCATACATTATTTATAGTTTCTGAAGTTAGTGAGTATCTTACTTGTGTTAATTTAGTCATGGGCTCAATCCCAGCACGAGCCACTGGGATTTTTATGAGGCATAAAAATTCTGCGTACCACATCCATCAGAAGGGACGTAAAGCCGGTAGTCTCAAGCCTGTGCGTTGTCAGGTACTCGTTAAAGATACCTTACTCTAAATGAAACTGGGTATAGGCAAAATTTAGGACCCTCATATTAGATTCATTATAATACTATAGTGTGTCTGCCTTGTAGTTTAAAGTGTATAGAGGTTTGGTTTAACAGCGAGGGCATGTGTTGTTCCTATTTTTTTTAACAAGACTATAAGAGTCAGTGAAAATATGTATGATTGCTTGAATAAAGCATAGAGGAACCATAGAATTCCCGGCTCTTCTGTCTAGATTAGATAAAATATACCTACACTTGAAATTAAAAGGAATAGAACACTATCTTAGGGAGCTGGCAAAAAGGGCCCAACAACTTGTCCTACTTGCCTGGTAGTTACTACCACTCCCCCCATATTACTACTATTACTACTATATTAAAATTATTTAAATCTTATTTCGGTTTAATAAAATAATAATACGAGCTCGTTAAGTAATCAAATAATTCTAGCGTGGATGACCTCTTGTCTGGCGAATTTCTTTTGAAATGCTTGCTTCTTTTTTACAATTTATATCATGCTTAAATGTTCTGTTCTTTATTCATAACCTCGCCTATTAGCAATGCTACTTGTTATAATAATCTGAGCTTGATATTTTGATTTTACTAATCGGAAATAATGTGCATTTCTGATTTTAGAATGATGACTATAGTTTTGAATAAACTGTAGGATAAATCTGCGCGTTTCCTTTGAAAAATTCAAAAACAATTGAGTAATCAGTAGTAACACTACAGCTCTAGGCTATGAATTAAACAATTGAGTAACAAGTAGTAATGCTACTGCTCTAGGTTATGACTCAAACAATTGAGTAACAAGTAGTAATGCTACTGCTCCAGGCTATGAATTAAACAATTGAGTAACAATATTAATGCACTGCTCTAGGTATGACTCAAACAATTGATAACAAGTAGTATGCTACTACTATGAATCAAACTATTGAGTAACAAGTATTAACTGCTCCAGGTTATGAATCAAAAATTGAGTAACAAGTAGAACACTACTGCTCCAGGTTATGAATCAAACCTAGGTTATGAATCAAACAATTGAGTAACAAGTAGTAATGCTACTGCTCTAGGTTATGAATCAAACAATTTAGTAACAAGTAGTAATGCTACTGCTCAAGGTTATGAATCAAACAATTTAGTAACAAGTAGTAATGCCTCCAGGTTATGAATGAAACAATTGAGTAACAAGTAGTAACACTACTGCTCCAGCTATGAATTAAACAATTGATAACAAGTAGTAATGCTACTGCTCTAGGTTATGAATAAACAATTGAGTAACAAGTAGTAACACTACTCCAGGTTTGTCTGATTGTTGTTAGGCCAATAGTTATTTTTCTTCATAGCTTTCTTTGTGGTTGAAGAGAAATAAATATTATTTATAAATTTCAGATTGACAATGTTGGAAATACTTCTTGGTGGAATACTTCTAGGATGGTTGTTTTATAAGTGGTGGATTTTACCATACGACTATTGGAAGAAACGGAATTTCCCTCACCTGGAATCATCTTTCCCGTTCGGAATAGGGATTGAATTAGCTCTTGTTAGAGATTACATGGGTTACCTTGAACAAAATATTTACAACCGAATTCAGGACAGATATGCAGGAATTCATATTTTCAGGCGGCCAGTGCTCTTTGTAAAAGACCCGGAAATAGTTAAGCTGATAATGGTGAAAGATTTTCACCATTTTACCGATCGGATACAAGTTGATAATATTAACGAATCTTCAAGCCATAATCTTTTCAATCTTGGTGGTGATAAATGGAAAGCAATAAGAGTTAAATTGACACCAACTTTTACATCTGGCAAATTAAAACTGATGTTTCCACTTTTTGAAATGTGTTCACGAAGTTTAAAACGATTCTTTAACAAAAATGATACCGAGGAATAATGAATTGATGTGAAGGATATGATGGGACGATATACGTGCAAGACTGTTGGTACTTGTGCTTACGGTTTCGATATCTATAGCTTAGAAAACAAAGATAATCAATTTCTTGCAATTACGAAAAACTTGTTCACAGTTTTTCCTTTAAAAAGAAAATTGATCTTTTTAATGCATAATATTTTTGTCGGTTGTGAAAAAGTATTGAGAACAAGATTTTTGGACGAAAAATCAGAAGAATTCTTAACTTCTGTAGTTCTAGATACGTTTTCACAACGTAAGGAAACTGGGACGAAGAGGAATGATTTTATTGACTTACTGTCCGAGATCAGAGAACAAGGGGAAATAGAAATTGATAGCATTGAGAACATTGGAGCTAAAGCTAAAA
Organism: Microvelia longipes; assembly: GCA_018340805.1. Classification (NCBI taxonomy): domain Eukaryota; kingdom Metazoa; phylum Arthropoda; class Insecta; order Hemiptera; family Veliidae; genus Microvelia; species Microvelia longipes. The sequence goes on along the minus strand of JACMZG010000002.1, from coordinate 13,039,109 downwards.
TTGGTGAGTAAGATGTTACTTACCTTGATCGTCATCTTAAGGTATTGACTTTTATTTATAATTAGGAAATAGGTAATGAATTTAGGTATAGGTATTAACTTTATTTATAAATACTGTCTGGACTGGATTCAAAATTGTAATTTTTTAAAGGAAAATTTTCAAGATCTTATGGAATGGCAAAAGGTTAGGTACAATCCTTGACACTTCTTGGCTGTCTAATAGTACAATTACTTATTAGGTATTGTACAAATATAAGGTACATATTTTAATTTATACAATATGTGCGTGTTAAAGAGATGAAAAGAAAAAGAACTCAGGCGTACAAAGAATAACAGAGAGTAGCAGGCGATCTGGTCGCATATGTTACAAATTTAAAATTAGTGTTTCTTCCCATTACATCCAAATTGGGTAAACATATAAAAATGTTTCTCAATTTTTAAGTTAAAATTTCTTGTATAAATTTGTCAAAAAACAAAATATTTTGTTTCAGGCGTTACAGACTTAGATTTAGTGTCACAAGTGTTCGCATTTTTAGCTGCTGGGTTTGAAACATCAGCATCAGTGGCTTCTTACTGTCTATACGAATTAGCTGAAAACCAAGACGTTCAGGAGAAGTTAAGACAAGAAATATTATCAGCTCAACCTCTGACTTATCAATCTGTTCAGGATATGACTTATCTGGATAAAGTTGTTCATGGTAAGAACAATAAACGGTTAGAGTATGCATGTTGGGACTGCAAGTTATTTTTAACGAAACGTTGCTTTGTTATTATATTTTTCATATACAAAGACAAGTATATAATATGTAGACTAGTCATATGTAATTTTTTATAAAAACATTTTAGAATGGAATCATGTCCTCAGTAGTCACATATAAGCTGCCTTTATTCCTAGTTTAGCACTATTACGGCCTAAGGTTTTAAATGTTGCCCACCATTTTTTTGGAGGTCGACTACTAGGTCATTTTCCTCCAGCCACCAATTTTTATTCCCATTCTTCCCAATTTGTTCACTACACATGGACATTTTTCCAGCAGATCCCTCAATAATAGGTAGAATTTTGGAAAATAGGTAGAACATTGAATAATAGGTAGAACTTTTCATTCTAAATTCTTAACTTTTCTTTTCGTAAAATTTAATTAATTTTTTAAATGTTCTAGAAACAATGAGAAAGTATCCCACCATCCCTATGCTGACAAGGAAATGTACAAAGCAGTACCAAATGCCTGACGGTTCTGTGCTAGAAAAAGGAATTCGAGTAATGATACCAGTCTATGCGTTACACCACGACCCCAATTACTTCCCTGATCCCAGTAAATTTGATCCTGAGAGATTTAATCAAGAAAATAAGAGTGCTAGACCCCAGTTTGCATATTTGCCCTTCGGGGAAGGACCTAGACTTTGTATTGGTAAGCGCTTTTTCTATATATGATATGTTGAATGACCTATAAAACCTTCGAAAATTTCCTTTACTTAGCCCCTCTTACTTTCCTCGCAATTTTAATTATTTTCTCTGTAACAATTTTAACTTTCAGGTATGAGGTTCGGATTGCTGCAGACAAAAATAGGAATAACTACCGTCTTATCCAAGTATAGAATTGAAAAATCTATGAATACAGTCAGTCCGTTGAGGTTCATACCTACACCTGTTATATCAACTGTAGGACATCCTATCAAACTTGAATTTAAGCCGCTAACAAGCTAAGGATCAGCTATATTTGAAGTGATTGAAATATTTGAAGGATCCTAAATCACATGATCAATTTGCATGGGTACGCCTTGCCTTTTAATCTTTCACCTTATTAAATTGTTGGTTTTCTTCTTTTCTGGACACAAGGCCATACTGTTAAACACGTAGTCTTTTTGGATGCTTAGAGAGGACGCTCTTATGGTTGTAACTGTATATATTCTCCCCACCCCCTCTTTTTGCGTAAACCATGTTGATCATGAACCCGAACGATATTCGGTTGAACGTGAACCACAATCTGGTAAACCTGAACTGCGTGCTTCACGATCAATCGAATATAGTTCGGGTTCATATTCAAAGTAGTTCAAGTTTAACTGAACGTGGTTCACGTTCAGCCGAACGTGGTTCGTGTTCATGATCAACATGGTGTACGTAAAAAGAGGGGGGTGGGGAGGGAGTTAGAGCTGTCTGAATATATACATTTATAAAAGAATTGATCTTGCTTCTCCTCTTACTCCTCCAAATATTCGGTTATAAGATATTTGATCCTGACCCTGACCCCACTCCTCCTCCTGTGCCGTGCGGAATATGCAGGGCTGTCAAATATCTACTACTGGTGATCTGAGGGTAATAATTCTTTCTAATATTTCTACTCATTCTTATTCATATATCGATCGATAATTCATTCCAACGCTAGTAGAACCGAATTTTATGAAACCACTTTATGCGAAAAATTAGTAAAGGGCTCGCCTTTCACCTCTTGAGACTTTAATCAGTCGCAATTTTAATTTCTTTTAACCCACTTTCTAATCTCGAAAACTTTTTATTAAAAACTTATCTTTCCTCTTAAACAACGAAATCGAATTAAAGAAACAAACTTTGACTTTTTTACCAATTTTTTTTTACTTTTATCCTAAAAAGTATATAATCCTTTTTTTACTTGAAGTACTTATTAAAGTTTAAGTGTTTTTTGTAAAAATCTTTTAATAGCAATTAACCTGAGAATTTTCTATCTCGGTTCCTTCTTTCCAGTTTTTAATGCGTTTTATATTCAGCCTTACTTCTTGCCGTAATTCAAGCCCCATCCCTCGACCATAGTTGAAGTAGAGGAAAAGGAGAACGGAAAATCCATCTCCCTTTCAAAAAAGTCATTAGTCGTAAAGCAATTTTTTTTTAAAGAATAAACGTTAAATTTACGAAATTATTTTTTAAATTTAACGAATTAAACGCTGTAAATTTAAAAACTCTACTACCAGTCTGTTGGCAGACTGATAGCAGTCTTCTACTAGTGTAAGTATTTATAGTATTGATAATTACATATTATTAATAATAATAATGTATGACTATTATTATTAACATCATGATCAGCAAATACAGTCTGATAAAGACAGAATAGTTCTTTACACGCCACGGCCAGACACAACAGCATTGCTCACGAGTTTTCATTGTTGGTACTAAACGGGTCAGTTAAGGGGACCATAACGTTTGGTTATGGTTGTGCACCTTGTGCAAGAAGGTGAAACGGTTAAAGCGTTTACTATAAAATAAGGTTTTACATGATAGAACAAACTGATGTGCTTTAAGGCCAAATCGAATTTGGCATTAAGAAAACTATTCTTTAAAAATTAGAAAACTAAAAAACAAATTAGAAACCTAACCTATTACTTCATTTAGGACTGACTTTTAATGATCAGTTAAAGTAAAAACGATCTTATGAACCAATTATTTTAATAAATTTGAATTTTAAAAGGAACTTGTCATTATTGTTTCTTACCATGCCATGTGTAATAATTTAATTTTCGCTTCAAACCACATAATTGTTGTCCCATATTAGTTTGTCCTATTACTGGTTTATATATATAAGTGGCATACTGGAACAGTACAAGCGAACTTTCAAATGTATTAGTATAATAAACGATTTCCTCATAATAAGTTCATATGTCAATCAATAAAACCGGTACTAATACTGATATTAAAATGTAACTTATTTTTGTTAATCATACGTAGAGTGCATGTGTTAAAAATATCAACCTGATCTAAACTCTTTTTGAAGATTTGTGATTTTTTATACGTTTGATGAGTTATTATTATGAGTTAATGACGTAACATATAGTTCATAAACAATATATGTTGATGACAAATGGGACATGTTTGTACCTAGTTTTATTTTGATCCGAGAAAGTGTTCTAAAATTATTGTGTACCATAGATATTTATAGGGAGGGCTAGTGTCTACAGGTAGTCAAGTCGATATCAAAATGAAACTAAACATTGGAAATATAAAAAAGTCTATCATTATGTACCCTATAAGCCTAATAAAAGTGTAGCTCCTAATTCACTTGTCTCTTCATGTGTTGCATGCGACACCCCAAGATAGCTACACCACCAAAACAAAGTTCCGTTTACACAAAAAAGGAACCCAAATTTAATTTACTTTCTAAATGTAAGATGGGGATATTTATAATATACATACACATTTTCTTTGAAATTTCGCTAAAAGGTAAAAACATTGCATTCACGCAAACAAAATTTATGCAAACACTCATGTAATTATTATCTACTGCCTTTAGTGGAGAAACATTGTTTAATTACTCTTATCATTTCACTCTGTTATCATTAACCACATTTATTCCCTGTTTTAGAAATTTTATTTAAAACAAAAATGTTTTTAAATGACCTTGAAGATTATAAAGAGTTACAAATGTTATTGCTACTTGAATAACTATAAGTACGGTAGGAATAACTCAAATATTTGCCCAATATTAATTTTCTCACACAATGAGGCTCGTGCACAAATAAAACATCATTTACAGCAGGTGATGATTTTTCGTGTGAAGTCATCACCTCTTGTTGGGCACTTGATTATGATTCACGCTTTTAAATCATAAAATCATCGTCTGTTGCTGGTCACATGGCCAGTTAAAGAGATAAATCATAAGCCTAAAGTTAGTCACATGACTATATGCGCTTTTAAATAATAAAGCCATCACCTCTTGTTAGGCACGTTTCTTGTTTCGCTTTAAATCCTGAAATCATCTGTTGCTGCTCACATGTCTAATAACACAGTTAAATCATAAGCTCACAGCCTAATGTTAGTCACATGACATAAGTGCTTTTAAATAATGAAGTCATCATCCCTTGTTTGGCATATTTATTGTTATACTACTAAATCATAGAATCATCATCTGCTGTAGGCCACATGTTTAGTAACAGAGTTAAATCATAACGTCGTCACCTGCTAATAGCTACATAAATATTTACCCCGAAAAATCATGTCCATTTTGTCCGAAACCCTGAGTTGGAGAAACAAGATGTACTATAAAATAGGCTTCGCGTAGCGATGTTTTTTATTTTTGGTTGTAACGAAAGTATTAACTTTTAGATTTAATAAAAATCATTGCATTTTTAAAAAAGTGGTTGTAGTTGAGAATATTAAAAAGAGACAAGAGACTTACAATTACGGAATACGAAATCATTAATTTAATCATTAATTAACGAGAATTAACGAATACGAAATAATAATTAACGAGTAATTAAGGAATACGAAAAAAATTGCAAATGAAATGTCGTATTTCACACGTATCAGGTATGTACGCATACGATCTATGGAGCTATGAAAGACTTTAGGCTCTGATTAAAGAGTGGGAGATCTTGAATGAAAACTTAACATGCTTTAGAACAATGATGACCATAGATTTTTATTTATGGATTTGATATTCAAACCGCTATATTAGAAATTAGCCCGTTTAATAGGGTTTCATCGATATATCAATTCAAGGACGGAAATTATCTTTTTTGCGCTTTTTATGTACCATTGAATATCGTTGTTAATTGTAACAGTTTGTAGCCCCGGAAATAACAAAATTCTACTGCAAAAAACATGAATGCATTTTGCAAGTAAGAGTACCTGCAGGCAGACGTAGTAATATGCGCGTATGAATACATGTTTAAATATTTAAATATAGCAAAATAAAGAATTTAATCTGTTACTAAACATTGTGCATTCAGATGGACAGACTCAAAATTGTTGCAAATGTTTGTGTCTTCAGTGGATCGAAAAAGAGGATAGATCAGAGTGTCAAAAAAGGACTTTTACTTGTGGAGTTAAATCGTCCACCCCTATCAATACCATGTATAATATTATTATATGGGTAAACAAGGAAAAACGAACATGAACGATAAAAAGGTTTTGCTGTTCTATTACGATTAGATTACTTGTTCTGGATATTCTCTCTCTTTGCATTTCCTACAAAATAGCTTTTTTTGTTTTTCCATTGACTTATTTTATTGTATTCTTTTCTAACTTTATCTAAACTATAAATCGAAACAAAAAAAAAATAACTTCTTTTACAAAATACATTTTTTGTATTGTAGACCTTTAAAAAAAGCTTGAGAAATGGAAAAATGTAATTTTTGTTACACCTTCTCCTGTGTTCTTTTATTCGTGTTTTTACCTATTGAACCTTTTTACCAACATTTTTTGGGTTGTATGAAATTCGATTTTGTTTTTAGCTTTTTTTATTCTGATTTTTCATTCAGTTCAATTTATAAAAGGTAATAGTAAAGAAAATATATACATGCTGGACTATATGTATTGAGAGAAAGGCAAATTTTGTCAGCATATTGGATATGTATATTTTTATTGCTATATTATACGTATGTACACGGAGGGTATGTAACCTCCATGGGTTTGTCTTTTACTCTGTATTATTTCTATCTGTACACCATACTCTTGTAAAACTTCTATTCGCTCTACTTTCTTTATATCTATGAAATTCAGATATAAGAAACATACAGCTTCAGATAAAACCTATTTGTTTTCAACTTTTATTTTTTTCCTATTTTTTACCTTTTCCATAAATTTTTTATTTCTTTTATCTTAAAACGTTTTTGTACAAACTTAGTTTTTTAATACCTTGTTATTTCTTTTAATACCCTTTAATACATTAAAATTTCAAACTGTTACCAGAGACCAGCAAGGAAATGAAAAACTAATGTCGAAAAAATCGAGTACGGGGTACCTCGAACTTTTCCTCATAACATCGAATTCACTACGCTCATTCTCTCTGCTTCGGACTCGCTTCGCTCGTCTTCAGATATTAAATGCATCCGTATCATTCTCAGCGGTCACCCATACAGCACTGATCACGCTCAATGCTCCTTCATTTTTATGATCCAATAAAAATCATGAATATACTTGTCGTTTTTAAACGAAACTTAGTGTATTTTTTTATTTTATGTAACAATATACACTTGTACTAAATTGCAACCCAATTGGACTATTCCCAATTTTTGACAATTTTTTAAAAAACGTACACAAGTCATTTAATAAAAATTGAACTAATGCTGATAATGAGATGAAACTTGGCACATATGAGATGACTTATATATAGTTACATGCATGCTAAATCTCAATCCGATCGCATCATTTTTCCGCGTTTTAAAATTTTGTCGACATTTTCGCTGCCATTATGGCTGGTTAATGACGTCATAAAAAATATTTTCCGAATAGCATAACTACAGCGGTAGGCTGATTATGCAAAATGTCAACTCTCTAGCATAAAAAATATACTAGGCTTATGATGATAACAGACACACACACATAAAGACAGACAACTTTGCGAAAACCACTCCGGAGGCCTTTATAACGCCTGAAACGGATAATTACGGTTTCATCCTGGTTTTCTGATTTTTTCGCAAACACAATACGTTTCCTGTATACCTACGGTATAAATGAGAAAAAGTAAAAAGGAGTAACCTCATGTCGCTCTGTACAGTCAATTTTAATTTAAATAGATAATTTTAATTTTTTTATACTATAATTTTAATTAAGATATCTATCACAATTATAAATACAATAAGTTGTGACTGCAGATTGATTAAGCTATCATCATCAATGGGCTCTTACTGGAGTGATGTATTTGTATATATGCATAACCAAGGTTGCCGCGAAGCGTCCAGCATGATTAATATTTCCTTTTTTTTAATCTCCTCTTTATCACATAATGTACTAAAATATTAATATCAATCTTTATTTTAAAAGAATATTTAGTTCTATTTTTAGTTTTAAACATGTCTAAGATATTCAGGATTTAGTTAGGAAAGCTAGATAAAAGGAAAATGGTTGTAAAGGTCCCTTTGGGTCCCAATACAGAGCTGTATTTTTCTTTGCTTTTTATCGTGACAACGCTTTGACTTTGACTAGGGTTCCTATTGAGAGGACTGTTTAACTTGTAAATCCAGTCTGAACATAGATGTTCCCTCAGAATAAAACTCTAATATATTACCCAACAGTTTCTTTGCATTTTCCTTCTCGCATTAATCGTTCTTAGTTGAATCCTAATTAAGTTATTTCACTTTAAATTTATATAAAATTTTGATGTCACTAAAAATATATTTTTTTGAGGTTGAGAGTTTAGGTTTAATTTATTTCCAGTTTTACAGGACGTGAATTGAAATATTTACGTCTACTATAAAAATAAAAGTATATTATACTACAAAGTTGTAATCTTTTTTTTACCGATAAGCGACTATATTTACAGGCGAGGGAAGCGAGTGCTAATAATAGTTATTTATGCCATAAGGCTGAGAAGTGTGTCTTTATGTCACGGCAATTAGATTTACCGACGAGCGAAGCGAGTCGGGAAAAATTGCCAAGACATAAAGACATTCTCAGCCGGATGGCATACACTATTTTTTTTTGAGGTAGCACTCATTAAATAAACTGCGCTATGTATACTTAAAAAAAAACGTCCAATTAACTCCATATTATCGTCGTCATTGAAATTCATCCATAGCTTCACACATTTACTCAAAAATGTAAAAGCTTTACAAATAAACACACAAAAATTGTCAATTAGAACACCTTTTAAAAACGAAAAAAAAATAGTCTACGAACAAAAACAGAAACAAATTTTAAACAAACGTTTTTAAAGAAACCTCATGAAGGTTTTACACATATTGTTTTTTTGAACACGCTACATTACAGTAATGGCGGCAACATATGAATTACTTTTACGTCCTAGGAGTTTTTTTACATTCATTATTGTCCTCGGAGGTGAAAAAGTAAATAACCTCCTATAACAATAATGATTGGCTTCTCATCCTAAAAACGGTCCAATAAGTGCTCAATTACGTACTACCTCAAAAAAAAATTAAATTTTAACAAATCTTTGTAACGGTTTCAGGAATATTTTCTTAATTTTCTACCAAAATAGGTTGTTCATAATTAATTGTTAAATGAATTCAAATAATTAATTTAAATTTAATTTCGATTTTAAATGAACGAAAAATAGATAATAGAATGAAGGTTTTACTGTTAAAATAGTTTTGTCATTTTTTTCTTTTTCAATTATCTTTATTAAGTAAATTAATTAAAATTACAAAGTAAATTATTTAAAGATTAGCCTGTTCATGATAGCCCCTAGGCCTGAGCTGAACAGGCGTTGACTTAAATTACATTTTTATAATTATATGTTTACCTATAATTTATATTTTTATTATAAATCACAGGTTTAAATTTAGCGAAACTATGGCTGAACAAAAGAAAGAAAGTGGTCTACAGCGCTCCTCGCAGTAAATACATTGAAGTCTCAGCTTAAAAAAATATTTTTGCAGTGGATACAGTTTTTCTATTTTACGGTCTATACGGTGAATATAATACAACTGTAAGAGTAAATATAGTGAATTTAAACTCCCTACCTTAGAAAAAAAGAAATTCGCTAAAATGAGACGGCTTTCAAAGAATTTTTTTTACAGCTGGTAGTTCATGCATTTGCCGTGAGAAGCCAAGATACCAAATTTTTGTTCGAACTCAAAAGAAATTTAAAAGTGGTGGCCCGCATGTCTGGCGAACATTCTTTGGAATGCGTGTTGTCGTGCTTAACAATCCATTTCTTGCTTAAGTTAAGTTGTGGTTTGTGCTTTATAACTTGAGTAGTTAGTCAAAAATCAAGCACTACTCTTGACTCATTTTTCTTTATTTTTCAAAAGAAATTCGCATAATTACCCTGTTGGTTATGCAAAACTATGCCTCTAAAATTGGTTGTACACACCATCATTTGCACTGTTTAATGCTCATTTGGTGATTTTCTTCAAAGGTTTTAGCGCTTGATAATTGAGTAACTACTCAAGTTTTAAAGTATAAACCGGAACCTTAAGCAAAAAATGGATTGTTAAGCATGGAAACACGCATTCCAAAAGAAATTCGCCTGACATGCGAACCACCGTGCCAAAATTATTTTGTAGTTACGAACTTATGTAATGTAAAAAAACGATAAAATATTATCGTCCTTACCAGGATTCGAACCCAGGTTCCCTGGCTTTGAGTGCTCGTGTCGACTCTGGAACATTTTTGTTTAACTCACAGCCCAAAAACATAGAAAGCAACACCCTACTCAAATTTAATATCCATCAACCATAATTTTGGGGTTTTCAACTTGTCACTTAGACCAAATAGTTAGACTGGTTCCATTCGATTCTACGCCCCAAAATACATAGACAACGACAGTCTACTCGAAATTCAATTTTTATCGACCGTAATTTTGGCTTCCGTTAATTTATTATGTTTTTTCTCAACTTTTTGTTTACTTATAGTGATCGCATCAACTTTTGACTGGTTACAAAAATCTATCGATGATGTCACAACTACCTGATTTTTCAATTAGGTCCGTGTCCTCTCCAGTGTTAATTTTCGACCAAGATTGATATAAAAGTATTTATCCCAGAGATAGTGTGTTTACAAGATATGGCTAGAAATGCATATATAAACACACACACACATAATAATAACAAAAATAAATACGAGTAGTGAAAGCATCAATTCCAATTGACCGATTGATTAAAAAATATGAATCTTATTTAAAATTATGTTATCAGAACGATCGAAAACTTGTATGGGATGTATTAGAAAGAAATTTATTAAAACATAACGTTCTACTAGATAGATCATTCGAACTAAATTTCCAAGGATTACAAGATTACAAAAGTTTTTGAAGATCTTATCTCAGATGTTAAGCATTAAAGCATCAGATGAGTGAGCAATGAATTATTTCTGACGAATATTACTCCAACACTATCTGACAAATATTTCGCTCTAATGAATTATAATTTCAAAGAAACTCTGGAATTTTAGATGACATATGATGTAGGATAATTAAAGAAACATTGGGAGGTTAGGGAGGGAGGGGGGGGAGAATATTTCACGTGTAATAAAATCTAACTCATTTCAAGTTAATAAAAGCTTAATGAACTGTGATGTTGTGACAGGGTTTTACACTTTTGTAGTTCATTAGGTATTTAATCTGTCACATGTAACAACCTTTTGAAGTTAACAAGCATGTGTTAAATTTAATAAAAATATGTAACGAACATGTGATGGTTGGGTAGGTTGGCTTGTTATGTTTAAGTAATTAAGTTTTATAATTTTTTATACAGTTGGTATATAAGAAAATCTGGTTTGCATTGAAAATTTTAAGCCGAGATTTCAACTAATTTGGTGTTTCAAGACCTCCTGAGTAGTTTTTACTAACTACAGCAAACAAATTTTTGTATACACCGTATTGAGGCCTGTAGAATGCGTCTTTAGTATAACACAAGGTTAAACTACTTGGTGATGTTTTTTTACATGTATTTTGATCAAGATGTTAAGCTTCCCTTTTAACTTATTTTTAATGTTGATAGTCCAAGAACGGGATAGTAAAAACTAAATTATTGTGGTGACGATTCGGCCAAGCTGGCCATAATCATGCCTAGAAAAGTAATTTAAATATATTTAATTAACAAAAATACAACCAAATATATATATTAAAGAATTAGAACTACTCAACCAAGCAAAATATATTTAAAAACACAATAGTTACCTTAAAAAGAAAAAGCAAAATCCACCCTGTTGTAAGTATAGGATTTTATAAAAAAATAATTAAAAATTAAATAAGGCATATTAAAAAACTAGCAATCAAGAAATAAAACAGTAGATAAAGATAAATTAGAAAGAAGAGAGAGGGACAAAAAGAAAGGCAAATTCAAAAGATTAGAAAATAAAATATGTCATCATTACAAAAAATTACATTAAGTCAATGGAAATAATAAATAAATGAAATAATTAAGTTATTGTAAAAGCAATATTAATTAATAAACCTTTATTTTTATAAAACTTTATTCAATTTTACTTATTTTATTTTCTAATCTTTTGAATTTGCCTCCCTTTTTGCCCCTCTCTCTCCTTTCTAATTTATCTTTATCTATTGTTTTATTTCTTGTTTGCTAGTCTTTTTTATTATACCTTATTTAATTTTAGTTATTTTTTGAAACCCTATATTTGAAACAGTGTGGATTTTGCTTTTTCTTTTTAAGGTAACTTTTTTATGTTTTTAGATATATTTTGCTTGGTTGAGTAGTTTTAATTCTTTATATATATTTTTGGTTGTATTTTTGTTAATTAAATATATTTTTTTTGGCATGATTATGGCCAGCTTGGCCGAAACGTCGCCACAATAATTTAATTTTTTATTATCCTGTTCTTGGACTATAAACATTAAAAATACATTTCTTTTGTGTAGTTTTATTGAATAATATAATGTTATGTTATTACAGTTACAGTTGTGTGATGTGAACACAAGAACTACACTAATGAAGTGAACGATTGCCGGGAAGGAGGTTATGTCCCTACAGCGGTTATGGGGATAGGGATTTTATTATCTTTTCAAGTGATGGGTTGGCAGCGGCTTTTCTGATTGATCAATCCCCAAAATACTTATGACTTAGGGGATTTTTAAACTAAACAATGGACTGTAAAAAGTGTGATTTTAAGAAGACGCTAGACTCATCAGCATAATATGCTGAGCAAAATTATAAGTCTTAACCAAAAATATTTAACATGCAATGCCGGGAATTGAATAAATGTACGGTTAGCACGAAGTATTTATTGAATTCATTCATCTTGGATTTGGTCCCCTAGACCATCAGACATAAATTACGGGAACCCTAACAGGGTTTTCGTGCCATTAAAAAGGCCACTTTTAATGTAAAATATATGTCTACATTTTCACCTAAAGACTTTTAAACGCAGGTTTTACCACTAATACAAGCAAAAAAAAAGTTATGCACTTATCGATGTTAAAAGGCGTCTCCTGCAGTTCATGCGCATTATTTATTGAGCATTTCTTCTAAATCTGTTTATGGTCGTTTCAATTCCTCCAAGATCTTAAATATTACAACTGTTATGTCTCACTCAGCACTAAAGTCTTTTTCTTATCATGAAATATTTTATAGCTTTCAGTGCACAAGAATTAATTTTATTTTATCGTCGGCATGTCTAGCCCTTCTTGCTCCCTTGGGGCCATAGACTATCCCTATAGCTGCAGATTGTCCAGGTTTATTTTATGGGATATACAGTCTCTTCCGGGAAGTTAGGTTTTGATACATATTTCTTTTATTTTTTTCCTTTTACTCTATCATTTTATTTATTGTTGTAAGAAATTTTTGTTTCTTATTCTAAGAATGTAATCAAATAACAAATAGTAAAAATAAATTTTACAAGAAATCAACCAAGAAGTCAAAATCATAGAAAAGTTTAATAACTTGCTTCGTGTAAAATCTTAATTCCGAGTGCTGCTGAAGTCTGTCGGAAAACATAATTATGACTAAATTAATGTCTTTCAAAAAGCAAATGCGTGTTTTAATTACTTAAAATTACTTTAAATTAAAGTACTTATACTTAAGTACTTTAAGTAGTATATACTTAATTTAAAGTACTCTAAATTAATTTCAAAATCATAAATTAATATAAAAGTTTTATCGAAATATTCTTATTTGTTTAAGTTCATGCACCATTCAGTATCTTGAGGGCTCAATCTGTAACTTTTAACTGCCATTAATTCACTTAATTACCTAGTTCATGCTGAATTGTTTAAAATGTTAAAAAACAACTTGAGATTTTAAAGATAATAAGTAAGACTTCTCTCCTGGTTATAAATATAAAAACCGGGTACGGGGTACCTCGGAACTATTCCTCATTACATCGGACTCGCTTCGCTTGTACTCAAAAATACAGTTCACCAAATTTATACTGCAACATGTCTTCGGACTCGTTTCGCTCATCTTCAGATACTAAATACATCCGTATGATTCTCAGAGGTCACTCATGCACTGACAGCACTGAACACGCTCGATACACCTTAGTTCTTATGATCGAACAAAAATCATGGATATACTTGTCGTATTGAAACAAAACTTAGTGTGCATATTTATTTAATAATAATTTACACTTGTACCAAATTTTAACTCAATTAAACCATTTTCCAATTTTTTCCAATGTTTTAAATTACATACACAAATAGTTTAGTAAAAATTGAACTAATGCTGATAATGAGATGCGACTTAGCACATATCTTATTCTTATTTATGGCTACATGCGTATTAAATCTCAATCCGGTCGCAACATTTTTCCGCGTTTTATGATTTTTCGACATTTTTGCTGTCATTATTGCGGGTCAATGACGTCATAAAAAATATTTTCCGAATAACACAACTACAGTGGAAGACTAATTTTTGTACAAAATTTGAACTCTCTAGCATAAATACACTGGGCGCTACGATGATAACAAACACACGCAAATATACAGACAGACAACTTTGAGAAAACCACTCAGGCTCCTTCGGAAATTTTTGGAAACACAATACTTTTCCTATATACCTACTGTATAAATGAGGAAAAGTAAAAATATTAAGTTTAATAAAGTACGTGTGTAGTTAGTAATAATTCTGACGAGATGGTCCGCTTGTTGGTCGAATTTCCTTTGGAATTCGTGTTTCCGTGCTTTACAATCCATTTCTTGCTTAAGGTTCCGGTTTATAGTTTATAACCTAAGCAGTTACTCAATTATCAAGTGCTGCTAACTCATTATGTCTGTATTTTTCAAAGGACATGCGCATAATTATTCAGTTGGTTATACAAAACTATGCCTCTTAAATTGGCAGTGCGCATTATTATTGTCACTGGTTTGAAGCTCAGTAAGCGTTTATCTTATTTTTAAATAAAGTAAAGTTTTAGCGCATTTCGTCACAAATACCTGGTTTTTAATAGAGTTCGTGTCCTCCCCAAGGTTGATTTTTGTAATAAGCTTAAGTTCTGCAAAATGTATTTTTTATCAGAGACTTCTGAAACGGATTTGTGTCGTGATTCGAGGTTTGACTTCCTCAATGACGCCTATCACAGTAGAGAATTTTTCCAAAGGAAATTCTCTAAAAGGCGTGATTATATCGGGCGACTTTAACTCGTTAGTAGCTCCACCGTAGCTCGTCCGTTGTCCACTGGAGTCATTTTGACCAGCTGCAAGTGATCAGGGGATGCGTCAAGTTTTAATAGTCCAAGAGCCGGACCTGAAAAAATGTGACTCATTTTGTACTACTTCGAACGAAATATACCTTAAATTATGAAGAAAAAACATAGTCTGTCTATCCAGAGTGCCCATCATAGCCCAGTGAGTGTCATCATCTGCCCTTCATATGAGTGCGCATGCTCAAAATTTTAGAAAATCGCTTAAATTGCAGTTTTCTTAAAATAATTGGTTCCCTGTGGGTCGTATGCAAAACATGAAGAGAACATTTTTTAATGGTAGTAAAATGTTCAATAAAACAAGTGTTTAATCATCAAAATCTGATTACTGCAACCAAAGTTATGGCTCTTCCAAATCACTAAAAAATGGTTAATTTATGCAAATTCATCGAATTTCTTTGGAAAAATATTGGCTTTTTGTGATTTTTTGGCCATTTAACAAATGTCATAACTTTAGTTGTATTTATCCGATTTTGACGAAAAAACACTCGTTTTATAGGAAAGTTTATCACCTTTAAAAAAAGTTCTCTTCATGTTGTGCATACAACCTACAAGGAGCCACTTATTACAAGAAAACTGGAATTTGTGCCATTTTCTAATGTTTTGAGCCAACGCATTAATTTGAAGGACTCCACTCTGGATAGGCAGACTGTGCTTTTCCTTAATAATTAAAGGTATATTTTCAAAATAATATGGTATGAACCTTTTTCGATAAACCACAAAATAAGAAGTGGACTTGGGCTAGTCCTGACGGGATTACTTTGAATGAAATTGATTATATGGTCACCAATAAGAAGGATACTGTATTAGATGTTGATACAGAGGATCGAATTAACATAGGAAGCGATCATCGTCCCATTAAAGCTATACTAATTTTGCAAAAGAATAAGATTAAAATAAATAAAAAAAATAAATATAATACAATTAGTGTAGAGGAAATGAAGCTACGCGGGTACGCGAATATATTAGAGAAGAAAATCAATAATATGAATGTAGTCAAATATAATAATGTGACGGATAAAGAAAACATGATTGTGAAAGCAATAAAGGAAAGTAGTGGAGAAATAAATATGGATTGCGATAAAAAAAGAAAAAGAAAGTTGCCAAATGATATAAGGAATTTAATGACGAAGAGAAGAATGTAAAAAAGAGAAATAAGGGGACGAAAGAGTTTTCAAATTTATCAAAAGAAATTAGAAAAAAATAAAAGAATATACATATAAAAAAGACTTAGATGAATTGCAAAATGTTATCTCTAAAGGAGCAAGTGTCAAAAAGTGCATCAGATCTCAAAAAGTAGGAAAAAGTGTGATGATAGCGTTGAAGGATGAAGAGGGAATGGTCAAGAGAAGAAGAAGAGATGCTTGATATAATCTATAAATACTATCAAAAACTTATAGCTTTGGCGAGGAAATAATGAAATACTTAAAAATGAGTCAAAAGATAGTAAAATCCTGTATTCTAAAAGTGCGTTGAAGGTAAGTGAAATAGGATTAGATGAAGTGGAACTTGCTATTAAAAAATTAAAGTCGGGAAAGGCAGGAGGCAAAGATGAGGTAATTAATGAAGAAATAAAAGCAGGAGGAATTAGATTAAAGCAAGAATTATGTAGTTTATTTAACCAGGTTTTAAAACAAAAAATAGTGCCTCAAAATTGGCTTGTATCGAAACTGACGCTTCTATTCAAGAAAGGCGATATTCAAGAAATTAAAAACTACAGGCCTATAAACTTACTCTCAACTATTTATAAGCTGTTTATGAGTATTATCACGCGTAGAATCAGTAATCAATTAGATGAAAATTCTCCTGACGACCAGGTTGGTTTCAAGAAAAATTTTTCTACGTGTGATGCAATATTTGTAGTTCAACAGCTTCTTACAAGAGCCAACGACGAGTATAGCTTTCCGGTGTACTTGATTTTTGTAGATTTCGAAAAGGCTTTTGACAGCCTGTATAAAGACGTAATAATGCAAAGTTTAAAGGAAAATAATGTAGAACAAGATTACGTAGATATATTTGAACATGTATACCAGAACGCTGAGCTAGAGGTAAATGTAGGAAGTAAATCAAAAACGATTATGCTTAAGCGAGGACTTAGACAAGGCGATGTGCATCTGCCAAAATCTTCACCGCTTCTCTAGAAAAAGCATTTAAGAAGCTTGATTGGGATAATAAATTTGGCATTAACATCCATGGAAAAAAATTAAATAAGCTTAAGTTTGTAGACGATTTAGTGTTGATCGGGAAAACTGTCAGGAAAATAAAAGAAATGTTAACAGAGCTTATTGAAAATGCAAAAGAGATAGGGTTAAAAGTGAATATAAGTAAAACGAAAGTAATGGTTTTGAACGGTAGCGAAGAAAATATAGAACTTAAAATTGAGGGAGAAAGTATAGAGCAGGTAGAAGAATTTGTTTACTTAGGTCAGTTGGTCTCAAAGAATGATGATAATAATAGAAAGAAATAAATAGAAGAATCGGCTTAGCATGGTGTGCTTATAATTCTTACAGAAAGATTTTCAGATCTGAGATAGAAATAAGAGATAAGGTTAAGTTATGGAATAGTGTGATTAAGCCAATTCTTATATATGGATGTGAAACATGGGTGCTGACTGACGAGAATATTAATAAATTAAGAGTCACGGTCAGACGGATGGAGCGGAGCATGCTTAAAATCAGAAGAACGGAAAGAAGAACAAATAAGTGGATAAGACAACAAACAGGCTTAGATGACATCGGTAAAATAGTAACGGAGAAAAAGTGGAGATGGGCCGGACACATTATTAGAGTAAAAGATGAACGTGGAGCAAACAATTGATGGATTGGTACCCTAGAAACTGTAAAGGAAACAAGGTAGACCGAAGACAAAGTGGGACAAAGAGATGATGGCATGTTGTGGAGGTGTGTGTTGGAGGAGAGTTGCTCTAGAGAGAGATATGTGGAGGATAATGAGTGATGTATATGTACAGGCGTGGCTCAAACAGGAAAATTAAATAACGTTTGAAAAATATTAATTTAGTTAATATATATATATGCATATTAATAAAATATATGTTTTTTTTTCTAGTCTTAATAAGAAAAATAAATGGATGCATGCACTATCGAGAATTAAAATTATTTATTAAAATTATCATGTTTAATTAGGAATATAAAATACTTTTTTAGTCATTAAATCAATTAAAATAATATAATATATAAAAAATTAAAATTATAAAGTATAGATTTTCATCTTACTAATTAAGATAGAATTTAGTACTCTAAAATTAATTTTAAGAAATATATTTATTACATGTACGTTTCTGTTTGGCTTAATTATTTAAATCGTTATTGGTATGTTTTATTAAATGTTATTAATTATAGATGTATAAACATGTAGAAAAGTGATACATATATTTATAAATTTAGTCTTTAATTTATAGATTCAACTAATCTAAAACTAATTTTAAGAAACATATTTATTTATTGCATGTAAATTTATAATTATTATTATTTATTGCTTACCTATTTAAATATGATATTGTTAATTGGTATTCATTTATGGTGTTTTATAAGTGTATATACGATGTTTGTTATTTAGTAAGTTAAATTGATAAATATACTCTAAGGTGAAGTATTTTTGCAAAATATGTATGCATTAGTCGGTAATGACTGAAACTACCCTTAAAAAGTTTTTTTAATATTATAAAATGCTGCATTGCAACTTTAGTATAAAATTATTTTTGTGTTAAATAAATTGTATATATGCATTTATAAAATAAAATAAAATTAACAATCTTTTGTAAAATCTTAAGATAATCTTTACCACAGCTTTCGGCTGATTAGGTCTTGTTAAATTAAGAACTAATAAATGGTTTATTTATTTATTTTATTTATTTATGGTATGAAGTAGTACCAAATGAGTCACATTTTTTAAGCCTGCCTCTTGGAATATTACATATATGACAGGTTTCTATTTTATTAGAAGACTTTACTAAGCGACATCAGCGCATTACTGAAACATTTTTTAGTTCTCACTCGCCTTCTTAAACACTTCAAAGCAAAATATTACGCATCCCTTTTCACGAACCGTGTTAAAGAATCAAAACTTTTTAATGACTGCAGTCAAAAAAAATATTTAGGAAATAAAAAATAAAGTTAGTGTACAAACGTAAAACATGTTTTTTTACGATTTTTTTTACACTTTGATACTTGGTTGATTAGGATTTATAATGGCTGTATTAAAAACTTTTAATGGTTTATATTTTACGGGGTAAATCTTTTAAGAGAGTTTCTGAAAAATAAGTCGCTGAGAACAGCAGTTTTTTCTCCAAGATTGATGAAGACTCGAAATGATTAAGAGTGAGAAAATTATGTCTTAGCGAAAAATTTCCTCCCACTTGGTCCTTAAAAAGTTTACTAATTATTAATTTTTCTCTCTCTCTCACTTTCTTGAACAACAACTACCGTTTAATTTATCCTACAACAAGAAGAACGGCGTTTTCTGAAGATACAAAGCTTCCTTAGTTATTGTATAAAAAAATGAATAATTGATTACAGCATTTTTATTCTTTAAGGGAATAAATTATGTTATAATGATGTTATGATTCGGTTAGTGGTGTTGTTTTACTTAGCTTTATTCAGTTCATACAATAACTTTCTGTACTAACTAATTTCTAACTAAAATAACTACTACAATAATAAATGTAATAGTGTTAATTATTACGAACTATTTGGACTCTACATTTACGCTCAAAAATACGTTCGGTATTAAGAGCAATGGGCCAGTCAACAAAATTTTTGTTGACTTGCTGTCTTGTTTGTTACCTATAGGTACTCCTCTCAAGACAACATATCCTACTCTGAACTCTCGATTATGTTGTTTGGATCGACTGTATACCTAACAAGTACCGCTAAATACCTTAAGGCTTTATGATACACCTCCAACTCCAGTTCCTTTGCCCTGCCCAACACCACGGCCTTCTCCGCCAGGCCCTAAACCTCCTGGTCCACTTCCCCCTGATCCAAATCCTAATTCTAAACTGCCATCTCTTCCCCAAACAAAGACAAAGATGATTGATTTAAACAAATCAGTCATTATTGAATTTGCGGATTACTCCGGTACATTTGATAAGACAAATTTAGATCAATGTAATGAAATTAAAGAACAAATAGACAAACTTAGGAAACAAATTCTAACCGAGTTAAAACCTAAATTATCTAATGTAAATGTCACAAATATGTACGCCAAAAGAAAAGGTGTAGCTTTTGCCTTAGAATGTGCTCTGTAGAGGATAGAGATAAAATCATTAATTGCCAAGACCTAAATAGTCTTGGTTTATGTGCTAAACTCCCAGCAGAGCAGGGAGAGCCTATTGTTATAATAGGCGTTGATGCATCCTTAAGTAAAGCTGAATTGAAAGAGGATATATATAAACAAAATATTGTGAAATTTGATCAGTTTAAAAATAGAGCAGACATA
Source organism: Microvelia longipes (assembly GCA_018340805.1). NCBI lineage: Eukaryota > Metazoa > Arthropoda > Insecta > Hemiptera > Veliidae > Microvelia > Microvelia longipes. The sequence continues at coordinate 13,018,631 of JACMZG010000002.1, read as the reverse complement.
AAAGATAAAATAATCCCTCAATTTACTCTTCCTTGTGGTTGGGTCCGTGGTGGGAAATTTGTAAGATGGGTAGTGCTTGTTCCCAAAGAGGTGAAACAAATATTCCTAGAAAAAAGAGAGATTAACATTGAATGGTCTAAACTAGAAGTTAGGAATATAATTGGGTATCTCGCTGCCTTCGGTGTCTTCGGATAGGGCACTCAGTTTCAGAATGTCCGTCAAAGCAAAAAAGTCTGTGGGTTCTGTCTCTTGAAGGACATGTCTACAATGATTGCCCTGAAAAAGCGGCAAATAAAAAACCCTCCTGTGGCCCTGCCGAGAGACCAAAAGACAGAGTGACCACTCAATAAAAGACTCAGTTTGCCCCTTTTATCAGAGGGAGATCACTAGAATTAAGAATAAGAATTAAGCATACTTTTAAGTATTTTTTTCTAAATTTTTATCTTGCCTAATGATAGACATACGACAAATTAATTTACAACACAGTAAAGCAGCCACTTCTGAGCTTACTAAAATCTTTAGCGGTAAAACTAATATGATAGTTCTTATTCAAGAACCTTATGTTTATAAACGCAATATCAAAATGCTTAATGAAGTAGGTGGGGTTATCTTATCAGGAATGTCTGGTGAGCACAATCAAAGAACATGCATATTAGCCTCTAGAAATCTAAACCTCACCATTCTTTCAGAATTGTGTTCTAGAGATCTCACAGCTGCCTTACTTCAATTTAGAATAAATAATATTAATTATAATTAGTATTAGGATCACTATACCTTCCCGGTGATAGTGAACAACCTCCTCCTTCTTTGGATTTGATAAAGCTGGTTAGCTTCTGTGAAAGAAGAAATTACCAGGTACTCATTGGCTGTGATGCTAATGCTCACCACATTATGTGGGGCAGCCGGCTTAACAATGCAAGGGGGGAGGCCTTGGTTGAATTTATAGCTTCTACTAATCTTGAGATTCTAAACAGGGGTACTGAACCTACTTTTGTTAATGCTAGAAGTCGGACTATAATCGATATTACTCTAACTTCAGTTCACTTCGCGGACAAAATAAAAGGGTGGTGAGTTTCTAATGATATTAGTATGTCTGACCACCGCATGATAAGACTCCACATTAGTACTGATCCCATAGTAAGACCTTTCAAAAGATCACCCAGGTCCACTGATTGGGACATGTATACATCTATTTTACATGACAATCCCTTGTTTAAGAATCCTTAATCATAAACAATACAGATGATTTAAATAACGCAGCATCAGACCTTAACGATGCAATCTTAAATGCTTACCATCAAGCTTGTTTATTACGCCCAATTCCACTAAAAATAATTAAGAGTTGGGATAAGGATTTAGCTAAACTTCAGCGTGAAGCCAAACGAAAGTGGAGGAAAGCATATAAAACACAAGATGAAGACGATAATATAGCTTTCAAAGATGCTCGTCGTAATTTTAAGAAAGCACTAAGAATACATCATAGAAATAGCTGGAGAAATTTCACTGCTGACATAGAAATCACACCAAGCATCAGCCAGGCTTGTCAGAGTTCTCAGTCAAGAAGATAAACATGCTGAACTTGGACCTTTTAAATCAGATGATGGTAATTATAGTACAAATATACAAGACTCTTGAACTGTTGCTCAAAGCGCACTTTCCTCAGAAACAGCCTCAACCCTCTATTGACACTAATTATATCTGTGATTTTGATCGTGAACTAGGTCAGAGGATTGTTACTGTAGAAGGACTCCGTTGGGCAGCAGGTTCATTGAGTCCTTATAAAGCTGCTGGTATGGATGAGATCTTTCCAGCTCTTATTCAGAAGCGCTTGACATAATAATTTCAGCATTATTATCTATTTTTCAATCCAGCATTGCTTTAGGACAGGTGCCTGACTCATGGAAGTCAGTCCGAGTGATATTCATTCCAAAATCTGGAAGAAAGGACTACACTGACCCTAAATCTTTTAGACCCATAAGTCTTACACCATATTTACTAAAGATGCTAGAGAAATTAGTCGATGAATATTTAAATGTGGAAATTTTAACGAAGAAACCATTATATCCTCCCCAACATGCTTACTTTAAGAAGCGCTCTACTGATACAGCTCTTCATGCTTTAGTAAGTAGAGTCGAGAGGGCCCTTCATCATAAGGAATCTGTGCTATGTCTAAGCTTTGATGTGGAAAGGAGCCTTTGACAAAACTACATCAGGTATCATTTAGAGCTGCACTGGAGCAAGAGAGGTCCACCCAAATGTCATCAGTTGGATTGTAAGCATGCTACATATCGTAGGATTACTGTTTCACACAATGAGTGCAACTTGACTGAGTTTATTTCAGTCGGTTGTCCCCAAGGGGGATGTCTGAGCCCAAAGCTCTGGTGTCTTGTAATGGACGCGTTGCTGTCTGAGCTTTCAAAAGCAGGTTTCTATTGTCAAGCTTACGCAGATGATGGTCTGGTGCTTATAGTTGGAAAATTTCTCAATACACTGTATGAGCTAATGCAAGTTGTATGCAGTTTAATAGAAAGTTGGTGCAGGAAAGTAGGCCTGTCTGTAAATCCAGGAAAGACAAATCTCATTCTTTTCACAAACCATAAAAAACTCGACTTTAAAGCTCCTCAACTATTTGGTGAAAGACTTGTTCTTTCTAGAAGTATCAAATACTTAGGAGTCATTTTAGATAACAGACTGAATTGGAATGAGCATATAGATAAAGTTGTAGCAAAAGCTACATCAACCTTATGGCAACTTCGTTACGCAGTTGGGAAGACTTGGGGACTCAAACCAAAAGTACTTAAGTGGATTTACACAGCAATTGTCAGACCAAGGATACAATATGGTTCTTTGGTCTGGTGGCCCGCTGTGAACAAAACCACAATTGATCGCAAGCTTACCAAAGTTCAAAGAATAGCTTGTCTTGCTATAACAGGATCCATGAAAACCACTCCAACAGTTGCTCTAGAAGTCTTCTATGTTTACCAAAATTAACCTCTGTGATATTAAGAGAAGCAGCAGCCACTTTTATTAGACTTCGAGACACTGGTATGTGGAATCCATATAATAACAACAAACATGCTGGGATTGAATACATTGTTCTAGAGGAACTACCCATATTAGCAGCAGCCAACCCCAGAGAGAGCGGTAGCAAAGTAGCCATTATCAACAATATTAGCAGTGTTATACCTTCTAGAAGCTACTGGTTTGAAACCTACAATAAAAAGAAGCCGAGCACGAACTAACTGTTTTCACAGATGGCTCTAAGAAAGGCCGAGAAGGCCTCACTGGTTCAGGGGTCTATATTCCTAAATATTCTGTGAACTAAGTTACTCTCTTGGGTTCATGCTACTGTGTTCCAAGCAGAGGTATATGCTATCTTGATGTTTGCGACCCTTCCAGTTGTGCGAGAAGGTAATGAGAATTCCATTATAATCTGCATTGATAGTCAGGCTGCAATTAAAGCCCTTACCTCCAATCTAGTAGCTCCTCTGCCCTTGTTCAAAATGTAGAGCTCACTTGTCTCTCTTGGCAGAGCAAAACTGTTGAACTTAAGTGGGTACCAGGCCATATGGGTGTCGTGGGGTAATGAGGAAGCAGATAAACTTGCTAGACTGGGAGCAGAACCCCATTCATTGGACCAGACCCTGTCCTTCCCCTCTCAGCAACACATGCTAAAACACTCTTGGATAGCTGGCTAATGAACACCCTAAAATTTTAACTGGCATGCCTTTGCTTGGCAGACAAGCAAAAATGTTCATTACTGGGCCAATTGTAAAAAATACAAATTTTCTAATTAACCTCAGCAAGCCTTGCCTTAGGAACCTAGTTAGTGTTCTGACCGGTCACTGTAGATTAAATAAACATCTTAATACTTTAGGCATAATCCCAGATGCTAGCTGCCCCATGTGTGGGCATTATGAGGAGACAGCCTTTCACTTGCTTGCAGAGTGTGAGGCCTATACATCTCTTCGTACATATTTGGCGTAGGCCTCTTGTATGAAGAGGAGCTTTCTTCTCTTAGTTGGAGAGATATCCTACAATATATCAACCTTTCCAAGAGGTTCTTGGTAGAGGTGGTGTAGGCTAAGGAATCGGGGCTGGCAAGAAGGGCCCAACAACGTGGCCTATTTGCCTGGCTTTGCCTCCCCACCCTATTACTACTACTACTACTATGTTATAATGATGTTATGATTCGGTTAGTGGTGTTGTTTTACTTAGCTTTATTCAGTTCATACAATAACTTTCTGTACTAACTAATTTCTAACTAAAATAACTACTACAATAATAAATGTAATAGTGTTAATTATTACGAACTATTTGGACTCTACATTTACGCTCAAAAATACGTTCGGTATTAAGAGCAATGGGCCAGTCAACAAAATTTTTGTTGACTTGCTGTCTTGTTTGTTACCTATAGGTACTCCTCTCAAGACAACATATCCTACTCTGAACTCTCGATTATGTTGTTTGGATCGACCGTATACCTAACAAGTACCGCTAAATACCTTAAGGCTTTAAGGTGCTTTCCTATAAACCGCACTCTTTAATCTTATCGTTTGTTTACTGAAAATCTTATCCTTCACTTAAAGTCGGGCACCCTTACTACACTTTTTACGCAGAAACATATTTTAGGTGAAATAGAATCAGGTCACCAACATCTTCAGATAGATGAGGTAACGGACGCAAATTAAAAGCCGATTCTACGTCGCACAATACTGTTAAGGTTTTCTTCATATTCAAGCGATGGTCTTCTGAGTACTTTCTTTGGTAACGATTCGGTTATTCCGGCAGTCACCACCCTTTAGCGAGACACACGAATACTCAATTCCTGCATTATTAGCCAATCTTTATAATCTGCTTCCAATCTATGTCTCTCAGCAACAACTCGAGTGACGTAAGCAAGTTATCTAACGATAAATTCCATATTTGCAGCATATTAACACACATACCGTGTTTTACCTTGATATGTGCATCTTCATCTTCTTCTATATTCTATACCACACATTTCACATCACAAATCGTTATTCACCAAACTACAACCCTTGACTTTTTCAACATATTTTTAGAAATGTAGATATATATATTATATATATATATAATATATATATATATATATATATATATATATATATATATATATATATATATATAATTATTGTATGTATGTATGTAGTATGTACTAGGTTGTGTCCTAGACGTTAAACTTGGTACCAAAAACAACCTGGCTAATGCCCCGAACCCTGTTGTTTATAAACATGTGTGACGTCCTTACCCACAATAATGATCTCACAAACATTTCAAAAAAATCACAAATTTTCAATTACTGTTTAGATTGGGCAAACATTTTTTATACCAATACTGCTATGCATTATTAGTTATAAAACATACGAAACTTTTCACACATATAATGCTATATATAAATTACATAGATACAAGTTTCATTGTATATCAGAATTAGTTCTGGTTTTATTGATTGACATATATTATTACAAAACAAACAATGTCATTAATTGACATATTAAACAAATTAAGGTTTTTCACTAGTACATTAAAAAAAATTGTTATATCGTGGCAGTATGCCACTTATATAAATAAACCAGTAATATGACGACCTGATGTAGGACAACAACCATGTAGGCTTCCTGTAGCCGCTACAGGTCCACAAGAAGCCCGAGAGCCGCGAAGCGGCAAAGAGGCCAAAGGCCTCTTGTTTTCTCCTCAGCTCCTACAGCTTCTTCTCAGCTATTTATTCTTCTACAGCTTCTTCTCAGCTATTTATTCTCCTACAGCTCGCCACAATTAACGTTTTTAGGTCATTATACATGGCTTCAAGCGTTTTAAATCATAATCTGATCGCATCATTTTTCCGCGTTTTGTGCTTTTTCGAATTTTGCTGAGTCATTATTGCAAGTTAATGACGTCATAAAAAATATTTTCCGAATAGCACAACTACAGCGGTAGACTGATTTTTGTACAAAATTTTAACTCTCTAGCATAAATTCACTCGGCTCTACTATGATAACAGACACACACACACACATTCACATACACACAGAAAAACAACTTTGCGAAAACCACTCAGGAGGCCTTAAAACACCTGAAACCGTCAATTCCAGTGACATCCCGTTTTCGGATTTTTGTCAACACAATACTTTTCCTATATACCTTCGGTATTAATGAGGAAAAGGAACCTACTCTAAAAGTACAAAATAAAAAAATATAGTAAAATAAAAAGTAATAATAATAAAATAATGTCTATAAATAAAATAACATAACACAATTCAAAAATGATATAATTTGCAATAAATGAGGTATCTGACTATTTTTTTTAAATAATTAAAATAATTACTTAATATTCTATAATATGTTTCTTCCCTAATCTACAAATTAGCGATGATCATATCACCCCACACTGTGGGCATCATCAGGCGATCAAAAATAAAATTAAATACTACAATAACAGCAAATTAAAAAATACACATATAACAAAAAAGGACTAGAATTAAATATCACAGAATTAAGTTAATAAATATCAATTTCGTCAAGAAATAAATAAAAACGGTTACAACTAATAATGTTAGTTGTAATGTATGAGCGTCACTGCCCCATTTTCTTCCTTCTTATTCAGCGCCCTAACTAGATTATCTTTCACATTCCTGGAGATTTCAACGTTCTCCAATAAATTCCTAATACTCCCTATCTGCGCTGTGTAGAGATATACAACTTCATACTGACTTATAACATGACCAGATTCGTGGATATGATGGTAGAAGCTGCTAGTAGTTTTACGGCATTGCTCTTGTGACCTGGTGAAATAGGCTCTACCTGTTTGACCTACATATACACTATCGCAGTCTCCACATTTCAACACATAGATGGCACTCTTTTCTTTATAGGCTTGATTTTATCTTTGGCGTGAGATAAAGCACTGCGTATGGGATTTAATTTGCATCTCATGTACCTTAATAAAATTTGAAAGATTTTATAGAAATAGATAATGTTCATAGATAATGCACTGACGTAAGTGAACAAGGCATAAAATCCGCTACTATATATATATATTATATATATATATATATATATATTATATATATATATTATATATATATATATGTTCATAGTTGAACATATATATCAAGAGGCCTTAAAAACACTTAAAACTGTTAATTCCGGTGACATCCCGTTTCCGGATTTTTTTGCAAACACAATACTTTTCCTATATACCTACGGTATTAATGAGAAGTCCTTTGTTACGACTACTTTAAAAAATCTACCTATTTTCGTAAAATTATAGTCTAGCGTAATAAAACTAAACATTAATTTTATATTTCGACGAGAAAAGGTTTTTATAAACCGACGGACGCAGGAAACTTTATTTATTTATGCGCAGGAAACGCATAAAATTTATTTATGAAAAAATTCGTCTTAGTCATCAAAATTTGCTTTTTTCTTTTCCTGATAAAAACACTATATGTTGATTTATTGATCTAAAAGATGAAGGTTGTTCCAATGTCGTACGTAAAATAACAAAAGAGAAAAACGTTTGTATTTTACTTTCCTTCAACCAGAAAACCTAAAAAAGAAAAATCACAGCGAAAATAACTTGTTTATCTTCTTTTACAATTATTCCACTACAATCATAACAAAGATGGAAACTTCTTTTCTGGCGTAAATCGTTTGTTATTTTTGAGATGAAAAATTCAAATTTATCTTAGTATTTCGTTTAATCATCTTTTCATTGGAATCAAGATAATCCTGTTAGTTGAGACAGATACTTCCAGATTTCTTCTAAAAGACTTTTCTTCCCGAATTTCCTCGTTTTCTCTTCCCCTTCATTTCATATTATTTTCACTTTATTAATTAGTCCAATAATTCATTTTCTTATTGTATTTATAATTATCTTTAAAGATAATCCGTTTAAAGGTAGCTTTCTTTAAAGCCATTCAGTTTTTCGAAGAAACCTTTCTTTAAAACTTTTTACTCTAAATACAATTTTTTAAAGCTGCTCAAATCTGTTTGTATAAAATATTAAATTAAATTTTTCTTTAAAAATTATCTTTATTTTAATTGTTAAAGGAATAAAAAATAGTGAAGCAGTAGCAGAATACACTATTAGAGATAAACTTGTTGGATCCTCAGGTTCTTCTGAAGGAGATAATACGAGACCTGGAATCTTCTATCCCTGTTCTATACCAAATTTTATGTAAGTCTTGTTAAGTAATTCAAACAGATATTACAAATTACTGCTGGCCCAATAATTTCTTATGTTACTACCGAAAGGAGCAAAAATAAAAAATAAAAACCAAGTAATAATAGTAAGTATGGTCACCAAGATGAAAAATAATCACTAATTTCTATTTGGTTTTCTATTTATATTGTTGTATTTTTTAATATCTGTGAAATTTTTACTAAAATGTAATAGTAAATTATATAAAAAACTTATCGTGTACGGTATACCTCAAAACATTTCCTCATTACATCGGATTCGCTACGCTCATCTTTTCTGCTTCGGACTCTTTTCGCTCGTCCTCAGAAATACAGTTCGCCAAATTTACACTGCAACGTGCCTTTAGACTCGCTTCCCTCGTCATCAGATAGTAAATGCATCCGTATCATTCTCAACGGTCACCCACATTCAGCACTGACCGCGCTCAATGCTCCTTAATTTTTATGATCTAACAAAAATCTTGGATATACTTCTCATATTGATACGAAACTTAGTGTACTTATTTATTAGATAAAGACTTGTATCAAATTTAAACTAAATCGGGCCGTTTTCAATTTTTACGATTTTTTTAAAAAAACGTACACAAGTCATTCAATTAAAATTAACTAATCTTGATAATGAGATGAAACTTGGTCCATACGTTAGTCTTATACATATTCGCATGGGTGCCAAATCTCAATCCGATCGCATCATTTTCCCGCGTTTAATGATTTTTCGGAATTTTTGCTGAGTCATTATAGCAGGTTATTGTCGTCATAAAAATCTATTTTCCGAATAGCTCTACAGCGGTAGACTGATTTTTGTACGAAAGTTCAACTCTCTAGCAAAAATACACTGGGCGCTACGATGATAACAGACAGACAAACAACTTTGCGAAAACCACTCAGGAGGCCTTAAAAACGCCCGAAACGGATAATTCCGGTTTCATCCCCGTGTCGGATTTTGTTGCATACACAATGCTTTTCCTATATACTTACGGTATAAATGAGGAATAATACGGACACTAAAAGGAATAATAATTACTAATTTCTATATCGTTATATTGTTGTCTTTTTTTAATACCTGAGAGAATTTTTACTAAAACGCAATAGTAAGTCATATAAAAATAAACCACTTTCAAAGAAATTCTTATAATAATATCAATTATATGATAAAATGTAAATTACGCTTAACACTGGAGGGATGACAAAAAGTTGGGAGGTACTAGAACCCATTTTTTTCCGCGAACCAATAAACTGCTTACGCTTCCGCGGTTATTGTCATGAAGATTTGGGTCTTCCGTTGGTGACCGCGACAATGTTGATGTATAATCAAACGTTTCGCTTCCACTGTGGGTGGCATCTTCAGGATTGTAGGATGTAAACTTTTTTTGTTTACTGCAAAACTGATCTGAAGTTCAGTTTTGTAGAGCATTGTGTTTCTATCCATAATGTCCTGGATTCCTGAAGATGCAGTAGAAGCGAAAAGTCGGATACTTCATCTATATTGACGTGGTCACCACCAGAAGACCTAAATTTTTATTTTAACCAAGCTTATTTCATAATTAAGCATTATTCCATATTCACCTTCCCTGTAGGTAGCCCTGTACTATTGACTGTGTCCCAATGTATATAGTTTTTCTAGTTTCTATACTCTGGTTAAATTAGCCCCCCCCCCATCGGCTATTATCACCAATCTCAGATTATAGTTAAACTCAAAGCTAGTCCAGTATCACTGAGAGAGACAGCGCAAGCTGTCGATGGCGTGTAGAAATCTTTTATATAAAGATTCTTTATATAAAAAGCATGTCAATAGTATATCCTTATATAAGGCCATACCTCGGGTGTATTTGAACGGTGGACCTCAAGGTCGTAGGGCGAGATCACTACCACAAAGCTACCATTCTCAAATACACGATTATAATAATAATAATGGCCGTTTTAGGGTCTTTCGGCCCTTCAGGGTATTCGCCCTGCGGGAACCACCTCGGGTGGGTCACATCTACTATGCTCAAAGTTAAGCTAAAGTTAGCGAAATCTTTTTTCATCAAATTCTATTCATAAAAACTGAGAGCATAGCCCAGGCTGTGAACCCCGGACATCCGGTGCCACAGTCCAGTACTATACGACCGCGGCTACGGATGTAGATTATAATTATTATAACATAATGTAATGTAAAGTGAATAGTAAAAAAAATAAGTGATGATGAATTTCGATTTAACTTGATTCTTAATTAATCTAATCAAAGGTAAAACCGTATTTTACAAATTCACGCTTGTTTAATCAGTTACTTGAATCTCTTATTCATTTCAAAGATAATTTGTTTAAATAAAAACACGATACTTAAAGTTACAAGAGAGAAGGATCTGCTAAGAAAATTCCAACTCAACTACTTTTCAAAGAGTTTCAAATTAACTTGAAATGCAACTTGGTGTTAAGCTGTTAATTTATAATGAGAGAGATGAATTAAGAACGATGAATTATGCTTTAAAATAGACTGGAGAGGTGAGAACTTCATTAGGTTCAAGTTGAAGATGTAAAAAGCTCATTAGAGCACACAATGATGTTCCTTGTCATGTGCTTATTTATTAGTTTTTTTAAACCTCGTGAAGAAAACTTGTTATATTACTTTTCTTCATTTATAACTAAGTTTAATATAGACAAGTAAGCACTGAAATGTTGCCACACCTAGACAATATTTATAGAATAGTATGTTCTATAAAGTATGTAGTATATAGTATTAAGCATAGATTTATATAATAAAGGGGGCATAGCCTATCTCAATACATTGAAAGGCCTGAAACATCGTTTTGGGACTCTTAGGGGCTCTGTGTAACCTCACTAAAACCTCCTTTAAGATTGAGTTAAGGCTATAATAAATCAATTATTGTTTAGGGCTTTCCGCACTTTGTTAGTGTTTTGATTAGTATTTTTAACGTATTCTTCTAGATAAGTTAGCTGTAATTTGTACTGATTATTTGATTAACATTTTTAGCGAAGGGATGTTCAGGTTATTTTTTCGATGTTTCAAAATTTCAACCAATAGAGGCCCCTCTAGTAATATTATCTCTATGGTATTAAGCATATAGAGGATAATTATAGATTGCTGCAATGTAAAGTAGTGTAGGCATAAACCAATAACAACTCTCTTCACTAAATCAATTAAAAATCTCAGTCATGCTAATTGAGTGCCAAGCTATATATAGCTACTTATATAGTCTGTACTATTGAGTTAGTTAATGTTATCTAAGT
>JACMZG010000002.1:12952302-13005594 GCA_018340805.1 Microvelia longipes | reverse complement strand
ATAGCAATTATAAACTTAAGTTTAGTTTATATATACACTGATAAAGGATTACTTCCCGAGACTCGTCTGATTTACTTATTTTATTGGTGATATTAGACGAAGTATTATTAAAACAATTTATTAAAATTTATAGTGTTTTTTTTATATACAAATTGCCAATTGTCAATTTGCTTTCTAGGGAATTTTTATTTGAAAAAAATTCGCTATTAGATGGCTCGGGTAGTAAGAGGGGAGGCTGAAATGTGTCCAAAATCTTTTTCAGAATGTCCCTGTCGAAAAAGGTTTAACTATATTATATATATATATATAATATATATATTATTATTATATATATATATATATATATATATTATATATTTATATATTATGTGTTGTTGTGTGTGTGTATAAATAAATATATACATACGTACAGAAGTATGTATTTATATTACAATAAAATGCGCTACCAAATAGCATAAACTGAGCCTCAAATGACTGCAAATAATTATGTGCCGTGCAATGAATTCTTTGGGATAAATATGCGATTTTCGTCGAAACAATTAAATAAAAAGTTGTGACGTTTCTGCTCTGGTTATTCAATATATTTGCTGAACACTTATCCGTAAACTAAAATAATAAAAAAATGCGCCCACAAAGACTAGCTAACATTTGAATTCGACAACAAATAAATAATTTATTATTTGATGACGAAGTTAAGTTTTAGCTAATTCTGTGATTTGTTTAAATTTAGTTATATGTATATGTGCTTTATTTTTTTTTGTGATTTTAAGTAGTTCATGCAGTGTTTAGTTCATTAGCCTGTATGATGCCCACAGTGTTAAGTGAAATGGCCATAGCTAATTTTTTATAGCTTATTTTTTTGCAGCGGTAGACTGCATACATACAGCCATGATTTTAAGTTTATTTCCTTATAGAATTAAAGTCATTGTTTTTAATTTATAAAATTGTGTGAATTCTATAAACTTAAAAGCGAGACTAAGGATAAATTACCTTAGGCTGTTATTTGTATGAAGAAAAAGTCGGAAGCGTTTTTTCCAAAGCTAGATCGTACTTTATAGCACTGCTTTAGTGTAAACAAATAGAAATCCTGTTTTTCTAAGAGGAAACTAAGTCCTTATTTTTCAGTTATATCTATCAATGGACTGGAGTTATCTCTTTAGAATACGAATTAATGTTAAGCGACTCTTATCAATGAGGTTCATGAAAATAAGAATTTCTTATAGGTGGTCCCACTGATTTTTTCAATTTTCTTCATTAGGATCGTAGGTGTATAAGAAAAGTATTCAGGCAGAAACTATAAAAAAATCTCCACTTTTTTTTAAACTTTCGTGGTATTACCTTTATGGATCATGTCGAGGAAAGGGTTCTCAAGCTGAAAGTTAACACAGTGTGGGTCTGCGGATCCCTGGGAGTCCATGGAAAGATTTCAAGGGGTCCCTGAGCTAATGGACAAAATATAATAACAAATGTGTAAACAATAATTAATTAACTTTAATGCTATTATAATTAATAATTATTAACAGATATCAGTTCTAATATGTTTTAGCGATTTCCAAAAGGAAAAATAAGCCTATGAGATTGTTTGTAAATTCGAGAATGTTTTAGAAAAGTCTATTAGTTAAAGAATTATCCACGAGTTTTTATTGGTAAACATCTATTCCCTATTGTCAGTAAAAAGGCCGAAAAATGGGCATCCAAATATTATGTACAGGGATTATTTGCTGGAAATACGATTTAAGACGTTTTACCTACATATTTTATGGAATCAGACAAAAAGAAAATTATAAAAGAAATTGGATTTTTGTTATAAAGTGATCGTGATTTATAAGGGTGATAAAAATTATAAGAATCAATTGTCAATTATTCCAGTTTATTAAATCGGTTTGATTATTAACTGTTAAATCAGATTATATTTGATAAGATCAAGCTAACGAAAAATAAAATAATTTACAAGCTCTTTCGTGTTGCAAATTATAGGGCAGCCTCGCGAGCCTACACTTATAACGTTAAAACCCGAAAATTTAGCGATGAGTACAATCTATTAAATTTATTGGTTGTGGGAGGGTGAGAAGGGGAGGGGGGTAATGAGATGAACAGGTGTCCGCCAAGTACCATTTATTAATATTGGGGGTCCACGGGGCTCTACATTTTGCTTATTTCTGAGTTTTACTCATATATGTGTATATGTATGTGCTGGGAGAACTTAACTTTTCATTCTACATAAGTGCTCTTCAAAAGCTGGCTATGTCAGATATATATGTATAATTAGAGGGGAGATCCTGTTTTATTTTAATATCATTGATTAAATATTAATTTATAAGTTGATTAAGTTATAACTTGTTGGGATCTACAATGCATGATTATGATTAAAACCTAATTGTAGTTCATTCTGGCTTGGGTTAATCATAGTTTGTTTTCCACGGTCTAAGCCTACATTCACCTCAAAATATTACTTACCTAAGACAATAAATTCATTTTTAATTAACAAAAAAACCCTTTTATAGATAACTCTAATAAATGAATCAAAAAATAGTCGAGAATGAAACCCTAAAAAAATACGAATTAGTTACCATTTCCAGAGATTTACTGCGTTGTAGCATATTCTCACGGAAAAAAGGTTTTTATGCTTGAAAAGCAGAAAATTATTATCTCTAACAGGAAGATATTTAGGTTAAAAACTAAAAAAGGGAAAAAAGATTCGTGGAAATTTTCGTGTTTTGCGGTCGACAGGCAGAAACCTTCTTTTTCTCTCTCTTCAAGCCGTATCTAATTGAAATCCCATCCTACCTATATTTCTTAGTGGGTAGGAAAAAACTTTATGCTGTATTTTCAAGTTTATAGAGGTATTTTCGGGTGGTAGTGGTTTTTGCTACTTTGATATAGTGTTATATAGCACGTTAGAAATTTATATTTTTACCAAGCTGAGAAAAGCTTTAGTCGAGCTTTATTATCCGATGTTCATCATGATATATTCTTACATGAACGATAAAACGCTTTTGCTTATTCTGTCATGTCACGGTTTCACATGCTTTAATCCTTTTTAATTAATGTTGTTTTTATTCTTTTACATTTTCCTTTTACTAGTATTATTTAATATGATGATTTAAATAGACAGGGTGAGAAAAATCGAGAAAACCAGCCTGATTAGTGATACAAAAGTGGTTACGGGTCGTAATCGATTTTGACAATCAAGGTTTTTTCAGACTATTACGCTAATTTCGTCATGCATAAGTTTTGTGCATTTATTTACTTTATGCATATTTTTCTCGTCATGTATAAGTTTTTATACATGTTAGTTATGAGTTAGGTATCATGTGTTAGTTTATGAGTAAAATTAGTTGGATGTTTTCGGGAGCAGGCTTTTCTTCCATAATCAGATTCCTCTTAAGAAAGATTATAGTAGAGGTATCAACGACCTTAGAAAAAAAAGTATTGTACTTATCAACCTAGGAACTCTACCCTGGGGGTAGGACCAGGAAGATTAATGTCAAAGTGCTCCTAAAGGTTGTAAATACTTGTCTACAAAGTCAGGTTAAAATCCTAACACCCTAAACATTATACTCACCGTCTTGTTGATGGGACGAGTACCTGCTCCCGAAACTTAATTAATTGTAAATAACATTGAAAATGAATGATGTCCACTAGTTTCATTCATAATCAGTATTAATTTGAAAATATCAAATCCCATGCTTTTGTTTCTGCAGACATCATGGCCAAAAGACATTTATCAGCTACCTGTAGAAACAAATCTAGTCGACTGCTGCAATGAAAGGTCACTTTCATTTATACGAGGGTTAAGTAAAATATTTATTATTGCATGCATACATAAGAATGCATGCATATGTAAGCATGCAATAAATATACAAAGCACAACTTAAAAGTAAACCGGTGATTTTTGCTATGAAAAGGCGATTTTTTTATCCACTTGATCCTGTACTTTATTGTCAGAAGAAAAACAACTGGTACACTAGACTCCTCATTTTATTTTCATTTAATTAACTGCTATACTCATGGTTCTAACAGTTATCAGATTTCATTCCACTCTCCCTCCACCTACTTACGATAATTTTTCCTTTAGTTAATTTCTTACCTCTAACTTGGCTATAATTCTTACTTCATACTTTACTAAATAAATTAAATCTAAACAATACTAAAGAATTTTTCATTTAAAATCTTTTTATTATTTTTTCTTTTAATTTTGATTTATTTATTTGGATGTTTAAAATTACAAGAAAACCCCAATATGATTGTGCGATAGACACCAAGGAAAAGGAAATAATTCACTGATTGTTGAGAACTAGGATCTTCTCTATGCACAACTAGTTTCTGAATTTCTTTTTTC
Source organism: Microvelia longipes (assembly GCA_018340805.1). Taxonomy (NCBI): domain Eukaryota; kingdom Metazoa; phylum Arthropoda; class Insecta; order Hemiptera; family Veliidae; genus Microvelia; species Microvelia longipes. Next base: position 13,001,252 of record JACMZG010000002.1, on the reverse strand, counting down.
TAATCTAAGCCATATGGGTACTTTAGATGAGAGAACAAACATGGTTGGTTCCCATTTGATTTTGTCCTGAGTCAGGTGACTCTTAGTTACTCTGTATTTGGACAGAGTCAGAGCTACTCCCATCTTCGACTGGATTAATCCAATTCTTTTACCTGTGAATGAAAATTATCCAATATATTTATAAAATAGGCAATAGATACCAAATTATTATTCTTTTTTTGATGTCAAAAAATTCGTTTTCTTTCTAAATAAGTGCACAGTGCATAAAATAGTGCATGTGTTACGCCAGTTAGGTCAGATTTATAACGTAATAGCTATAATTAATATGCAAGTCGAGGAAAGAAAAATATCTTTAGTCTATAGCTTATTGCTTTTTGTCACCATTTCGTACGATTAAAATTTGGCTTTATTTATTGCTTTGAAGCCTTGAAGAAAACAATTTTTAATGGTCCGTTTCTTGGATTTGTTCCTGATGACCAATTGGGTTGTTTCCCTAAAACGGTTTTGATGTCTTTTTATCGAGCCGATTTTAAATATCTGTAGGTCCCTTCTTGACCAAAAACATTTTACGAATTTGTCTTCCTTCATTAAACATTCTATGGCTATAATCAATCCCTCAGAGTTCCCGTAAAATCCCTCTCATGAATGGTTCCTGACTACGCCACTGGCAGTTTACCACTATACAACAAGCCACTGTCATATCAATATTACTTCTTTCTCCACTCGTTTGAAGGTATTTTTGGTTTTAGATAGGTCTTCCTGGCGGAAATAATTTTAAAGGCACTTAAAAACTTTTATATACAGAAAATTTGTGCTTATAGTTTTTGAGTTAGTTTATTTAAGGACTTAAAGGATATTTATTTTTAGTATAGAACATATGGAGAGCATTTTATAATAAAATTATTTTTACCCTGAGCTTGGTAATAGTTCTTGCTATATTAAGTCTGATATAAAAAGATTTTACATACTATTATTGATTTTCTTTGTATAACACTGAACTAACTGTTTTCCATTGCTGTTATTAATTTATCATTAAACTTACCAATGCAATACCTTGGCCCTTCTCCAAAAGGCATGTAAGAATATGGAAGGACATTATCTTTATTTTCATCTGAAAACCTTTCAGGTTTGAAGATATGAGGTTCAGGAAAATTGCGAGGATCCATTTGGATAGCCATCACAGGTATTAACACTCTTGTACCTCGTTCGACTATTTGTTCCGGGTGATCTGATATAGTGTAGTCTTTGGTACAGTATCTAGTTAGAACTGGTACTGGAGGATACATCCGCAGTGTTTCTAAAACATAATTGCTTATTAATTATTTAGGATAGTTTCACATTGAGGGATACCATGGGTTTTATATTTGAAATAGACTCTATTAACAGCAACTGTTAACATTGTGGCAGCTAACAATTACCAAACTCACAAACATATTTGTGAGATTTTAGAATACCCTCTTACATGTTCCTTTTTTCTGATTCGTTGACAAGATTTATTTTATTCATTTTGCTACTATTTATTTAAGTATGAAAATTATGTCGCTTGTTAGGTAGCAGACTAATTTGGTTTTTACTTTTCCTCATTTATACTGTAAGTATATAGGAAAAGTATTTGCTAAAAAATCCGAAACAGGGATAAAACCGGAATTATCCGTTTCAGGCGTTTTAAGGCCTCCTGAGTGGTTTTCGCAAAGTTCTGTGTCTGTATGTGTGTGTGTCTGTTATCATCGTAGCGTATTTATGCTAGAGAATTGAAGCTTTTTACAAAAATCAGTACCACTGTAGTTGTTCTATTCGGAAAATATTCTTTATGATGTCATTAACCCGCAATAATGACTCAACAAAAATTTTGAAAAATCATAAAACACGGAAAAAAATGCGTACGGATTGAGATTTGACACGTGTGATTATGTATAAGACTAACATAATATGTTCCACGTTTTATTTCATTATTAGCATTAGTTTGAATTTTTATTAAATTACATGTGTACGTTTTGTAAAAAAAAGGGAAATGGTCCAATTGAGTTGGACCATTTTTACCTAATAATTATACCTAATAAATAAGTACAAGTATATCCATGCTTTTTTAGAATCATAAAAATTAAGGACCATTGAGCGTGGTCAGTGCTGTGTGGGTGACCGCTAAGAATGATTCAGATTCATTTAACATCTGAGGACGAGCGAAGCGAATCCGATGTAATGTGGAAAAGTTCCGAGGTACCCCGTACTTGATTTTTTAAAGTAGCTTGGCAAGATTGGTGGGATTAGAGTGTTTCAAATAAGTAATGAAACTAAGCAGGCTAAAGATTGGACACTCCACTTTTTAGCTTTCTTGATAAATTGTGGATATTAACTCTGAGGTATATAAACATGAGTATGAAAGAGGGAGATGCTAACATGACCCTACGCTAATGCCTCTAGTATTTGTCGACTCTTGCTCAAAAGAAGCGTAAATGGGGTTCAATCATAGTTGTGCTTTTGACTAGATCTACTTTACTATCAAGATTTTTATTGGAATTCTGTAACGGGAAGTTTTAAAATAAAAACACATTTTATTTAAATTTCCCTAATAAAGATTGAAAATGATCCTATAAACTAACTCAGAAATTAAAAAATCTACGTGAGTTTGATGAACTTAAGTTTTTAAAACATTCCAACGAAAAGAGTGAGTTTTTTTAAATAATAAATTATGATTTTCAGCAATTACCTGATACTACCTGATCTAAATACTTCATCTCTTGCAAAGCTTGATATGTAATACCATTATATTTAGACGATATTTCGTCTATTTCTTCTATTAGTTTATCCTGTATTTCCGGATATTTAGTAAGTTCAAAAAAAGTGTTAGTAATGGTTGTTGATGTCGTATCAAATCCAGCTGTGAACAGGATTATAGCTTCTGATGATAAATCATCGAAAACAAGATCTGAAAATAGAATTTTGTTGATTGAGCATGTAATAATGAGTATATATTGTATAGCTATATTAAGTATATTTGCAAATTTTCAACCCAAGTCCGAACCTAGGTAGACTGAGTTACAATTTCATTTTATTAATTATAACTGAGTTTTTATCGCAAACTTTTAGTTTACTAGTAATCTAGAGCTCAATGTGAGTTTGTAAAACGTTTTTTATAAATATTATTTCTCGTATTTTAGAAATAATGGCATTCGAAATAATTTACTTATATGAATGAAACTGGGTTTTAATAATATTTTAAACATTGTTTACAAAAACTCTTAGGTTACAATAAATTGTAATAATATTCGTGAAACGCTTAATTTTGACAACTTGTAGTTACAAGTTGTTTTGTACAATAGTTTGTAAGATTTGTGAGGGACATTATCAAATTTAATTGGAGTTTGACACAAATATGCTCGTTTTCGCGGAAATTTAAGAAAAAACTTGTAACCTTCTAGTGTTTTTTTAATAAAATTTTATGAAAATTGCAAATAATTACTTGTCTACACTTGTACATTAGTGACACAAATTTCGTACAATTATTAGTAAACTGTAGCTTTTTACTTGTAGTATACAAGACTTGTACTTTCGTAAAATGGGGCCCAGGTACCCAAAAAAATAATTATCGAAAGAATTTATGCACAAAACATACTTTGTGCATGGCGTCTTGAATCCTGAAGATGATTGTGAGACAGATAGCATGTGAGTTGATGTTCGGTTTATAATGTAATGTTTTGTCCACGTTCATTTTTATTGTACCTATAAAACCCAAAGAATTTAATATTTTACTAAAAATTACAACCAAAAATTAAACTATGAATCACTTACCAAAAGTTAAAATGCTATGTTATTAACTAGAGAGTATAAAACATTGATTACATTTTACTTCATACAAGCAGTGAAATATCTTAAAATGTTATAAAGTTGTTTTGTATACCTTAGGTAAGAATAAGAAAATCTTGACAAATAATTTTTATTGGCAATATTTTGGTGGTAATTCAAATAAAAGATTCTAATTTTGGTGCCAAATTCTAAGGGCCAAAATAATGGTCGTTGAATATTTTTACATTAAAAATGGGTCATTCAAAACACCATTTTCTTATTTTAAAATATTTGAAAATTAGTGAGATATCCTAAGTGAATCAGTGATATGAAGTTTCCTTTAAAAATTAAAGTTGTATAATTACTTAATTGGTTGGTTATAAAATAAATATATTAAACTGACCAGAACATCCATAACCATAACATTTCAATATTAGAGTCAACCCCCACCCCTTCCCCAATAGAAAATGATATCTTTGGAAAATATAATTACGGTGAATAGTTTAACAATTGTTCTAATGACTTTACTCTAATTGTATCTAGATGACACTAGAACAGACCTCAAGAATTTGTGCGAGATATAGAAAAATTTCTTAAGTATTTTCATTTACTTAAAATGTACTTTTTCTTACCGATTTTATTTTCAGCAACTTTTTCTGTTTTTTCATCTTTAATTATTGTTCTGTCCGTCGATAAAGTTCCTTTATTTTTCATTTTCAATAACGTATCGATTAAATCATTTGTTCCTAGATAATTCACCTGTTTTTCTCGTTCTTTTAGTCCATGATCAGTGTAAAAACTAACGGCTTCAGCTAAATCAGCCGGTATGAAAGGAAATCTTAAAATGCTTTCAATTCCTGGTAGTAAATTAAAAGTGCAAAGTTCTACTCTGTTTTTATTAGATAATATGGCTGGGAACATTTTAAGACCTGTTTTCTTTAAAACGTGATCGTTGTTGACTAATGAGTCTATTCTTGTACCAAACGTCCATGAACCGATGAAATCAATTGAGAAACGTGCAAATGTTTCTTTACCATCGAATACTCCACCATTATCGATAATACTATCAAATAATTTAAACATATCTTTTTTTATGTTGTTAAATAAGTTAAAAGCTGCTTTCATCTTACTCGCTGAAAATATCGGTCCGAAATTGACTCTTTTTACTCTCCATTTTTCACCTGGTAAGTGAAACATATTTTCTGAATACGGCTCTTTGATAATATCTCTATTTATTCTGTCTCTAAAATGATCGAAGTCTTTAACCATAATTTTTTTAACAATATCTAAATCTCTGAGGAATAAATGCGGCCTCCTGAGAACTATGATACCACCGTATGGGTTAGGAGCCAATCTATCGTACACTACCTGACTGGCGGTTCCTTGAAACTCGCTTACAAAACTTAAACCTGCTGAACTTGCTGAAGGAAATTTTGCTTCTAAATACGGAAATCCTTTTCTTTTCCAATAGTTGTAAGGGTAGATCCAAATTTGGTAAAATACCCATATTAGAACTATGGATGCAATGATACCCAACATTATGACACCTGAAACAGCAACCAAACGAAATGTGCTAAAACACCTACATTTTGACGTTATCTACTGTTATTGCTTATACATAGTTTTGTAAATTGAGTTGTATTTTCTGGTTCATCCAAAAATTATACTAGTCTTTATCAACATTTGCTCTACCCTCAAACTGATGATAGTTGTTTTTAAGCAATTTGGGATGAACATATAGAGACCGTAAAATTCAAAAGATGAATCAGTTTTCCCCAGATAATTTTGTTTATTTATAAATGCGCTTTTGCACCTTACAAAAGGACATTATGAGTGTCTGACAAACAAAAAATAAAAAAACTCAATTAATATAAAAATAAATATCATAATATTTGTCATTCGTATGTCCTGAAGTTCCCTTTTCCGTTTACATCTACTGTATTTGTTATTATTAACTCGATCCAGTCATTATATTTAAAAAAAATAAACGAAGTTCTTTTCAAGGCGAGCCAGATGATGGGAGAGAGAACAATTTTGATCCCAAAATTGTTAATTTTTACTAGTAATTACTATGTATTACGTCTATGTTATTTTGCTTATGATTTTCCATTCGTAAACTAAATGTAAAAATTTGATACGCTTCAAATTTGAATTTGCTTCCACTTAAATGTGCATATTCTACTCCAATCTGCCAAACATTAATATATACTTTAAATTTAATATAAATATTGGAAAGATGTTGCCAATTCCTAAGCTTTAATTGTTTGGGGTCCCTATTCTAGAGTTCAATGAAGTAAAATAAATAATACACTAGTTCTTTTATAAAATAAATCGCAAGTAATGAGTGTAAATGCTCGTAACATCCTCAAAGAAGTAGGGGAAATGCATTTTTTACCGTCTGCGGCAGTTTTGTAGTTTTTTCCTGTCGGTGACAGTGAAAGTTTTTTACTGTCGCTAATGACGTCCCTTAAATGTCTACTAGGTGGGTGCTAGTAGTTTACTACAAGGTTATAATATTACTTTTTTTTATTTTCTTACTTCTATTTTGTTTATCAAATAAATAAGCCAACGTTTTTATTAACAAAGTTTTGTTATTTGCGAAAAGTGAGTTATTAATTATTTATTATCAAGTGTTTAATGATCATGGATAGTGATTCAAACATCGAAAATACACCGCCAGAATTAAAACTGTTGGTCAACGAGGCGTTCAAGAGAAGTGTACAGCAAAATGTTTTACATTATACTGTTTTTCTTCTTAATAATTGTTTACTCTCAATAAACCCGAAAAAATAGCATTTGCTACACGACTGGGAATGGGTTTTTTTTACCTCATACTGGCACCTTATACTGTCTCGCTTCCCCCGACAGTAAATATAGTAGCCACGATAAAAAAAATTCCTCCTTTACAGTTTTAAAACATAATATACTATTTTTATTAGTAAACACAGTAGGTACACGGTACATAAACACACACACATGCTAATGACTAGATTGAAACCACTCAGGAGACCTTATAACATTTGAAGCGGTTAACTCACGTATAATCTTAGTTTCGGTATCTTAAGATTAATATAATATGAGTACTTTTTCTACCTACGGTTGTAAGTCAGAATAAGAAAGAGTTCTGAATGTAACTAGGCAATAACTTCATTTAATTTGTTTAAAATAAAATAAAGTTAGAAGGCGAGGGCAGGCTATTGAAATTACCTGCCGATGCGCATACCGAGGCTGGTAATTAACCCATTGATTCCGTCTTTGGAGGCGATTTGCCTGCAGAGACGGAGCCGATGCAGACAAATGCAAGAACGAGTCAGCAGTGTTTCCTTTGCTGCATAGTAGCATGTATTATTTTATCTACTTACGGCAGAAAATTTTTTAAATACTTACTGCGAGATTATGCTGGCAGTAAAGACTGTTTTGAAGTTGATGCAATACTTAAAATATCAGGTGCATGTGGTCCAATAATTCATCAATGTCAACAATGTTTCTATGTTTATTCTCCTTATTATTTATCCGATTCATTATGATTACTAGCAACTTTTCGTTTGTTTATAAAAGTTATCGTTTATATACGTTTTATAATACCTATGTTATACTGCCTTTATTTAAACAAAGTAAATGATCAAAAAATAAAAAATAACCGATGACAAAAATTAGACAACTCATGGTAAAAAATTAAAACAAGCCGTAGATATTAGGGTTGCCAACTTTATTTTTTTTAATTATATTATAATGTTTTTTTTAAATTTAATATTTGTATTAATAATAATAGTTATAGTAATAATTTTAGTTATTACTATTAATAATAATAGTAATAAATTGTGATATTATTAAAAAAATATAAAAAAACTTTAAAGAATCATTGTTGACAATTTGAAAAACACTAAAATTTACTTAATAACATCCAACATAATGACCTCAAATAATTTCATTTCTCCTCCTAGGGAGTTTTGACTTTTTTACTATTACATTTAAATGTACCATAACTCCCTAGGAGGGTTTGTATTAACAAGCAATTTTCCCGTAGTTTTTAAGTATTTTGTTGACAGTGTAGGCACGTTTTGTAGCTTAAAAACATTTCGGTAATGAGCAATTTTACAGCCGTAAGAAGATAAAGTAATTTATTTTACCTTTTTAAGAAATTTGTAGAGAAAAATAAATTCAGACAGATGTTGATATATTCCTTCGATCGTTTCCAGGCTTGATTAACTTCTCTGTAGCAGTTAATACTTCACTCTTTATATATAATTAAGTTTTATGTCTTTATCTTTATTATTAACAATCAAAACACAATTATTAAATTTAAGTTGTTTTATCAATATGTAATTCAATTTATTTAATATTTATTATAATTAATTATAATTTTTTTATTTTATACTATATATTTAAAATTTAATACTTATTATAACTTATTTAAAATTTAGTCTAATTTATTTATATTTAAGAGTTAATAAATCTTATTTACAATTTAAAGTTTCTTTCACTTTTGCCATAAAGAACTTGTTAAAAAAAAGTTTGTTTCAATATATTATAATTTAATATCTATAAATTTAAATTGTAATTTTTAAAGTATTATTTAATATAGAAAATATTTTTCGAATATAATTTACTATATAATTTTTATATTAAACTTACAAATTATATTGTATGGAATATTAATAATTTATTATAAACAATACAAAACATTTTCTATTCTATGTTGTTATTCATATGTATGAATTTGTAAAAATAAACTAGTCATTTATAATTATTTTATAGGAATGAGAAAAATGAGTTTGTTTATCTACGCGGCGCGGCCTCTATAATATGAACCGAATATATTTTTTTTTTATTTATCGTCTATCAAACTGATTCTTAACTCGAGATGACAAAAACACGTGATGCTAAATTAATTACTTATATTTATTATTAAATTTATATCACATCAAATATTATTTTTTTATCAATTTATATCAGATATATAAATAAAAAATAAATACAATTCATGTTTAAGAATAACCCACTTTATATTATGGGTGACCGATGTGATTCCTGAGTCAACGCCGAGTAGTTCATTGATCTATGAATCCTGTCTTGTTGTCTGAGTCTATCAACTTCAATTTTGGAGTTTTTAATTGATATTTATACTTCACTAGTGCAGTATAATCTAGGTTTGCATTTCTGTTTTTGTTAAGATAATATATAATTTAATCAATTCATAGTACTTATAGCGATAGTAATAATAGTAATTAGGTGGAGGTGTTGGTCCCTTTTTGCTATATCCCTTAATTAAGAGATATTTTTCTCCCTTATTAGTCGTATTGCAGGCATGTAATCTAATCCACAGGAGGCGTGACATTACTATTAGTATCAACTAGAAACAACATGTGACACATTCTCGGAAGCTTTTCTTGCTATGGCACAAATATAATTTCCTACTAAGGGTTGTAAATTTTTGACCAAAACCAGGTTCAGGTTAGGGTGCAGGTTCAGGGTAGGCTGCAGGTGCAGGTTCAGGTTAAGCTGCATGTGCAGGTTCGGGTTAAGCTGCATGTGCAGGTTCAGGTTAAGCTGCATGTGCAGGTTCAGGTTAGGCTGTATGTGCAGGTGCAGGTTCAGGTTAGGCTGCAGGTGCAGGTGCAGGTTCAGGTTAAGCTGGAGGTGCAGGTGCAGGTTAGACTGCAGGTGAAGATGCAGATTCAGGTTAGGCTGCATGTGAAGATGCAGGTTCAGGTTAGGCTACAGGTGAAGATGCAGATTCATGTTAGGCTGCATGTGCAGGTGCTAACCATTACAGCACCCACTATTTATTAATAGAAAATAGCATTTCTCGGCGCTGTCAAAATTAAACAGTCAGATAAAGCATTACCTGGGTAGGGAAATAACCATGAGATTCCCATTAAATCCCCCTGGACAGAAAATTACTATTTTATGGTTATGGGATTCAATATTCCATACTCAAAATGGATGCCAATAGCATAATAAATATTTTTAATCTGATTGTCATCTACAGATGTGCATCTGTAGGTGACAAACAGATTAAAAATGTTTATTAAATATTGTGTAATTGTTTTCATTTCAAATCCATTTTTAATACGTTGTAGCCATGTTTCAACTTTCTAGAATCAACAAATTTGGACTTATGCGTGAGACAGATAGATAGAGAGACATCATGATAAAAACCATTCAGAGCGTCATAAACATAATTCCAATAAAATCTTTTTGGATTTTTTTGTGAACTCAATACTTTTTTTTATATATTTACAGGAAAGAAAAATTAAACAGAATTAGGCCAAAAATTTTTATCTACTTGAAAAAAGGTTTAAATCATTTGGATTATGTTGATATTGATTCTGCAGCCATCTATCTCGATACTGTGATAAGCTCTATCACAACTCAAATATTTAATAAAAATTGTCAACTGATATCAATTATTATTTTTATTAGACTCTATTCCTTTTATGACTTACACTTTTGTTTATGTTTTTACTATTGGACATCAGAGCCACTTATAAGACTTCATTTAAAAGTTAGTTTATCGCTGAGAATCTCAATATTATAATTATACAATGAAGAGTTGTGGATACAAGCATATGCTTGTATACACATTATATAAATATATTATTGAGGTTATATTATATTTATATCGGACGGTATTGCCCATCGTCCATACATATTGGACGGTTTCATCCATCGTTCATACATATCGGCATACATACATACATACAAGCATATGCTTGTATCCACATCTCTTCATTGTATAAATATATTATTGAGATGATATTACATTAATATCGGACGGTATTGTCCAGCGACCATACATACATGGATGACGGTTTCATCCATCTTTCATACATATCGGACGGTATCGTCCATTCATGTTGGACTGTATCATCATCGTTCATACATAACGGACGTTCGTCCATCGTCCATACATATCGGACGTATCGTCCATTCATGTTGTACTGTATCATCCATCGTTCATACATAACGGACGGTATCGTCCATCGTCCATACATATCGGACGGTATCGTTAATGCATATTAGACGGTATCGTCCGATATATATGGGACGGTATGCATATAGTATGAGTGTTAGTATAAAGGGAGAGGGAGCTGCACCAAAAGGGAGAGGGTCCTTCAGCTGTCTATTAGGATGCCTCAGATTTCAAATCACGTCTTTCCAGTTTGAGCCATATTGGTGTTTTTGAAGTTAAAACAAGAAGAGTTGGTTCCCATTTGATTTTGTCCTGAGTCAGGTGACTCTTAGTTACTCTGTATCTGGACAGAGTCAGAGCTACTCCCATCTTCGACTGGATTAATCCAAACCTTTTACCTGTAAACGTTCATTTATATAAGTATCCCTATATCGTCTTTAGAATGGCGTATGATAAAATCAATTTTAGTATTAAACGCAACAGATAATTAATTTTAGTAGTAAAAATTACTCATAAATTATAAAAGACAACACATCATTTATGTTCTATACTTCTAAAAACAAGACCTATCAAAAAACATTGTCAGAACCTCAAAACTTTTCTTCACCATATTGGATTCACTACGCTCATCCTCACTACTTCGGACTGTAACAAGTCTTCGGACTTACTTCGTTTGTCCTTTGACAGTAAATACGTATGTTTGATTCCCAGCTGCCTAGGGTATAAAATTTTTCCGGATAGCAAAACTGGACCTAAAGATTGATTTTTGTACTAATTATAAACTCTCAAGTATAAAAACACAAGGGGCTACGATGATAACAGACACACTCATACATGCATGGACACAGCTGTGTACAACCACTCAGCTAGTCTTAAAAACTTCTGAAACGAATAATTCAGGTGATATCTTGGATTCGGATTTTCTGTGCGAACACAATATATAACTGAGGAAAAATAAAAAATAGTATTTATAAAAGGGAGAAGGAACCAGCTGATTAAACCCTAGTAAGATGCCCACTCCTTAGGGCCTTGATTACTAACTCTCTGAAGATAGCAGAAGTCTATTGGCTCACACTGTACAGCTGATGTATATTAAACAAATAGCCTTGACCGGAATTTGAACCCCCGCCGGATCAGTTATGGATGTGTAGATATAAAAAGTAGCACCAGAGGCCGTTCAACACATCAAGATCCTTGAATGACAGTAAATTATAAACTGATTACTGACGTTGACTTTTATAAGTTCTATCATGAAGAATCAGAAACTAGAGTTTTATGACAGCTCTGGACGAAAATGCACTCATGATTCGCACTGACTAAAATGGTTTTTATTAATTGAAATACAACTTAAAGATACAATGGCAATTTCTACTTTAATTATTGGTTAGAATTGGGAAATCGTTTTAATATATTATAAAATCGTGTTGTGTGTTTTAAATGTCATTGGTGTTACTGGGAAACTTGACATTTGAGAAAACCCCTCCATATTATTTCCAAGATGGCGTCAAACAAATGTCTAAGAAGAATTTTAGGGATGTATCTTTTAAGGTCTTAAAGCCTTAAGTTGAAGCAAGACTTTTGTTGATAAGACTAATACATAATTCAAAGTTTTAACACTAGGTGTCTCTGTTGAGGAGTTCTTGCAGAAAACTTTAAGGTGTTTAAATTATGCAGTCTAAACTTGTCTTTTTGTTTTTCCAGAGTTATTTCCCCACCTGTTTGCAAAGAGGTAAATGATGTCTAGAATTCCCCTCAACGTGTTTAAAGCCTTTTCTACGTTTATTCCCAGTCTGTATTTTATTCGTTTCAATTTTTGTTCATCAATATGAGAGAAATGGTTCTCAAAATACATTTTCTTATTTCAAGGAATATGCTAAAGTGTATTACTAAATATCATTACAATCTCAACTAAAGGGGATTTATCTGGGGAATTATCGGTAGGTTAAAGAAATTGTTATAGGATTATCCAAAACTTTTGGGAAATTTTCTTCAGAAAATGACGCTTATATGCATTTTTGGATCACCAAAGTTGAGGGGGGGTCGGAAGGATCGATTCTGTTAGGCCTCCTGTTAATAAAAATATATCTTAAATTCTAGATATATTGTTCAATTGATAAGAGGCCTCGGGAACTCTTAGAAATATCCCCTAAAATACTTATACTTATTCTTGGTAACCCTCAAAAACACTAATAGGTCAGCACTGAACATTTGGAAGTGATATCTATTATTACATTTCTTGTAATTACTATCTATTATTACAAGGAATGCTGAAGGACGTATGAAATAAGTGGTGGAGTGGGGTACCCAGGGGTGGGGTAAGATGGGGAAGACAAGTGGCTCAAGATAAGACCCAGCATGATGTTATTGTAATAACGTTTCCTGGCTGGACTCGTAATTAACATAATTCGAGTTTCGCGAAAAAGGCTTTATCTTTTTGGTGAAATTACACACTTAGAACAAATTTCACCACACAAAATAATAAGGGACAAATAAGTGGCGAATGTTTCTAGCATTTCCTCCTTATCATGTAACTAATACTACTAAACTTACCAATGCAGTATCTTGGCCCTTCTTCAAATGGCATGTACGAATATGGTAGAATTTTATCTTTATTTTCATCTGAGAATCTTTGAGGATTGTATACATGTGGTTCAGGAAAGTTTCGAGGGTCCATATGAATCGACATTACTGGAATAATGACTCTTGTACCTCGTTCGACTATTTGTTCTGGATGATCTGGTATAGGATAGTCTCTCGTACAATATCTAGTTAGAACTGGTACTGGAGGATACATCCGTAGTGTTTCTAGAACATTTTGTTAAAATTAATCCAGTTTTTTTTAAATAATAACAAAAAATAGTTTAAAATATTCTAGATAGAACATTTCAGATATTCCAACATTAAAATCTAGAATGAATAGCATAACATATTGGTAGACATACATAAAACATTTCGGTTAAAAAATAATTGTTTCACTAAATTTTGAACAAAAAACTATGATGTGCATCAAACTATAGCTTTATAATAAGTAACCAGAATATTACAATATTGGTATCATTTTTTCCGAAATTAATTTAAATAAATAGGGTTTCTTTCAAGTGGGGTCCGCCCGATACCCCCTGGAGCCACCAGGATACCCCCCTCCCCCCCCCCCCTTGGCAGGGGGGGTACTAAAATATTTCTTTCCTCTGCTCCGCAGAGGGGTGAAAAAAGTAGCCTTCTGACGTAATAATAAACAATAAAAATGTGTCTCTTGCTTAAAATACTTGTCGAGATTAAACTTGTAATTTGCCATCATTATTTGGGTAACAACTACCCAAATATGTTAATTTTGGTAATTTCAAAATGTTAAGACATAGAATACCGTAATATTGCCTATTCTGGAAACCAACTTCATTAAGTTCTATAAAAATTGATTATAATATCATATTATGGTATTATTATCATCATAATATCAAATTATCATTATCAACTATAATAATTTGATAATAATTTTTCACCACTATATGGTTCGACATAATACATCATAAATTTCTGTTAACAATATTTCTTTCTTGTTAGTTACAAAAGAAGCTTGATAAAAAATTACTGGAATATAGTAATAATAATATTATATAGTATCCAATAACTTATCAAGTTACCAATAGTAGTAACAAAATTTCCATACTTGGGTAAAAGTTACCAAATTAATAATGATGAATTTTAACTCGCAAGAGTCAATTTACGGGGGGGTAGAGACCATTTTAGAGAGTCTGGACCATGTTTTACCATTACTTTTTAAGGTTTTCATTATCTAGATTTGTATCTAAATTTTGAATCTAGGATTCGAAATTCAAGATTTGGACTCTTCGGGTGAAAGTAAACTTTAAAGGTAATTATTATGAATAAATCAACTTTGATATTTGACTGATCAATAAGTCATTTTGTCAGTTGGTTATAGAAAATTGTGAGGTGTATATATTTATATATATATATATATTATATATATATATATATATATATTATATATATATATATAATATATATATATATATATATATATATATATACTATATACTACTATATATACTATATACTATACTATATACTATATACTATTATATACATATATATACTGTACATTAATAGATACGGATATATTTACGCATGAATGTGCACTTTTCTTTTATATAATTAATTTTCTTGTATTATGATTTATAAGCCCATTGGTGTGACTTATTTATTTATTATTGGATGTTATTTATTTATTTTATTTATTATTGGATTTTAACTTTTAACCGTGTGCAGAAAAATCTGAACAATAGAGTTTAGTTGTTTGGCTGATCAGTCAAATAACCCAACAAAGAATTTCGATAATTACTAATCACCAATTAAATGTGACAGATCAAGTTTACAAAGTTATTTTTCATGATTTCCAACAATCAAAATTATTAAATCCTTCAGTTTTATCAAGTTAAATTAAAAGTTATATCTGATTTACGAAAAATTAAAAACTCATACACCAAGGAATAATAAAAATAAACGATTTTTTAATGATAATTAACAGCGCAATTCTGACATCGTAATATTTCATTAGGCGCTTTTCTCGGTGTTAGCTGAATAATCAATGCTTAATGGACTATTAATTATTATATTCCTGGAAAATTCAAAGCGAAATCGAGTCGATAAAAAGGTATTAGCACGCAGTTAGGCTTTGCTTTTACAATCAACGCTGTAATACAGATATTTTATGAACATTTTTTCCCGTTTAAATTAAAAAATTGTTTCATAATTTATATTTTTTCTGGGTTTTAAAAGTATTTGTTTGTTGGATTTTTTTTGTATTTTAAATTTTTTATTTTGATAGGAATTTCATTGTTATAAGCTTTATTGTGCTTTTTAATTTGTTATCGAAAAAAGAACAATTATACTTAATAGGGTTTATTCTCGTAACTTATTCTCTCCTTGTCAGATTCCCTAAGCACATCGCTTACATTTGGACTCGCTTTACTCGACCTCAGAATATTAAAATTACCTAATTTATATTGCATTATGCCTAAGGTTAATGATACATTCCTCGGAGAATAGTAAATTGTGTCTTATTCCTAGTGGTCACCAATTGGCGTACTGAGCTCACTCGACCCGACAATAAACCATGGATATACGAATTGAATTGAAATTTTTATACACAAATATAAATGTTTCATTTCAATTCAGTTGATATATCCAACAAGTATAACCAATTATGAAATATAGCTGAATAAAACACCAAAGTTTTACACCACAAATCTTTTATTATTATAAACAGAGCCGGCTTTCGATCTCTCGATCATCATCAGTGCCTAACTTAACATACAAAGAAAAAGCTACAAACTAATAAGCTACTAAAAACTATCCTAATTAAAAAAATAAAATAAAAATCGAAACAAGACTTCGATTCTAAGTTAAAATATAGAAGAAAAATATTTATAAGTAAAAACGCAACAAATAAAAACCAATGTAAATAAAAATGAATAAAAAAGTAATAAATAATAAAATAAATAAAATAACAATGCATACAAAGTATAAAATAAAACTAATTACCGGTGAGAAGAAAAGCAGAAACTTTAATCAAACCCTTTAGTTAGAGTCATATAGCGGGTGTGCGGGTGAGGGGCAAACACATGAGACCTTACTATGACGGACGTTCCCCCACTTTCTCCTTTCCCATTAAGGACATTCTTTCCATTTTCTTCCAGATTTCGCAAAATTTCAAGATTTTCCAGGGCAGACATACAATTACCCCTCGAGACATAATGATGAAAAGCAACTTCGTGGTTATCGCATTGCCTGTTGTTTTCTTCTACCAAGTGTTGGTAAAACTTGTTTGATGCGAGCGCTCCATGCTCAGTAATTCTGTCTGGTCTACATAGGTACAACTACAAACACTACATTTGAGGCCATAAACCCCATTTTTATCAATAGGGTCCACTAAATCCTTACATTTGGAAACACGGCTACGTATTGAGGTCGAATAAGACCCTACAAAAAATGTTCAGGCTTAAGTCCGAGAAAAATTAAGGGATACGAAGGCTTTATTTGAAAACGATTACCAGAAAAATAATAGTATCATTATGAACCCTATGGCCTCTAAACTATACGGTGCGCCTAAAATACACAAGCCAGGGGTTCCTATTATAACTGTTGTATCTGTTTGCGGTTCTACTTGCCATAAACTTTCAAGAGCTTTAAACGTCGCTATTAATTGTACGTTATTTAAAGCTACTGATTCTATCAAGAATTCAGGTTCTGTTTGTGAAAGGTTTAAAATTTTAATATCTTGTATAATACAAAATAAGAAATGAGAATTAAATATATATTTTGATACAACTAAAACCGAAAATTGAGTTAAATATCTATATGTCTACCTGACAGATAACTGGATCTGGTGCACACATATTCGGAACATCGTACTGAATATTCCAGAAGCCTGGAGAACTTAAAAAATCTTGGGGACATCCACAAGTAGGATTATCAATTTTACAGAAACAAACTATGGATAATTTACTAAATTGATCGGTTATATAAGACTGCACTAGTTTAAGTAAATTATCACGACATTTGTATACCCTCAAACGATGGATAAACATTGTTCACCAAGCAGCGTAAAATACTTGTTCAATGTCTAAAGGAACTAGAGCTACTCTCATTTTGATTAGATGTTTTTCTACAAACTTCTTTTCAGTATAACGTCATTAGTGTTAGTTTTAGGAGATAAGCCAAATTGAATTTCATTATGCGGTTTATTATAAGTCGTGTAAAAAGTTTAGCGAGACAAGGCAATCGATTTATTCTTGAAACTTATATTATAACTAATTCTAGAGAGTTGAAACTTGGTAGAAAAATTATTATTTAGTTCTAGTTGTCGTATCCGAATAATAATTGTCTGACGTCACTAACCGGTAATAAATAACTTGTTCACTCAGTTCTAAGATACCTTTTTACAAGCATGAAAGTACAAAAAATAAACAAATAAAGGGTGTGATGTCGTTCCGTCGACAAATCATTCCGTCGACAAATCACTCCGTCGACAGTCGACGGAAAAATTTGTCGACGGAACGAAACGAGTTGTTGCGTCGACAAATCATTCCGTCGACAAATCACTCCGTCGACAAAAAACTTGTCGATGCAATGATTTGTCGACGGAGTGATTTGTCGACGGAATGATTGTCGACGCAACAACTCGTTTGTTCCGTCGACAAATCATTGCATCGACAAATCATTCCGTCGACAAATCACTCCGTCGACAAATAACTTGTCGATGCAATGATTTGTCGACGGAGTGATTTGTCGACGGAATGATTTGTCGACGCAACAACTCGTTTCTTTCCGTCGACAAATCATTTCATCGACAAAATCATTCCGTCGACAAATCACTCCGTCGACAAATAAGTTGTCGATGCAATGATTTGTCGACGCAACAACCCAATTCGTTCCGTCGACAAATCTGTAGACCTCAGTGTTTAGATGATATTGTTAATTGCATACCTTTGAAATGTAAGGCAAGGAGAAGAAGTGGAACAAAGCAGAGTAGAGATTTATTTGCTCCCCCTTATTACTAAAAAAGGAAAAATCATTTTCATTTTTTAGTAATAAGCAAATACAAATAGTAATGCTTACTTTCAAGTCCAACATCCAACACGACCCGCAATGTTAAACGTAAAAGCGCAGTTACGATTAACAGATATATTTAATTATTACAAAACTATAAAACGTAATTTTAAGAAGTTAATTTCTTGTTTATGTATTATCAAATAAAGTATGTGAATTCAAAATTATTAAATAGATTTTTGGTAGACAATCTCTATAAAAAAAAATTTAGGTTTTTTATCACCATTCCTAATTAAGTATATTATTTGTATATCTATAATATATACATATATAATGTTATGTAATATATATAATCATAGAAAATTTATATCCTTCATATTCACAAAAATATTTATGTTGTCCTATCGCAGTTCTAAAAAATAATTTTAAAACGCCTGACATAATGCAAGTAGACAATTGAACAATACAGGCTGGAATTTGCAAAAATAGTATCTCAAAAAATATTTGTCGACGGAACGATTTGTCGACGACGCAGTGATCTGTCGATGGAATGATTGTCGACGCAACAACCCGATTCGTTCCGTCGACAAATCACTCCGTCGACAATCATTTGCACGACAGATTATTTGTCGACGGAACGATTTGTCGACGCAATGATCGACGACGGAATGATTTGTCGACGGAACCAACCGGGTTGTTGCGTCGACAAATCATTCCATCGACAGATCACAGCGTCGACAAATCGTTCCGTCGACAAAATAACTTGTCGACGGAAATGATTTGTCGATGGAATGATTTGTCGACGCAACAACCCGATTCGTTCCGTCGACAAATCATTCCGTCGACAAACTCAAATTATTTGTCGATGGAACGATTTGTCGACGCAATGATTTCGACGCTATGATTTGTCGATGGACATGATTTGTCGACGAAGTGATTTGTCGACGGAACGATACGGAGCCCAAATAAAGCAATATATTAACTATTTGTGTCGTATGCCTTATTTCAGTGACGCCTTGTCACTAAAATAAGTAAATAAAAACACTATCATGGTTTATTTTTGACCATATTTGTTAAATTAACAAAATGACGGACACAACAAAGGTCTTAAACCCGGTTTCATGTTTACTCCCACTAGAAATTTATAATTTACCACTTCGCTTTATTAAATTTATACATCGAATACGACTTGAGATTTAAATTTGATTCTATTATAATCCCTTTGTGAAAAAGTTTATAGAACTTAAAATAAATAAAATAAAGTGCAGAAGCGCAAAATTTAACTGAAGTAAATAAAACGTAATAATTTTAAAATAGCGTTGTTAGAAGCACATTTTTTCCATTTACGTAATGAACAAATACTTTTAATTAGAAAAACAAATATAAAAGTTACATGTTTTCCTGGGACTTTAAAATAAATTAATTGAATCTATATTTATTTGTAAAAGGTAACATACTTTTAATTTACAGGGATTTAGGGAAGAAATCATTTTTCAAATTTTCTCTTGTGAAAAAAATACAGTAAATTAAATATTTTTAGTTATTTTTATTTTGAAAAGAAACCCCGAATAACCATGAATGAAGGACATCAAAGATTTTTTAAATTAATTTTGTTAATCTGGGTTACTCAAGCCCGGATTTAATTTTCAATTTTGATTTTTGCGACATTCCAAAATACTAATAATGTTATCAAAAAGAACTTACAAAAAGGAAAGATCTATCCTTTCCCCATTTAACTCAACAACTCATTTAACAACTCTTAACACACCTGCACTCTTCTTAGAATCAGGTTATGAACATAACATGCCAGACATTAGCACATTTAGACATTAGACATTTAAGTGTTCATTTCACTTTTCTTCATTTATACCGTTGGTATATAGAAAAGTATTGTTTGCAAAATATCCGAAACAAGGATGTCACCAGAATTATCTGTTTCAGGTGATTTTGAGGCCCCCTGAGTGATATTCTTAAAGTTGTCTGTCTGTATCTGTGTGTGTGTCTGTTATCATCGTAGCTATCAATGTATTAACGCTAGAGAGTTGAAACTTGCTACAAAAATCAGTCTATAAGTGTAGTTGTGTTTTTTGGGGAAGTTAGTATTTTATGACGTCAATAATCCGCATTATTGACAAAAAAATTATCAACAAATATTTCGCAAAATCATCAAAAGGCAGAAAAATGATGCGATCAATTTGAGATGCACACTTGTAGCCATGCATAACAATAACATTTGTCACAAGTTTCATCTCATTATAAGTATTAGTTCAAATTTTATCGAATGACTTCGATCGGAAAAATCGGTACAATCAAATTGAGTTGAAGGTACAAGTGTATACCTTTACGTAATGAATAAGTGAACCAAGTTTCTTTTTAATACGAGTATATCTATGATTTTTGTTAGATCATAAAAGTTAAGCAGCATCGAGCGTAGTCAGTGTCTGAATAGCTGATCGCTGGGAATGAAAATGATGTATTTACTATCTGAGGATGAGTGAAGTGAGTCCGAAGTAGGGAGGATGAGCGTTCCGAATCCGTGATGAGGAATGATGTGATGAGGAAAAGTTCCAAGGTACCCCGTACACGATATTTATTGCGTAATGGTTAACTGTACGAGTACGTGTTTAATGCTATTCTTAACTTTTTTGAAAGTTTTAGTATTGAACCCTAGAAAATCGGGTACAGGATACCTGTGTACCTTTCCTCACTCAGGCGAATCCGATCTTCGGATTCGCTTAACTCGTCTTTAGACTGTCATGATTATCCAAAGCTTAAAGTGGTATTACTTGGATCCCACTGCGTTTGACCTCAGTATAGATTAGTCATCCATACTCTAGGGCGTTATCTTATGACGACGTTATGGTTTTTGCTTAAGACTCATGTAATAAAGTTGTACTATTGAATAAAGCTCTTATCTCAATGAGCAAAACGAGCTTTAAAAATAGGATGAAGGTCGATATGGATCTATATTCTTGCCCATCGAGACCAAAGTTGATCTTATCTGCGGATGATGGAGTTAAATCTAAACTAGTTTACTGTAAAGAAAGAAAATGTTTGCTTATGCTTACATCATGAATTCATTTAGAAATTATGAGAACAATAAAGTAAAGCCCTACGAACCCTACGAGCTTTATTACCTTATGTAATAAGTAATTAGGACTTCGACCAGAAGTGGTTGAAAGTCGGCCGTAATATGCAATAAAGGATTTACCTGATATAACCATGTCTAAATATTTCATTTCGTGTAAAGCCTGGTATGTGATTTCACCGTATTTAGCAAGAGTTTCGTCTATTTCCTGTATTAGCTTCTGTTGTATATCTGGATTTCTTGTTAGCTCGTACAATGTGTTCGATATCGTAGTTGATGTCGTATCGAATCCTGCCGCGAATAAGATCAGTGCTTCCCCAGATAAATCTTCAAATATCAGATCTAAATAACATAAAAAATAGTTATTAGGAGCTGTTTTTAAAGTAACTTAGAAAACTTAGAGGACTTAAAGTCCTCTGTTGAAGTCACAATAATAAGAGTTAAATTCCTCACCGGGACATGCCGTTTTAAATGCGTGTGTAGTAAATTTAAATTCTTAATTAATTTTAATTATTTTTGTACTCCTTTTCAATAACATAACTTAAGTCCTTAAGTATTTGTTACGTTGGCTTACTAATGCATCTTAAGTCTACGTAACAATGCATTCTACTGTGGTCAACTTCAAAATTTGCATGTGTACAGCTCCAATTGCTGGTGGCAGTTGCCAACCCGCACTATACTAGTGGTAGATCATTGTGAAACCTAAACTAAAACTGTATAGTAATCTATTCAAAAGTCAAGCTGACTTTTATCCAAGAAATGAGACTATAGTCACTTTTGTGCTTTGCAGTTTTAATGCTTTTTATAAGACCTAAACTCTCCTCTCTACTATCCAATATTGTTTGTGATACAACTGGATTCGTATTGTCTCTTTATGAACCTTTATATTTTTTAAAACTACTAATCATTACATTTACTACTGATGAAACATTCAGAAACTGGTTGGAACTTGTTGACCTATTAGAAAAACATATCTGTCTCTGAACAATCTTTTTCAAACAATCCAAACTCATAGGCTGCCTTTTCATGCCTGTATTTGTAGAGAACATACTAAATTAAGAAATATATTATGAATTGAAATCTGCAATTTTTAACTCTATTTCTACATCCAAAGCTTTTACATTAAATTCTATGATGATTTACCAATAAATTATATTTATTTATACAAATAAATATTCCATCAAAATCTGTCGAATGAATTCTATTGCTGGTAACCGGCGGATATTTGTGAAGTCATCATTAATTGATTAAGACATAGAGATATACTACTAGAGGGGCCCTATGGGTTGAATTTTGAAACATCGAAAAAATAACCTGACCTCCTTCGAGTTCCAATAATCAAATGAACAGAACAAAATTACAGTGATTTATATAGTAAAACGCATAAATTATAAATCAAAACACAAACAATGTGCAGGAAGCCGAAAAACTTAATTTCTTGTAACCGTAACTTACTTTTAGAAGAGGTTTCAATGAGGTTACACAGAGCCCCTGAGAGCCCCCAAAATGATATCTCATGACTCTTAATGTATTGAGATTGGCTATGCCCCCTCTAGTATATATCTCTACTGATTAAGATTTGATACGTCAAAATTAAGGTGATCTACATACCTACTTTATTCTCTGCAACTTTGTCTGTATTTTCTTCATGAATGACTGCTCTATCAGACGTTAATACTCCTTTATTCTTCATTTTTATCAACGTATCAATTAAATCAACCGTACCAAGATGATTCGTTTGCATTTCTCTATCTTTCAACCCGTGTGAGGTATAGAAATTGACTGCTTCTGCGTATTCAGGAGGAATAAATGGGAACCTAACTTTGTCTTCGATTCCAGAGATCAAGTTAAATATGCATTGCTCAAGTCGAACTTTTTCTGATACTACAGGAGGAAACATCATTGGACCTGTTTTCTTTAAAACGTGATCTGCGTTTACAAGAGAATCGATCCTTCTTCCAAACGCCCACGAACCAATAAAGTCCACTGTAAATCTGCTGAAGGTATCTTTGCCATCAAAATCTCCTCCATTTTCTGCAACACCGTCAAAAAGTTTAAACATGTCCTTTTTCAAGTCGTTGAATAAACTGAAAATAGCTTTCATCTTACTGGCTGAAAATATAGGTCCTAAATGAACTCGCTTCACTCTCCATTTCTCACCGGGCAAATTAAATATGTGCTCTGAGTACGGTTCTTGAATGTTATCGCAAGTCGTTCTATCCCTAAAATAATCGAAATCTTTCACCATTATTTTCTTAACTATATCTAAATCTCTGAGGAATAAATGCGGTCTCCTAAGAACAATAATGCCACCATATGGATGAGGTGCTAGTTTCTCGAAAACTTTCTGGCAAGCGGTTCCTTGAAATTCATTCATAAAACTTAACCCTGCAGAACTGCCTGATGGAAATTTAGCTTCCAAGTACGGAAATCCTTTTCTTTTCCAATAATCGTAAGGATAGATCCATAGCTTGTAGAAGAGCCATGTAATGGTTATTGACAAAATAGCCGCCAATATCATCTGGAACTAGAGTATAGTTTATACCTGAAACAAAAAGAGGATGGAATAGTTATTATAAGGGTGCTGGGAATAATTAGTCATTTATGCATTGAGGGTTTATGATATTAATGCAACAAATCATTAATATCATAAACAAATCATCAATGACATAAACAAATCATCAATGACATAAATAAATCATCAATGTCATAAACAAATCATCAATGTCATAAACAAAATTATTTTCATCATTTATCGTAGCAAATCAATTTAAATACGTATAATATCAATTACCTTAATAAACAAACACAAACAACTAAGATTAATAATGCTTTAACTATGTAACTAATCTGGAAGAGTGCCAAAATATATATTTCTTTGTTTTACATAAATATATTTAAACTTTAAAAAAAGGGTAATTTTCCAGATTAGATGCCCCCTATTTTAAAGACAAAGAAATAAAAATAGGAGGAGAAAATACACTACATAATGGATGAATAATTGTTCCATAAGCTCCTTTTTTGGCACTCTTCCAGATTAGGTGTCCTCTTAGGAGTCATCTAAACTGTCTTTGCTTTCATATGGTAAATAGATAATTAGGTGTCACTGTCACTTGTGTTTATTAACTTTTTTAAACGTTAATTAAGTATAAAATGGATATATTTTCCTTTAATTCACAATTATACGGGACAGATGGGAACCAGGGTGGGGGATAATACACTGGAAAATAGATTTCTTATTCCATCTTGGAAGCAACACTTGGAAGCTGGTGAAATGGACATTAATGTTTAAAAAAGTAAATAAACTCAAGTGGCACCCAAATTATCTATTTACCATAAGAAACCAAAGCCAGTTTAGATGACCCCTAAGGGGACACCTAATCTGGAAGAGTACCCTTTTTGGTATATGTTAGCAGTAGAGTTAAATTAAAATTATTAAACAGTAGTGGTATAGGAACGACTTATGCAGAGCATTCACTTTTATATCTTACCTTTAATTGTGCCTAAAAATAATGAAACTATGACTAAAAGTAACTTAATTAATGTATTTCTAAATATTTATTTATTTCTGATTAATTTCTATATTTGTTAAATTGACAATATAAATAAATTTTATTTTAAACTGATTGCATATTGAAGATGACAGTAACACTCATGTAATGATTAATTTGGAGATCCACAAAAGAACTAATTAAATATTATTCGAATTTTTGTTTGTTATACTGTAAAGAGCCATTATCATCTTAAAACAATTCGAAGAGTCGTTATTGTCTTAAAATTATTGTCTTATACAAATAAATATAAACAGTCGCCTCTTTCTGATGTAGTAATTATTTCTTATCTCGATGAGGGTTTAGAACTAACATTAAGCGTATTTAGAGAAGTTTTAGTATTCCGTAGACATATTAATTACATGGGGAGATTATCAGCATGATTTAGCGAATTTCCAATGAAAAAAATCACGTTTTTAGTAGATGACGTTGCTAAAAATTCGTTTCAGAGGTCTCAGAATATATATATATATATATATATATATATATAATATATGTGTGTGGTGTGTGTGTGTTGTGTGTGTGTGTGTGTCTGTGTATGTGTGGGTACAAAAGACATAGGACAAGATGTCTTTTGTTTTTCTCCCAGCTGTGTGTTTTTATTTGAGAAGTGAGAAATCATATTAATTTATTTCATGTTGTTATCTCAGTTTAAAATTTATATAATATATATATATATATATATATATATATATATATATATATATATATATATATATATTATATATATGATATATTATATGTTTATATACAAGTAGTCGTTTTCTGTTTTAGATATCCGTGTTAGATGTTTTTGGGCCTGTGAGTTGAATGAAAATGGTCTGGAGTCGACAAAGCCAGGGTACCTGGGTTCGAATCCTGGTAAGGATGATAATTTGTAATTGTTTTATACATTATATAAGTTTATAACTTCAATATAATTCTAGCGCTAAGACAATATATAATGTCGAGCGAATATACTTTTAAATGCATGTTTTTTCTATTTTTTGTTTCGGCCAATGACTAGAGCATCTTATCTCGTTTCTTCATTATTTATCGAAGGACATGCGCTAAAAACTTTTAAGAAAATCACCAACTGAGCATTAATCTAGAGCAAATATTGGTGAGCGCTACCAATTTTAGAGGCATAGGTTTGTATAACCAACAGGATAATTTTGCTCATTTCATTTGAAAAATACAGAAAAGATGAGTTACGAGTAATGCTTGATAATTGAGTAACTGTTTAAGTTATAAAGCATACCGGAACCTTAAGCGAGAAATAGATTGTTAAGCACGGAAACACGCATTCCAATAAAAAATTCACCAACCCGCTAGAAGTTTTACTCACTCCCTGTAAATTACAGTGTGTACTCCACAGAGATTTTTTCCATAACCTTGCTGTTTGTTCCATTATAATTTTTTTTTAAATGTTCTCTTTTGAAATACTTATTATAATCACGCTGCTTAGTTTCCTGCTCTGCTGTTAGATAGCAGTCTTCAGAGATGTAAGTAGTTTTTAGATTTTGTCTACCTCTCTCTCCCTCTATAAAGAGCAATGCAGTTATTATGACTTGTACTAGCTTGTACAGCATTCATTATTAGCTCTCAGCGGTCTGAATCTAGTGTACCAGAACTCAGGTGTCAAAAAGTATCCACACCACACTGTGTTACCTTAGTGATATTTACCTCTTAAACAAGCATTTATAAACTTACCAATTATGCAAGCCTGAAAGTAAACGAGGCTTTTATTTTAAAGCCCTCCCAACTTTTATTCAACCTCTTCAGAATCAGCTGTTATATCTTATTTTGATATGAAGCCTTTGGAAATCGATTCCCTCCGCTCTTCCCTCCACTTCCATAATTTGAACAACACTTAAAAGCTTTGTTTTCTGATGAAAATACGAAAAAAATAGTTGTTAAAATAAATGTTATTAGTTGAACGACTTGTTTCAATCGTTGTTCAATGCGGTAGTTCGCATACCGGGCGAATTTCTTAATCAGTAAGTACAATTACTTCAGTTTCGCTACACTCAACCTCAAAAAAAATATGATCTCCATCATCACTGTTACTAATGTCTGTGATTTATGGATTAATTCTATGCATGGTAATCATCAAACTCTAAAGGAATTTTTTCCGAAAGAAATCCACTATATTATAATGAAATTAGGCTTATATAGCCTGCATTTTTATAGTCTTAAAGACTCGCGCTCTTAAAATGTATAGTTAAGGGCGATACCAGATTAAATCATCTTGGCTAAGCATAATAGGGATCATATAGATATATACTAGAGAGGCATAGCCTATCTCAATACATTGAGAAGCCTGAAACATCTTTTTAGGGCTCTCAGGGGCTCTGTGTAACCTCATTGAAACCTCCACTAAGAGTGAGTTAAGGTTATACTAAATCAATTGTTTTCGGCTTCCCACACATTGTTTGTGTTTTAATTTGTATTTTAACGTTCTACTACATAAATTATTGTAATATTGCACTGATTATATGATTATACTATAAGCGAAGGTGGTCAGGTTACTTTTTCGATGTTTCAAAATTTAACCTATAGGGCCCCTCTAGTATTAATATCTCTATGCTAGGGATGAATTGAAGCAAATAGAAAATTAATAAAATAAAATATGACGATAATAAATAATGTGTCTTATCTTTAGGTAATATTTGCACATATTATTTTAAAAATGTAAATTTTAAATTATTTTTTATATAAACAAAGTTCTATATAGTTTAGAATATTTTTTCCCTACAGCAGAATAAAACGCAATACAAATTAAATTAAATTGTTACAGTTTTGAAGTTTGTACAAAACAATGATTTTAATACCTATATCCTTACAATAAATAAAATGTTACACTTGATGGATTTTTTAATTGTCTATTCAGTTCTTTGATAGATCTTAATGTAACATTATTGTAACAATTATATATAACTTTTATATAACTATAAGGCAATATAACTATTGCTTAAAATATTTAAAATATTATTGAAAATTTTAAATATTAACACAAATATGTCTACTTTTCTAGAAAATATTAAAATAAAAGTTCCCTTAATTAACGTAATAGTGAACAGAAAAATATTTGTATATTTTGTTTTAAATTTTATTTTCTCTGAATTTGATTTTTACATTTTATTTCCACTGTTGTACCAACTCTTAAAAATAGCGGTCACATTAAACATTGACATTTAAATTATGAAAATATATTGTTGCTAAAAATCAAGTTTGTTTATAAACTACTTTCAATAGTTAACTCAAACTAAGTGTTTTTGGAAACAGGTTAAAACTTATTAAATCCTATAATTATTAATATTGAAACACAAGTAAGAGGGGGAGAAATAATATGCGTGATTATAATTGCTATAACTTCCTGTTTTGGAGAAAACGGGTGTCAAAAATCTTAAATAGGCACTTTTAAGCAGCAAAAATTAATACATACGGCCTTCGCCCCGGAATCGCAACGCGGCCGGTTTTTCATCTAGTTTGATTTTAATGTTAAAAAAATTAATGTTATCTGATCACTACTTCATAACTATAAACTTGTTGACAGGCACTGTTTATTTTAAAATTACCAATCCAATCATTTGTTTATTAATTTATAAATTACAATCAATCAGTTGTTTTTATTTTAAAATTACAATCCAATTGTTTATTAATTTATAAAATACAATCCAATCAGTTGTTTATTAATTTATAAAATTACAATCCAATCAGTTGTTTATTAATTTATAAAATTACAATCCAATCAGTTGTTTATTAATTTATAAAATTACAATCCAATCAGTTGTTTATTAATTTATAAACTTACATTAAATTATATATAAGGTAATAATATACATATTATTACCTTATAAATAAGTACACAATGTGTCGTTTCAATACAAGTATATTCATGATTTTTGTTGGATCATAAAAATTAAGGAGCATTGAGCGTGGTCAGTGCTGTATGGGTGACCGCTAAGAATGATACGGATGCATTTACTATCTGAGGAGGAACAAAGCGAGTCCGAAGCATGGAGGATAAGCGTTGCGAATCAGATGTGATGAGGCAAAGTTCTAGAAAACTAATAAGAATAGTCTGACCCATAAGAATAGCCTTACTCATTCCCCAGAGACGGTATACAAATAAAATGATAAAAAAATCATCAATGTTTAAATTCATTTTAATTTCAATACTAAACAGTAAGATCAAATCCAATAAAAAATATTTAAGAAATAAAATTCGAAAAATACAGCACGGAAATTGCTTTTTAACATAACCCACCCTTTCTTTTCAGTCTCTTCTACGAGAATTTATACACACTCAATAACAACTCAAAACTATGTATAAACTCAATAATATGCAATAATGATGTTATAACACAAGAACGAGGCTTATAATCCATGATTCAAAAGAATTGAAGGTGTAGTTTACAAGAGATATTTTTGCATCGATGATTTTTGTATATTGTGAGTCGATGAAGCGAGTAAATTTCCCTCTCAAAATGTTTCGTGTTTCAAAAGAATAACGAAATTTTTGAAAGAGGGAAAGTTGTGATACCAATAATTGATTTGATTCTGTCAATTCAAATTGATTCGGTTTCCAATTTGGGCGTAATAACAACTTATCTTGAGGTATTAGTATTATTAAGGAGTGACAGTGGCGTAGCCAGGATTTAATTTCGGGAGGGGCTGAATGTTAAAATTGTATATATATATATATATTTATATATTATATAATATATATTTATATATATTATATATATTATATATATATATATATATATATATATATGTATAATATATTTTTATATCTTTCAATTTCAATGTATTTTTTTATATATATGATATTTATATTATAAGTTTATTGTTTAAAATATATGTTATGTAATTTATTATTTTTATATTTTTACAGGGTTTATTTTTTTCACACATTTATTGCGGGTTTAGGTTATGTAAAAATTTCGGGTGGGGGGGGCTGAAGCCCCCTCAGCCCCCCCTGGCTACGCCACTGAGGAGTGATATTATAAATAACTATAGGATGCGTTCCTGATAAATAACTATCAGGAACTCACGGCAGTAGAGTACATCTAAAAGAGTTAATTACAACAGATTGAATAATAGACAAATACTATAATGAGATAAACTTGGCTCGTTTGTTATCCAGATGCATGACTACATGCGTGCCAAATTTTTAAATCGATGGAACCTTTTCTCCACCTTTTACCATTTTTGAAAATTTAATGAGTAATTATTACTGGTTAATGACGTATTGAAAAAAATATTTTCCGGATGGCACAACTTAACTTAAGGATTGATTTTTGTACCAAGTTTCACATCTCTTGGTAAATAAATAACCTTGGGAGCTACGATGATAACAGACACACACACTCACATATACAGAATCATTTTTGTAAATCTTAAAAAATGATAAGAGACATTCAGTCATTAAACTATAACATCAGTGGAGAGACTTGCTGCTTATTTTTCCTTTTACGTTCTAAGTTTTAATTATTATTTATCGCAATATATATTCTTCAATTATCTATAATGTATGAACTAATTTATTGTGACGTTACTGACGTTAAAAATGCCTATCGTTTAGGTAGGCATTTTTAGACTAGCATTTTAGACTCGTAGGGAGCATTATAAATATTTGTCCCGATAGGGATTGCAGAGAGGTATGTAGTCTCTAGTCTCATTCTAGGGAGACTCTCGTAGGAGTGAGTACAGTTAGGGTACTTAACTGTAATCTGTCTATCTTATTAATTATTTTAAATGTGTAATTTTCATAAAATGTTATAAAAATATAAACGCTGTGTTATTTTTAACTAGACCTGATATCATGATAATCTTGACGTGCAGAAATGGAAATTAATTTGGGTGTTTATTGTTTTTACTTTTTCTCACTTTCTTATACAGAAGGTCTATAGAGGAAAAGTATTGGTTTCACCCAAAAAATTTTAACCCGAGATTTCACTTGAATTATCCATTTTATTTTATTTGTTCTTTTAATGGAAAAATTGCTAAATTTATCTTCTTTTCTAAACAAATAATCTTATAAACACTAAAAATGTTCAGAAAATTTGTCTCGTTTACATTCTTTATAAACCTAAATAGACGTCTTGATTTAAAACTGATAACAATATTGATAACAGTTGTACAAGGTGAAAACTAGCACTCGGTGCGGTAGTTAATGCAACTAGCCCCTGTTTTTAGGACCACCTCAAACCTGGGAATTGGACCTGTTTATATTTACTGAAGACGATAGAGGCTACTGAATCATTTATCATATAATGATAGAAAAGTTCTAAGATTTTTTATCATCGATCACAACATTACCATCAGGTATGTGTGGGACAGTCTCATCAAATCTCTGAACTAGCAGAGAGACACGACACCTTAGACCACCACTCCGAGAGCACACTGTAACAGGAAGCACCCGATAAACAAAGAATCAGTTCCGAGTCAGCAAGTGCGGGCTAAGAAGCAAGTATCGATACCTATCTCACCACATCTAAAATAACTGACTGCATGTTATTAGAACAGATCAAATCCAATCAAATGTATACCATTTGTGCCACTTGGGATCGTCCAATTCAGCTCAACCCGGTCTAAATCGATTTAGCATGCCGTCTGTCTTACATTATGGCACCTTGTTTTAAAGCCATTACTGGTTTCAATAAAATTATTCATGACGTCTTACCTTGGCGTGTATATATATATATATATATATATAATATATATATATATATATATATATATATATATATATATATATATATATATATATATATATATATATATATATATTTTTGGTATCAGGAAGCCATATGGAATAGAATCCCTTTACTCCCCCCGGTACTTTCACCATCCGAACAACCTTCTAAGCGGTTTTTTTTTCATAATGAAAACTCGCTTAAATTATGACAGTTGAACAGACTATCTGATCAGATAAAAATAGATAATAAGCTATGAAATATTAATTGAACGAACGTAAGTGAGTTCTTACATTTCAGAAGATTGGGACGGCGCGTTTGTTTGTGTGTTTGCGTGTTTGTGTGTTTGTTTGTACGTGTCGCGATAACTGCCGTAAAAATTGACCGATTTTGATAAAATTTTGTATACACGTAAAATTAACTATGTGTCAGAGCTGTATAGTTTTTGGTAATATTCCGAAAAATATTTTCAAAATGGCGGCCAATATTGCAGACCGGGTAAAAAAAAATTTGAGCGAAAAAATCGTGTCGCATATCGTTTTAAAGCTCTTAAAAGGTAGAATAAGAAAATATATGTGTCATGGTCAAAAAGATAAAAAAATTTAAAAAATTTAGAAATGGCAGCAATAAAAATGAACTAAAAAAATTAAATTTAAAGAAATTACTCGAGTAATATATCGTTGAAAAGCTCTTGATTAGTAAAATAAAAAATGTTATGTACTAAATACCAAAAAATTCAACATGGCGGCCATAATCTTATATAATAATTAGTTTTTACTAATTTTATAAGAATTTACAAGATGAAGATCTATTGTAATATACTTTAGGTACTTTTATACAAGTAAAATGAACTATATGTCAGAGCTGTACAGTTTTGGGAAATATTCCGAAAATATTTTCAAATGGCGGCCATATTGCAGACCGGGAAAAAAAATTTGAGCGAAAAATCGTGTTGTATATCGTTTTAATGCTCTTAAAGAGTAGAAAAGAAAATATATGTTTCATGGCCAACATTTCAAATTTTTTTGAATAATTAAAAATGACGGCTAAAATAATAAACTCAAAAAATTTAAATTTAAAGCGATCTTTTTTAACTATGTATTATTATAAACTATAATGCGTTGCATCAAGAACTCACGTCAAAGAATACATAAAAAAAATATTTATTTAAGCAAGCGAAATGAGTTTATTAAACATTCGGATGCTATACTATTTTAAAGTATAAAATCAAAAGGCTCGCTTCGCTTGCTAGTTTAGGTATCTTAAACATTTACATAGTAAAAAGGGCTCGCTTCGCTCGCTAGATTGCGTATATTTATAAAATACATAGTGAAAAGGCTCACTTCGCACGCTAGATTGCTTATATTTAAAATAATACAAAGTTAAAAATAGGCTCGCTTCGCTCGCTAGATTGCTAATATTTATAAAAAATATAAAGTAAGAAAGACTCGCTTCGCTCGCTAGATTGTGTAGATTTATATTATGCATAGTAAAAAGGCTCGCTTCGCTCGCTTAATTGCGTATATTTTATAATGATAAATATATATTTATAATGATACATTCTTTTTTAGAAGGCTCGCTTCGCTCGCTAGATTGCGTATATTTATATTAATGCATAGTAAAAAAGGCTCGCTTCGCTCGCTAGATAGCTTATATTTAATAATACAAAGTTAAAATAGGCTCGCTTCGCTCGCTAGATTGCTTATATTTATAATAAAATATATATTAAAAAATGCTCGCTTCGCTCGCTTTTTTGCGTATATTTATAATAATAAATAGTAAAGAAGGCTCGCTTCGCTCGCTCTCGCTTCGCTCGCTAGATTGCGATATTTATAATAATACATAGAAAAGAAGGCTCGCTTCGCTCGCTAGATGCTTATATTTATATTAATGCATTGCAAAAAGGCTCGCTTCGCTCGCTAGATAGCTTATATTTA
Organism: Microvelia longipes; assembly: GCA_018340805.1. Lineage (NCBI taxonomy): Eukaryota > Metazoa > Arthropoda > Insecta > Hemiptera > Veliidae > Microvelia > Microvelia longipes. Next base: position 12,967,722 of record JACMZG010000002.1, on the reverse strand, counting down.
TAATAATACAAGTTAAATAGGGCTCGCTTCGCTCGCTAGATTGCTTATATTTATAATAATATATTTGTAAAAAGGCTCGCTTCGATCGCTTTTTTGCGTATATTTATTATAATAAATAGTAAAAGAAGCTCGCTTCGCTCGCTAGATTCAAGCATAGTAAAAGAAGGCTCGCTTCGCTCGCTAGATTGCTTATATTTATAATAAATATATTTGTAAATAAGGCTCGCTTCGCTCGCTAGATTGCGTAGATTTATATTGATGCAAGTAAAAGGCTCGCTTCGCTCGCTAGATTGCGTATATTTTATAACATAGAAAAGAAGGCTCGTTTCGCTCGCTAGATTGCTATACTTTAATAATATATTGTAAAAAAGGCTCGCTTCGCTCGCTTTTTGTTATTTATTAATAATAAATAGTAAAAGAAGGCTCGCTTCGCTCGCTAGATTGCTTATATTTATATTAATGCATTGCAAAAAAGGCTCGCTTCGCTCGCTAAATTGCTTTATATTTATATAAAATATATTGTAAATAAGGCTCGCTAGATTGCGTATGTTTAAAAAAATATATTGTAAAAAAGGCTCGCTTTGCTCGCTTTTTTGCTTTTATTTAATATTATGTGTAGTAAAAAAGGCTCGCTTCGCTCGCTTGATTGCGTATGTTTATAATATAGTATAAACATAGTAAAATCATAGTTAAAACGGCTCGCTTTAAATTTTATTTTTTTGTGTTTATTATTTTAGCCGCCATTTTTAAATTATTAAAAAAATTTGAAATGTTGACCATGTAAAATATATTTTCTTTTTCTACTCTTTAAGAGCTTTTAACGATATACAACACGATTTTTTGCTCAAAATTTTTTATCCGGTCCGCCATATTGGCCGCCATTTTGAAATATTTTTCGGATATTACCAAAACTATACAGCTCTGACATATAGTTAATTTTACTTGTATAAAGTATCTAAAGTATATTACAATATCTTTATCTTGTAAATTCTTATAAAATTAGTAAAAACTAATTATTATATTAAATTATGGCCCCATGTTGAATTTTTCGAAATTTTGTACATACATTTTTTGTTCTACTAATCAAGAGCTTTACACGATATATTACTCGAGTTATTCCTTTAATTTTAAATTTTTTGAGTTCATTATTTTAGCCGCCATTTTTAAATTATTCAAAAAATTTTAAAATGCTGACCATGAAACATATATATTCTTTTTTTACTCTTTAAGAGCTTTGAAACGATATACAACACGATTTTTTCGCTCAAATTTTTTTTTATCCGGTCCGCCATTTTGGCTGCCATTTTGAAAATATTTTTCGGAATATTACCAAAAACTATACAGCTCTGACACATAATTAGTTTTACCTGTATACAAAATTTTATCAAAATCGGTCAATTTTTACGGCAGTTATCGCGACACGTACAAACAAACACACAAACATACAAACAAACATACGCGCCGTCCCAATCTTCTGAATGTAAGAACTCACTTACGTTCGTTCAACAATAAAAAAAAAATCTAGCGAGCAAAGCGAGCCTTCTTTTACTATTTATTATTATAAATATACGCAATCAAGCGAGCGAAGCGAGCCTTTGTTTACTATTTATTATGATAAATATACGCAATCTAGCGAGCGAAGCGAGCCTTTTTTACTTTGTATTATTATAAATGTAAGCAATCTAGCGAGCCTTTTTTACTATTTATGTTTATAAATATGCGCAATCTAGCGAGCGAAGCGAGCCTTTTTTTTAACTTTGTATATTATAAATATACGCCAAGCGAGCGAGCGAGCCTTCTTTTACTATTTATAATTATAAATTACGCAATCAAGCAGCGAAGCGAGCCTTTTTACTTTGCATTAATATAAATCTACGCAATCTAGCGAGCGAAGCGAGCCTTTTTTTACATATAATTATTATTAAATATAAGCATCTAGCGAGCGAAGCGAGCCTTCTTTTACTATTTATTATTATAAATATACGCAACCAGCGAGCGAGCGAGCCTTTTTTACTATGTATTTTTATAAATATAAGCAATGTAGCGAGCGAAGCGACCTTTTTTGAACTTTGTATTATTATAAATATAAGCAATCTAGCGAGCGAAGCGAGCCTTTTTTACTATGTATTTTTATAAATATATGCAATCTAGCGAGCGAAGCGACCCTTTTTTTAAGTTTGTATTATTATAATATAAGCAATCTAGCGAGCGGAAGCGAGCCTTTTTGATTCTATATTTTAAAACAGTATAGCGTCCGAATGTTTTGATAGACTTTTTTCGCTTGCTTTAAATAAATAATTTTATTTGTTGTATTCTTTGACGTGAGTTCTTGATGCAACGCATTACTAGTCGGTAAATAGTTTCAAATACTGCTTACTTACCTTGTTAGAATACGTGTGATAAAGAGATAATCAAAAATTCCGCACTAAATCAAATATTTATGGCAAACAAGATACAAAAAAATTAAATGAAATAACATTATAATTTTTATCTCCTTTTTAAATAATTTTTATTTCAGATAAATTTAAATTAGTAAAGATGTGTTATAGATACATATAGATAAACACGTAAAAATAAACAACATGAATTATATATATTTTAATAAACAATATTAAAATATAGCTCTCTCTCTCTTTCTATAGACACACACACATACATACAATATGAAGTTTTTCGACTTCGAAAATGGTGGTACTCAGATTAACTATGTCGATTTATGAACCCTTGGGCTTGCCACATCTACAGCCATTAAAGGAAGATTATTGGTACAAAACATTATAAGACAGCAGACAGGCAGGAATGCGGTAATATGTCGCGAGTTGCATTCGAGATTTATGAATTGTAAATAAGTTTGTCTCACCAATCCTATCAGCTCCTCTCGCATCACCAGACTCTAGCTAGCTCACTGCTCTGGTTAGCCCAGCGCCATCCAACAGATAAATCTGGCAACCCCGACGCCAGTGTGTGCAAAATTTTTTCTATACCCCTGAAAGTCAAAGTGCCGTAGTGCTATTAGAAGAGGTCTTTCATCAAGAACCGATCCCTTCGTTACAAGTCACTTACGTTATTCACGTCACCACCTTCACTTTCACTGACTAAGTTTTCGGAGATTCGGAGACTCAGTATATCTTTCCGACCTTCATCTCCAGCAGTACGCAGAACTTGACTTTTCATGAGCCGGAGACAACGGAAACGTGGATCAAGACTTGTCTCAGATAACACTGAAACCAACCCCGCACTTGCGTATCAGCAGTTAGGAAACCACGTAAAACCCTGGCCGGGTTGGCCGTCCTTGAATTCAAAACCTTCCGAGTGTACTGTTCAAGGGATAACATCATTTTAAAGTCCTCCCTCTGGCTGGATATGAACCCTCGACCTCCAGGTCGAAAGACGAGTGGTCTACCACTGAGTCACCGGCCTCAGGACCGGAGTGCAGAACGAGTAATTTTAGATGGAAACTAATAGTTGTATATAGCGTACATATGCGGCATTTCCCTAGAAAAACCGCCAACAATAACTTAAAGATCGATGTGTTATTGATCTATCTATAATAATACATAACCAAATACCAACCAAGATATTTATTGTTAAACCAGAAATCAACCATTTCAAAGAAAATAAATTTGGACTTTTCTGCTTTTAGGTTTAATTAGTTACAAAAAACTAAAATCTGTTCCATGGTTTCGCTAACATTAGGAAGAAAAGAACAGTTAACTTATGTTTTTTTTCTGTATGAGAATTTATAGTTTATCACATATTGGTTACTATACTTCAGACAAAACGATAATTTCTTCAAGCTTCAAAGCCTTCGGGTTGAGGATCCTCATGATTTTCCTCTGTTACTTCAACCATTAATGATTTTGATGGAGCAGATTTCACACTTTCTCTACTTACAGGTCCTTCCATATTTAATCCTGATGTTTTCGATTTAATAACATTTTCCTCTACATTTTGTTCCATTTCTTTCCCCAAACTTCTAATGCTGCTTGTTCTGGGCGCATTAGATCCTTTGCGTTCCATTTCAGTCGATTGTCTTTTAGTACTTACTACCGACTGTTTAGGCAGCACTTCACCGGATGTTTTCGACTGAACTTCTGCAGATTGCTGTGTTTCTTCGATTTCTTTCCCCAAACTCTTTATACTGCTTGTTTTGAACACTTTGGATCCCTTGGGGTCCATTTCAATTGATTGTCTTGAAGAACTTACTACCAACTGTTTAGGCAGCATTTCACCGGATGTTTTTGACTTAACTTCTTCAGATTGGTACGATTTTCTTTGAACAGATTCACTTGATTTTTGAGATCTTAGTTCAATAATTGTTGATAATTTTGAATCAGCTGGTTTGATAGATCCTTGAAGGGATTCTTTAGATGTTTTTACTTTGGATAAACGCTCAGATTTTACCGACCCTTCAACCGATTTTTTAGATGTAATTGATTGTTGTGATCTTGCTGATCCTAAAGACTTCTTCGAGCTTCTTGCGGTACCTGATAAATCAACATCTTTGCTTAAAGATCTGACACTTAATTCAGGAGCACCGCTTTTATCTGGTGTTATGGAACCTTTCATAGACTTACTCCTTATTTCAGCCTGACTTAATTTGATACTTTTTCCAAGTCGCTGATGTCCATCACCTTCATGATGGTCTTCAGCACTAAGATCCTCACCGAAAGGCGTGAGTTCAAAACTTGTTATCATTTGTTCCTCTGACAATATTTGCTTTTTTCTTATTTTTTCGTTCATTAACTCTCTCATTATTTCAGCTCCAGGAATTTCTAACTCGTCTGAAAAATTAATTATCATATGTTTAAAAAAATAAACAATGCGCTTTGTTTATACTAAACATTAAAATACGAAGTCAACTATTATAAAAGAATAAAATTTGTAAAAATGTATGAAATAAAATAAACTAAAAAAATGATAATATATTTACAATTTTAAATATTCTTATAAGCTATCTTACAACATAAAAATTTAAAACTAAAGATCAACAATTATAACAGTACTGAGACTACAAAGAGGATGTTTTAGAGTATAATGTTATTCAAGAACTTTTACGGTCTATATTAGTTCATAGGCTTATTAAATAATTTAAATATAACATACGTTATTTTAATATTGCAGATGTTCCATTTACTAAAAGCGAGCTATTAGGTTTGATTTATACTTTAAATTTGCATTTTTAGACCTTTAAGAGCATTTGACCTTTTCAGAGTTGAAGAACCCTAAATTGCTAATCTAAGTAATGATAAAACGATTTAACTTTGATTACGAATGAAAAATTTGATTTTTATCAAATAAAAATTGTAGAAGGCACTTTTCTAAAAATTATGTAGTCTACATACTATTTTTAATTTTGTCAGAATGAGATTGTAGGACAACAGTCTGTCTTACCAAACAGTCTGTTGCTTTTCCTTAGAGAAGATTTCCTTTTAACATCGTTTTCCAGTTACAGAACGTAAATCACTTGCTCTCATCTAAGACGAAGGCACTAATATAATATAATGAAAATTATTATCAAACCTGATACAGAAGACTCGATATCGCCAGGTCTAACTAAATCGATTATTTCTGTCTTAGTTGGTACTGTAACTTGCTGACAAGGTTCTTCTTCGCATATCATATTATATTTCTCATAATTCCCCGCGAATATAGTCTCCATATGAAGTCTTTCCTCATCATTTTTCCTAAGCAATACGAGATTAGATGAATATACTCACAAGATATAATTGACAGGTGTGGGGTGAACAAAAATCTTTCTATCTAATGCCCAACTGCAATCTCAGGTCTTATGATCAGGTGGTTATGAAGTTATAAAATTTTTTATGTAATTTTCAAGAAATAATAGGTAAATGTAGTGAGGTACAAATGCAAGGGTGTCAGAGATAGTATCGAAGTAGACAGGGAGTCGAGTCTTGTATACCTCCCCTAACTATACAATGCGAGAGTATTTGGTCAACCAGCTAGGGTGTACTCAAGCTTATTATAGGCTAGCTTGAAGTGTCAAGCCTGGTGTGTAAACTACAGTCCTAGGTCCTTTTCACCAATATCAAAATTATCCGCCTATCACTTCACTTCTACTGTCTTATCCTCGACCTAAGAGACTTATACTTAGGGGGAGTAATTAGGTAAGTGATAAGGGGTCTAGAAGTGAGACAATTCCTCCATGTTAAGAATGTCAAGTAATTCTTTGACATCGGCAGACATTTCAACAGCCCGAAATACCGTAGTATTTTAAACTATTGATGTTTTGTTGAATTTTCCACTAGTTTATTCTCAGCCACAAGATTTTAACAAAAAATGAAACCATTATTAATTGACACATCTGCTAAAGTTATAAATAATATGGCTGAGAAAACAGTTTATACTGACTTTGACAGCGCTCTAAGCAAAATTATAATTTTTTCTCATCTTTATCATGGTCTAAATTATTTTAGGCATCTTATTAGATAGTGCAGATTAGATAGTATAGATAGTATTAGAGTTTAGACATCTTATATATTTAGTTAGATTGTATAGTTCTGAATTTTTATTGAAGACTGCAGTTTTCAATAAATTGTTGTAAAATAAGATAAAAATTATGGATTAATTTTATAACGGTCCTGCCATCCGACTCCAGAGATTTGATGTTCCTCCATATATAGCCCTCCTATTCGAAACATTTAAAGCCTGAAGTTTTTTTGGTATTTCTCTCTGGTTCATACAATTTGACTTCGAGATCTGTGCGGGGATGAAAATTTACCTCATATAATTCTTTTGGAAATCAATTAAAGATTTCCTCAGAGGAGAAAACTCTTGAGAGGACGATTTCTTTGTTATTCGCTCTTCAAGCCAATCGTGTCTCCAACTTTCGTGTGATGGAATTTCCTGAAGTATGCCTGAGAAAAAATAATAGTAACTATGCTATTATCTGATATGAGTCAAACTATTTTTAATATTCGTATTTTGAGCCGAAAAAAATTGTTTGGGCAGCTCGCCCTTCAAAACTTTGATTAACCAACAATATAATAAAAAAGTCGGGTACGGGGTACATCGGAACTTTTCCTGTAGCATAGAATTCGCTACGCTCGTCCTCTCAGCTTCGGACTCGCTTCGCTCGTTCAGAAATTACAATTCGCCAAATTTATACTGCAACATACCTTTGGACTCGCTTAGCTCGTCTTCATATAGTAAATGCATCCGTATCATTCTCAGAGGTCAATTTTTATGATCCAAAACAAATCATAGATATACTTGCCCTCTTGAAACAAATCTTAGTTTACTTATTGATGATGTAATAATATACACTTGTTTAAAATTTCAACCCAATTAGACCATTTCTAAATTTTTGACAATTTTTTAAAAAACGTACACAAGTCATTCAATAAAAATTGAACTAATGCTGATAATGAGATGAATCTTGGCACATATGTTAGACTTATAAATAGTCACATACGTGTCTAAACTCAATCTGATCGCATCATTTTTCCGCGTTTAATGATTTTTCGATATTTTCGCTGAGTCATATGTTCCGAATAGCACAAATACAGCGGTAGACTGATTTTTGTACAAAATTTCAATTCTCTAGCATAAATAAACTGGGTGCTACGCTGATAACAGACACACACACACATACACACACACACATTCACACACACACATGTAGACAGTGTGTCAACAGACAACTTTGCGAAAACCACTCAGGAGGCCTTAAAACGCCTAAAACTGATGATTCCGGTTTCATTCCGGTATCGAATTTTTTGGCAAACACAATACTTTTCCTATATACCTACGGTATAAATGAGGAAAAGTAAAAATTCTGCACATGTACTAGGAAAAACATTTTACTGTACAGTTTTTGAAAGGCAAATCTTACAAATCATAAACAATACTATATTATGCTACTAGGCTGTGAAATGAATTTTATCTCAACCGCGGCAATTATATTTACAGTTGAGCGAAGCCAGACTGTAAATATTGACAATTTTAGGAAAAACAGTTCACAGTAATGTAGAATATGCTATTTTTCAGAGGTTGGTATAACAAAAAACAAATAAAATTAAAACAAATAGTGATATAAAATGAAAATGCAATCTTCATCGTTTTTATGTAATTTAATTGATATATATGTGTGCACTATTTATTTTATAAAACTCCCACATCTTAATAGGAAATTTAAACACCGCAGCTTAAAGTTCTATAATTACAACAAAAACTAATTATTTAGCTATATATTTTACCTAACATTGTAGGCATCTTCAGGCATCACAGGTAATTTGTTTTTACAAAATCATCATTGACTAGATAATTACACAAACAACTGTGACGCCTGAAGATGCCTACAATGTTAGGTGTATAGAGCTAAATAATTAGTTTTTGTTGTTATTATAGAACTTTAAGCTGTTGTGTTTAAGATTCCTATCAAGATATGTGTGGCTGATAAAACACTAACGTATATTATTTTAATATTTTGTTAATAATAAAAAGCAATTATTTTCATCAGCAACTATAATTTTTACACGTTGTATGGCTTAATTAGAGCGCAAAAACTGCAAATTTTGCGGAACGTTTGAGCATATTTGAGTGTTTACTTTATCTCCCTAGGATGTAAAAAATCTTTTACCTCGTAGGAGGTAAAAGATTTTTTTAATGCAGTGTATAGTTAATACAAATACTTTTTTGGTCCTCGTTATAAAAAAATTGGTTTTTAGGTTCTAATATTACTATCTCACAACCTACCTCCGAATAAATGTTAAAATAAAAGTTATTTATTTAGTTCGAAATTATTTATTTATTTTATAATTACACTTACATTCAAGCCCTTTATTTGTTTCCAATTTACGTAGTCTGTGGCCTCTGAAATATGCCTGGAAGGAAATAAGTGATATATTAAATCAATTGGGATATCAATGATTGTTCAATGTATCAATTGTTGATCAATTGATATATTAGATCAACATTTGCTTCGCTTTGATTTAGTTATTTCTGGAAAGTTCTTAAAATTTCTTTATAGATAAGGAATTATATATATATATATATATATATATATATAATATATATATATATATATATATATATATATATATATATATATATATATATATATATATATATATATTATATATATATATATATATATATATATATATATATATATATATATAATATATATATATATATATATATATATATTATATATATATATTATAATATATATATTATATATATATTATATATATATATATATATATATATATATATATATATATATATATATATATATATATATATATATATATATATTATATATATATATATATATATAATATATATATATATATATATATATATATATTATAGTCCATTTGAGTTGCTCCCAGAGTGAAAGTAATTATTGATGGTATAATCACAGGGAGATGCATAATCTCAATCAGCAAATAGACTATCTCTTTACACCATTCTTAAAAAAGTTATAAGAATAATAACTTAGACCCGTATTCAAAAACTATACTATTTAAGGTCTCCTTTAGGAACCCTGAACGAGTAGGTCAGGGCATTTTATTAAATACGATCCTTAGTTCAACACTTAGTATTAGGCTTCTATATTTAAATCAATTATGCTTAAAACCACGTGAAGATAAAAGTCTCAGTTAGTACGTAGACTTTGTCTGCAAGCTTTATACCCTTTTACAAGACCTATATTTTATTTATTAAAAAAATATTAATATTAGATGATTTATATTATGCTACTACTAACCATTATATGTTGTATAATCTATTTCCGTTTCGCAGTTGAGGTGATAGTTGATAAGGAAGAAGTAAGTGAATGAATGACGAACCTGTATTTTAGTGGCTGCTGCGTGAGTTTGCTCTAGCGTCATCCCTCTAGTTCTTAATAATTCAAAAATTGGATCTGAATAATCAATTTTTTCTTCTCCTTCTTCGTCCTTTGACCCTCTTCCGTTAACTAACAAAATTTATTAGAATCATTACGTAGACGAGTGCAAATTAGCTGATTGTTAATCAGTTGAGAGTTATAGTAAAAACAAAATAATCAGCATTGTAGAGCAGAAGATTTTTAGAATTGCTTGAACTAAACAGACAAGAGAATAGGACATAGAGTATATTGAAATCTCGCTATATTATCTTGGATATTCTTTTGCTGAATAAACTTTTCCGCAAAGGAAAATCAGTTGCTAATGTATGTTTTAAAACAAGGATATAGCAGGGTATAATGGACAAAGTATGATTTAAACCAATTGATTTTGATATGTAAAAATTTATTTAATGTATATATCCCGATTATTTAATTTCCCCTCATGAATTAAAAATGTCCCTAATTATTGATGTTCCTTTAGACGATCTGACGAAGGAATATTCTGGTCAATTGATTTCCCTGAGCATAATCCCATAGACATTGAGTTTATAGATTAATGTACTCTATGAACTGTCCTAAATTTTTGGCACACATTTATTCAAAGATAAGAGCAACATATGTGCCAAGTTTCATCTCATTATCAGCAGTAGTTTAATTTCGATTGAATCATATGAATCATCCGTCTTTTAAACATTTATTAAAAATCTAAAAATGATCCAATTGAGTTAAAATTTTGTATAACTGTATCCCTTTATGTAATAATATGTTTACTAATAAGTTAATAATAAGTTTTATTTCATTATAGTTGGTATATCTACGTTTTATGTTGGATCACTAATGTTAAGCAGCATCGAGCAAGGTGCCTAAATGCACCTGAAAGGGTGCAGGTTACCTGAATGGGTGACCACTAAGAATAAGGACGAGCATAGTGAGTCCGGCGAACTTCAATATAAATTAAGAGACGCAATATAATTGTGCGAGAGATTAAGCATTACATTAATACATTAACAGATTAATACATTTCGTAGGTGTCTCTCGCACAATTATATTGAGTCAACTATTCATGTTTTGTGAAACTCGGCAGTATCAAATCCTATAAATTAAATATAATTTGATATTTATATTAAATGATATCACTATATGGCTATATCACCCATATAGCCATATGGGTGTCGTGGGTAATGAGGAAGCAGATAAACTTGCTAGACTGGGAGCAAAAACCTCATTCATTGGACCAAAACCTGTCCTTCCCCTCTCAGCAACACGTGCTAAAACACTCTTGGATAGCTGGCTAATAAACACCCTAAATCTTAACTGGCATTTTTTTGCTGGTTGTAGACAGGCAAAAATGTTTATCATAGGGCCAATTGCAAAAAATACAAATTCTCTATTAACCTCAGCAAGCCTTGCCTTAGGAACCTAGTTAGTGTTCTGACTGGTCACAGAAGATTAAATAAACATCTTATTACTTTAGGCATAATCTCAGAGGCTAACTGCCTCATGTGTGGGCATTATGAGGAGACAGCCTTTCACCTGCTAGCAGAGTGTGAGGCCTATACTACTCTTCGTACCCGCATATTTGGCGTAGGCTTCTTGTATGAAGAGGAGCTTTCTTCTCTTAGTTGTAGAGATATCCTACAATATATCAACCTTTCCAGGAGATTCTTGGTAGAGGTGGTGTAGGCTAAGGAATCGGGGCTGGCAAGAGGGGCCCAACAACGTGCCCTATTTGCCTGGCTTTGCCTCCCCACCTTATTACTACTAAAATACTTCCATATTCTAAGAGCGAGCGAAGCGAATCCGAAGTGGTGAGGATGAGTGTGAGCGTAGCGTTTTTGATTGGGTAAGTAGATGTTCTGAGTTACCCTATACCTGATTTATTAATATTAAACAAAAGCTAATTGATTTCTTTATCAGTTATGATGAGATTAATTGCAGATAGAAAAACTAGTTAAAAGTACAAAATTTGACAAAGGATGACACGTTTGAGGTTTTTACATTAAGAGTTAAAATATTTCTTTGTCAAATAAACCGTTCCGATTTTTCGCTGGTAGTTATTCCCATAACAATCTTATCTAGTGTTTAGCAGTATTATTCTATTTAGTAATCAGCAGTATTATCCTATTTATTGTTTAGCAGTGTTATTTAATTTATTGATTAGTAGTATAATCCTATTTAGTGTTTAGCAGTAGTAGTAGTAGTAGTAATAGGGTGGAGAGGCAAAGCCAGGCAAATAGGCCACGTTGTTGGGCCCTTTTTGCCAGCCCCGATTCCTTAGCCTACACCACCTTTACCAAGAATCTCCTGGAAAGGTTGATATATTGTAGGATATGTCTACAACTAAGAGAAGAAAGCTCCTCTTCATACAAGAGGCCTACGCCAAATATGCGGGTACGAAGAGTAGTATAGGCCTCACACTCTGCAAGCAGGTGAAAGGCTGTCTCCTCATAATTCCCACACATGAGGCAGTTAGCCTCTGAGATTATGCTTAAAGTATTAAGATGTTTATTTAATCTACTGTAACCGGTCAGAACACTAACTAGGTTCCTAAGGCAAGGCTTGCTGTGCTGAGGTTAATTAGAAAATTTGTATTTTTTACAATTGGCCCAGTAATGAACATTTTTGCTTGTCTGCAACCAGCAAAGACATGCCAGTTAAGTTTTAGGGTGTTCGTTAGCCAGCTATTCAAGAGGTGTTTAGCAGTATTAACCAATTTAGGGTTTTTCAGTATTATCCTATTTAGCAGTTAGCCTAGATATCTCTAAATTACAATTGGTAGTTAAATATTTATCTTATACCTTGATCAAACTGATCAGCTATATTAAATAAACTTTTCCTTGTTCTGTATCCTCTGTATGCAGCCTGTAAAAAGTAGAAATAAAATAAATAATTTTAGAATCCACCTGAATAGGATGTAATATTAGCATCTCACAGAAATGCTTTTGGAACAATTTTAATTTTACTTTCGTACGTCTATGACCATGAGGGGCATAGGAAAGTAATATGTTGTACCTTATTGCGAAACTTGTCAGTTAAATTATTCGGTTTAAGTGTTTTATGACATCTTTTGATAAGTATTCAACATTCTGTAATGTGTTTTGGGTTAAATTATGGTAGAGTTGAAATTTATTGCATAAAACCTAAAGATGCCTAATCTAAAAAGAAAACAGTTATCAGTTTAATTCAATTTAAATGCATGTATCATTTATTTAATTACACATTATAAATAAATATTTCATTCTATTAAAGATTTTAAGGTTACTTCTCCCATGTATTAATTTTTCATAATAGTTTGCAGGGATGGTCATACATGTATTTATATGCATTATTTTTATATAATGCAGTATATAGAATTAAAATAATAATAATAATAATAATGCCCGTTTAGAGCCTTGCGGCTCATCAGGGATAACCCCTGCGGGAACCACCTTGGGTGGTAGTAGCAACCATTACGCTCAAAGTGTACTCTAAAGTTGGCGATAATTTATCTAAACAATAATCTTCTATAAACTGAGAGCGTAACCTGGGATGCGAACCCCAGACCTCCGTGTGTGTCAAAGGTCAGTGTTAAGACTGACGCCTTAACGACCTCGGCCACGGAGGCGGCTATAGAATTGAAATACTTGAGTAAATTATTTAAATAAAATGAATGAAGTATTTTAACTTTTACCTAAACCAACCCTGTTAATGTTAAGAAACATGTGAGATGTTAGTACGTTGATCCCTTAACGGAGATTTTAGACAGCATATAGAGACTCACCTTTCCGGTACGTCTTACATCTCTCCTTACTCATATTTATTTATTTAATTTTTAAAAATTTAATGGTTTTGTCTATCTTTTTATATTTAAGTTTTAACATTTCTTGTACCTTTATTTTTTAATCTTTTAACTTTTTATTATGATTTTAACATTGTTTTTTTTTTCATTTTGCTATGTTAGGCACAGTTGATGGCGAAAGCCGAAAGCCGAAAGCCGGCTCTGCTATTTAAATATAGATATTCTTGTGGAGAAGACGGGATTTGTTGTTTGATGTGAGATGTGGCTAAAATATCAACGCCTGGAATATATCTAAAGTGAGTAAACCTGCAATACACTTATGCTCTGCTTTTCAGTATATGTCTAACTCTTCAGTAATATAATATCCTCTCTACTTTATAAACAAAGTTGGTCCCAGTAAATTTGAGAGAAATCAGCAATTAATGTAAATAAATAATTACAATAAACCTGGATTATAGTTGCAAATCTAGCTGCTTCTTCCGGAGATAAATTATACTTTCTCAAAAACTCCATTTCAGATTCTATTTGTTCAAAATCTCGTTCTACTATCGGTACTGCCACTGTTTTATTTAGAATTATATATTATATATATTATTAAAATCCATATACTGTATTTAAATATTATGCTAGCAATGTATGTAAGTCCGTATGAGACTTTTTTAACCCACTTGATGGAATGAAATACACACCATATTTGGTACACTACCATATTTGTGTACAAGTACTTTGTATAAATACTTGATAAATGGTCTTATCAGTTGCTTTGAAAGGTAAAAGTTAAGTCAATTAAGTCATCATCGACAGGACGGGTTATCAACACGGTCTGTCTCCTTAGTTTATACTTCTTCATTATTCTAAAAATTAATTCTAGATAAGCTAACATACTACCTCCATGTTAATCTTTTGATGCTAAAGCCAAAACTCTTCTGCTTAAAATTAACAATATAATATGTTTTATATTATAGTAGTATATTAAGACAATAAGACGTTTATTACGGGCTGAGCCCAATTTACAAAAAAAAAATATACAAAAGATTACACATAAAATTAAAATAAATAAAATTGCACAAAATAATTAAAAATATAAAAGGTATTACAAAAAAGACATATTTTAATCGTAAAAAGACAAAAAGAAGAGGTGAAAGCTTTGTAATAGATGATATGAGTAATTAAAAGGAAAAGTTTTAAAATAAAAAGAAATTAATAAAATCTTGAAGACATGATAATGATAAATAGAGACACTTAGATATTTTAATAAAAATAAAATACTATTATTTAGGCATTTATAGATGTTAATATAAATGATAAAGATATATGTGAGGAGATAATAATTATTCAGAAAGATAAGTTGAATTAAATAATAGAATAAAAAATATAATCTTAAAAAAATGATAATAATAATAAAAAATAAATAAAAAAAAAATAATCACTTAAGCATAAAGCTGAGAAGTGAGATACTAATAGTCAAGTAAAGAATAATAATCATTTAAGAAGAAAATAAAATGTAATAAGTAAATAATGAAAATTGAATGATGTAAAAAATTAAATTGAATGATATAATCTTCTAGAATATCCTAAGCATTCTTGACTTCACTTCTAATAAGTTAACTTAATATTAACGTAAGTTTGTTTGTTTCCTGCATAGGAAAACTTAGGCTGTCTATAAAGTATAAGATATGTATGACATATATCATACGTGGCTAGCAATATTTAGTCGTAAAATTTTCATGACCTAACAGTAGATTAGGAAAACTATCGGTTTGCCGTTTTATTGTGAGTTTGGACA
>JACMZG010000002.1:12942302-12947302 GCA_018340805.1 Microvelia longipes | reverse complement strand
ATCTGATTCCACAAATATTAATTAATAATATCTTGTATAGCTTAGGATATTACTAGTAGTAGTAGTTAGTAGTAGTAATACTAGCTTATCTAATATAGTATCTTAGCTTAGGAGAATAAACGACCGGGATTCCTAAAAATCGGGATTCCTGAAAGCTCGGTAATTGAATCTCAACTATCTTGAACTGCTGTCTTTATTTTTATGAAAAATTTCGTCACTTTATTTACAGACCAAGAATATATATCTGTTAGACATATGCTAGATTTTTTAATTGATATTTCAGAGGTTTCTCTCATATGGCTAATACCTACGCGTCAATTAAACATGATTCTTCTGGGTTTATTTAATTTGTTTAATTCTTTAGCAAAATATGTTAACAAGGTTACAAGGTTCAAAATGTTTATTTTTGGTACACTCACACACACACACACACACACACACACACACACACACACACACACACACACACACAATTATATATATATATATATATATATAATATATATATATATATATATATATATATATATATATATATATATATATATATATATATATATAATAAGAATTAAAGGAGCAAAGAAAATGAGACTCAAAAATCAAGAATACAAAACACTCTGCAATTTTTGATTGCATATTTTATTTTGCCGCTTGGAAGGTTTCATAATTAACTGTGTAAGGGAAAAGGAAACAAACTGATCAAACTTCCATTTGGAATGGAACCCGACATTCCTTCAGCCACTTCTCAAGCTTTTTTGCTTGACAGGCGAAAAAGCTATAAGCTTTTGAGGATCTGCTTTTGGGTACTTTCTCTGAACCCGATCCGTGCTGCAGAAAATTCCTTTTATGCATAACGTTCTGAACGATCGGGCCTCGCGAACTCACCCTCTCTATTTGCGCCAAAGATAATGGCATAGTAATTTATTTTCCGCCCTGATTTTTGCTACTCCCTAACTTTGTTTAATAGGGGAATAATAAATAAATTATATAACAAAAGTATGAGAGGAATAGTAAACAAGTAAAAGACTAGGGGACTGTGTAGAAAAATATCTTGATTAAAGGGATTGTGTGTTTGAATAAGCAAAATTAGATATTATGTCGGGCGAAAAGCCTAAATAAAAAAATTGCCGAACAAATTAACGTATTATGTATTTCTTGTATCCTATAATCCTGTATTGAGTCTACGTATCAGATGAACTACAATAATATATATTACAATAATATACATTACAAAAATATACATTACAATAATATTATATTAATTTCATCTTTATATTGTTCGCATCACGTACTTCATAAATATAATAAGAACGAAACTTTAAATTTAAATAAATAATAAAACGGAAAGAGTGAAAAAACTTGTTTCAATGTCGATATATCTCTTCTTACTGCATGTAAAGAAACCCGAATATGATAAATCTCTTAACGTAGGAAGTGTATTCCTTTAGGTATATTTAAACTTTTCTCATAATTTTTAAATGAAGAAAAAGAAAAATAACTTCTTCGACTTTAGGACTACAAGTTTCCTCCTTTTTGTTTAAGGATTTTAAAACTTTTGTATAAAATGGGTGAAGGGAAAGTATAAAGGAAGGAAATATCAAGTTGTGAAGAAATTTAAGCTTTAAAAAAAAGAAAAGAAAAACAATAACTTACGTCATGTATGGTATGGAAAACATGTTTTTGTTAAATTATTTTTGAGGTAATATTAAACAATTTAAAACTTCCCATCCTTTTAGGAAAGAATAAGTAATAAATAGGCAGTATGTTATCATGATATAATTGTAAATAATTTATAATTAATTATAAATTCAAAACAGATATTATTTAATTAAAATTATTTTAATTAAGAATGGAAAGGTTTCAAAATGGTTTTGTTTTAATAAAGCCAAATTTTCTAAATATTTAGAAACTTTTAATTTTAAATAAATTCTAGCTATCTATGTGGTTTTGTGAAATGCATGTTTCCACTGGAAGACTTTGGACACTCTTATAATGTTGTTATCTATGTTTGTACTAATATCAAGTCTGTAGGTACAGCCATTGGCTGTTTAGTGGAAACATAATGTATTTTAGTGAATACTTAATCGAGTATATAAGTGTGTTAACCACAATATATTCCACTGGACGAAGTGTGAATACTCTTATAATGTTGTTATCTATGTTTGTAGTAAATATCAAGTCTGTAGGTACAGCCATTTGGCCGTTCAGTGGAAACATAATGTATTCAGTGAAATACTTAATCGAGTACATAAGTGTGGTTACCACAATATATTTCCACTGGACGAAGTGTGGTACCCTTTATAATGTTGTTATCTATGTTTATAGTAAAATATCAAGTCTGTAGGTACAGCCATTTGGCCGTTCAGTGGAAACATAATGTATCAGTGAAATACTTAATCGAGTACATAAGTGTGGTTACCACAATATATTTCCATGGACGAAGTGTGAATACTCTTATAATGTTGTATCTAGTTTGTACTAAATATTAAGTCTGTAGGTACAGCCATTTGGCCGTTCAGTGGAAAACATAATGTATTCAGTGAAATACTTAATCGAGTACATAAGTGTGGTTTACCACCATATATTTCCACTGGACGAAGTGTGAATTGTTGTTATCTATGTTTGTACTAAATATCAAGTCTGTAGGTACAGCCATTATAGCCTTTAGTCTGGATATGCTCTGTTCAGTAGTTCTTGCATTCAGTAGTTCCTCTGTTCAGTGTTTTAGGCAGTTCCGCAATTTCCACAGCTTTACGATTGTCAACGTCTTGTCAATGATGCTATATTTTATAAATAATCATTAAACTCTTTTGATGTTACTTTATCACTTCTATTTTTATAACCATTTTGACCACATTCATCCTTGATTACCTGCCACGTAGCTTACTAATGTTATCTGCTTCTTAATTTTATTTTCATTAAAGTCTTTGCTTTATTCTCTTTAAATGCTTTCTATATACTTTTTGCTCCCATTTTATAACGTCTCCACTCTTACTAGATTTATCTATTTTGCCCATATCATACCAATTTTGAAGTGATTTTTTCATTTCCACCTCCAAGTCAGTAATCCATGGACTGTAACTTTTCTTAGAATTATTACATTTAAGCTTTTTCAAAGGAAATGCTTGTTGATATAGATAGCTTATTTTGTCTATAAACAATTTAAATTTATCACTAGTTGCACACACACTGTCCAGTAGTTCCAATCAGCTTGAGATAAAAGATAAGTAAAATAATATCTTCCTCTTTCTGTTAATGGTCGATAAAAGATGTAACTCTTGTGGATTTTTTTATTTGGCACTCTAAAAAAAATCATTCGATGATCAGATATTTTCTTCTATGACATTAGCATGAATATTATAATTGTGTTTTGTAACAATGTTATCAATACACCTATTTTCTCGTGTTGTTCTTTAATCTGTTCTTTCATACCAAACTCTTAAACAATATATTCAAGTCAGAGACATCTTTGTTCTTATCATTTAACCATCAATGTTTAAAGTCAGCTGCAAGAATAATTTCAGGATTTATTTTTAACTTTGGTTACTTCTTCTAAAGCAATTCTAATTGTTGTTTAAAATCTGAAAATCACTATCGGGTGTGCGGTACGCAACAATAATAACATGTTTTCTCTAATAAATGCACAGCTGATAACTCACATGCCTTTCTAATGAGTGCTTAGTAACGTTGTTAGATTTTTAAACTTTAACTTATTATTAAGAAGGATAGACGTTCCACCATGTTTTAATATGCATCTGTAGAAAGCAGAAGCAGTTATAAAGTCATGAGGTACATAAAGACCTTCTTCACTTTATCAAGCCAGTGTTTCTGTTATTAATAGCAGGTCTAAAGATTTTTCTTTACATAAAATTTCAATTTCATCCAGCTTGTTTCTTATGCTCTGAGCATTTAAGTAAAGTCCATTTAAAGTGTTGGTTTTTAACACAGCGCTTCTTAAGATTTATAGTAGCTGACTCTTTAAACGGCTTGCTGTTCCTGTTTGTCCATAAAAAACGGCGGACTTGAACGTGTGCAGGCCAAAAGGAGGTTTCATTACTTCATCTTTGAATTGTAAGTCTAAAGCGACTCTAAAAGATGGGTATTCAATACTTTTACTTATCATTAAGCATTCAATTTTGCTGATGGCAATTTTTCTTGATAAATGATGTAATCATTTCTTCAGTGGTGCTTTTTTTAACTTTACTTACATGAATCCAGGCTCGGGGTTCTGGTTTACTTATTGGTGGTAAGCCTTCAAAAAATTACCTCTGATGATCCACTTTCTGATTCTGTTCCTATGATAATCAATCAATCATGCTTGTTTATAATCTCAGAATTATCGCCTTAAAATCTTTGCTGATTTTAATTATAATTATTGATAATTAATATTATTTTCACCGCCGAACATTAATATTCATGCCGCCATAGCATGAACAGGTATGCACTGACGTCAGAGTATAACCTTTCTAAACATTATAACCTCCGATTGCGTTTATTATTTTTACATGCCTTGAATACCTTCTAACTGTCTATCATGTTGATGAACATAATTATAAGACATAAATGAAGTTATAAAATTTAATCTTTTATCTATAAAATTAGCCAGAAATATTATTTTTACACATAATATTTATTTTTACAATTAAAATTTATTAATTTTCCCACTTGTATTATTACTTCATATAAAAGTTTATATGAAGCTTAGCTTACGCTAACTCTATTATCATTAATACATTTAACAACTGAATCTGGTTTGTTGTTTTATTCTTTGATTAAAATAAGCATTTTTTTTAATGTTTTGATATGCTTGGCAACATGCCACATTGAAGACTCCTGACCAAGGGCTGAAAGCTTTGTTTGAGATTGCATTTATGTTTACACTAAATATATATATATATATATATATATATATATATTATATATATATATGTATGTATGTATATATATATATTTTCCATAAAATTATTACATTACATAAATAGTAAACAAAAAATACATTT
>JACMZG010000002.1:12761208-12939146 GCA_018340805.1 Microvelia longipes | reverse complement strand
GTAATATTTACAGAAAAATACGTTTGAAGTAGTACAAAATTATTCTCATTTTTAGGCCTGGCTCTTGGACTATTACTGTCGCGGATGCGATGTTTGATGTTTTCTGTTTTGATAGTTTTTGACAAGTTTGTCAAGTTTTAATAAAATAATAAAGAAATCTAACAGGAAGAAGTTGCTTAATTTATCTAAGTAGAATTAGAGTCCAGCACAGTAGTGGTAGCTAGAGACTATATACATCCAAGCGACAATCAGAAAAAGGTCATAATTATTTATGTAAAGAAAAAAAACGAATTAAAATCATGTCAACGGCAGGGAACAATCAGAAAGGCTCTAGGACCTGCTAAGCATCGTTAACAGCTCCTTCATTACGGACCTGCAGAAAAGAAACAGGACAAAAAACTCTCTTAACAAAAACACCAAATTGACGGCTTTTTAGACAAATTAGACGGATTCAGCCAGGGATATTTTAAATTAAGAGACCAATTGAGGATTTCAGCAGTAGGGAATCAGGAAGAGTTAGAAAAAATTGACGGGGAATTAGAAGATGAGACCATAATTTATATATATATACAACCGCTAAATATATACTTACTTGCTAAATTGTTGGAAGCAGCTATTAATAATATAAATCCTGTACAGATTAATTTTAGCATTTGTGCAAATATTCTTTAACCACAATATTAATTTCCATAAAACCTAGTAAGGCATTTAGTATCCTAAATTATTTTTATTCTGTTTTCAAACCACATTAACCAACACATGTTTAATTATTCACATCTTTTAATGATATTTTTTTAAATAAATAAATCGAATAGAACTATGAACTTATTTTTATTAAGTAAGTGAAACAGTATTATAAAATTTAAAAAAACTTTTTTAGGATTTTTGTATTATTTATAAAACGGTGACTGTTACACGGTATCCTACAATAAAAAGAAGAAAAATATATATTTTTTTAGTATTGTTATTTACGACCTAAAATAAACTAAAAATTTAACAGATACATCGTATTTACTTCTAAAGCCGTTGAAAAGCAAATAAGTTTTTTTAAAGAATTCTGATTTTTGTATCCCCTCTTATTTAAAATAAAAAAAAATATAAGGCCTGGTGGGGAAAGAATCTAAAAAAAGAAATCGTCAGGGAAGGGTTAAAAATCGGGGGGAGAGACATAGTCTTAGTTTTCTGTATGAGAATCTAGGTGGAATAAACTGTCGCGTGGAGATTTCAAATAGAGACACAAAAAGTTAATAGTTATAACAACGAGAAAAACTTAAAACAAAAAGTTTTCTTGAGGTTGTTTTGTTATATTTTGTTATTATTATTAAACATAAGTTTTTTTTTATTTTTGTCCTATATAAAAGTTTGTTTGAATTAAGTTTAAGAAAACGATAGGTTAAAAATACTGAATATGTTATGGAGTTTTACCATATAGAGTTTTGTTGTTGTTAGAATTATTTAAAAATTATGTGATATAAATTAGAAAATATATTTTTATAATATTCACAGCTATACTTTAGAGTGGCGTGTATTCAAAAATTAATGGTGATAAATAAAATCAACTTGATACATTAGGTGTGTTTGACACTAAAATCAAAATTAACACTAGAATCGCATAAAATTTGGTACACGTAATAATGCCCATTTTAGTGCCTTTCGGCCCCTCAGGGTATTCGCCCTACGGGAACCACCTCGGGTGGGTCACATCTACTATTCTCAAAGTAAAGCTAAAGTTGGCAAAATAATTTTACATCAAATTCTATTCATAAAAACTGAGAGCTAGTACGAAGTCCAGTACTACGTAATACTAACCTTAAAAAATTAATGCCTTAGAAACATATATTTTTAATATGCATCAAAAGTATTTGTATTATATACTAATTATTTTATGTTATATTATACATATATGTATGTATAATTTATATTAGTCCTTATTTTGAAATTCGTGCCTCGCTTTTTAATCTTTGTTTTAAGAACTGTGCTAGCAAAAGTTGTGGTTGAGGTCTTGTAGGATTCAGAGTCTCTCCCAAGAGACAAGAAGTGCTCTCTTACCGCCATCATGCTCGACAAGCAAAACATATATCTCATTTGACGATTTTTCAAAATTGTAGATGAGTCTGAGTCATGTTTGCGGTTTAATGTCGTCGTAAGAAATTATTTAACGGATAGCACAACTACACGTATAGACTGATCTTTTTTTACAACTTATCATCGTAGGTAATTGTGCATGTATGCTAGAGAATTTAAACTTAGTACAATAATCAGTGTACCGCTGTGCTATTCCGAAAAATATTTTTCATGACGTCGTTAACCCGCAATTATGACTCAGCAAAAAACGCGAAAAAATTATGTGATCGGATTGAGACATAGCACACATGTAGCCATGTATAAAACTAACATATGTGCTAAGTTTTATCTCATTATTAGCATTAGTTTAAATTTTATCAGTTGGCTTGAGTACGTTCTTTTACGAAATTATAAAAAATCGGAAAATAATCTAATTAAGTTGAAATTCGGTACAAGTGCATACCTTTAAGTAATAAATAATAACAATATAAGTTTCATTTCAATACGACAGGTATATCCATGACTTTTGGATCATAAAAGTCAAGCAGCATCGAGCGTGGTCAGTCCCTAGATGAGTGACCGCTGAGAATGAAACTAATGTATTTACTACCTGAGGACGAGCGAAGCGAGTTCGAAGAGTTCTTGCAATGTACATTTGACGAATAGTATATTCTGAGGACGAGCGAAGCTGTCCGAATTTGGGAGGATGGGCGTAGCGAATCCAATGTGCTGAGGAAAAGTTCCGAGATACCCTGTACCCTATTTTTTTAAAAATAAAATCCAAAAAAACTGGTGACCTCACTGTTTAGTGGTGTGACCAATTAACAGTGGTTCCTTATTTTTGCCATTAATTTATAAGTTTATTGATGATTAAATTTTGGAATAAATTTATTGGATATCTAACTTTGCCTGCAGTTGCCCAGAGATTAAACGGATAAACATCCGTTTAAAACAATTAAGTATTCCGAATAAATGAATTTGAATTTGGTTCACAATAAAAACAACAATAAAATTATAAACATTTTATAAATCCCCACTCCTGTGGTTTGCTGAACTCCTTTCGTTTATTTATCTAAATACCTGTTTACAATGATTAAATTACAAATTATAACTAAATAATAGTTATTTATGCACCTAGTGAATAATAACCCCCATTATAACCCTGGTCACTGTAATGATTCCTAAGGCTAAAAGCCAAAGGAATCATGATTTATAAATCCCGAGGCGCAAGCCGAAGGAATTATTTATTTTAATCCCGAGGCTTTAGCCGAGGGATTAATTACAATTAGCTCCCGAGGCTTGCCGAGGGAGATAATTTGACGAGGGTTATAATAGGGCATTATTCACGTAGTGCATACAACATTTTATCTCCAGAAGAAAAAACGATATATATGAAACAAAAACAAACTGTATTTTAACCGTATTTGCTTCATCATCTATACAAGACGGTTGAGGATTATCGGGGATATCGGGAAATAATTCATCTATGTCGTTTACTATCATTTCCTTATCACTTTCCATCGTAAACAACCGCACTAAATCCTTTTATGATAAATATAACAGGAATATTACTTGACAGATAAGAGAAAACTTAGTAAAAAAGTAGGTATTTATCGTCAAAACAGATTTGATAAAGAAATTATTTGTTTACAGATAGCTGGGATTTAATGAATCAGTGCTGCCAACATAACTTTGTTACTTAATTTTTACGTAGATTTTTTAATCTGTAATTTTAACTACTCATAATTAAGTTTTGGCTAAGCTAGATTATAACCGGGGAATAATAAATTTATTTCCTGCCGGGTTATAATGAAGGTCATTATACATATAAACAAGCCCGAAATGTTTTGATTATTACCTTTTGGAGATAATAGTTAAATTTTATGCACAGGGAGTAAAGAGAATGTCATTATTCCCCTGAGATTATGTTGTGTTCCTGAGGCAAAAGCCGAGGGAACCAAAGGATTTAAATCCTGAGCGAAGCCGAGGATTTATTGGTTTTAACTCCTGGGGCGAAGCCGGAGGGAGTTATAGCTATTTACTCCCGAAGCGAAGCCGAGGAGGAAATTATTGCGAGGGAATAATGGCATTTTACTCCCAAGGTGCATACACAGATTTATCTCCAGACGTCGACATTGAAATAAAGTATTTTTTTCAACTGAAAATTATCTACCTTTACATCAAGAAACTCTTTGTTTGATGTAAATATGCAAAAAAGTCTTCAACTTGATTCTTTAGTAAAAAAAATTTGTTTCTTTTGCAACATAACCTTCGTTTTTTTTCTTTTTAATAATGCCTATTAGTGATGGCATAGGCTTTTGATATTAAAGTTTCTCTCACAAAGCAAAGATGATTTGATTATTGAATACAGTGACCGCAGACTTGTTTGACGCTTGTTTTGTTTTTTCATTCATTATTAAAATAAACAAGCAAGCATTTTCACCTTACTTTTGTATATTTTTGATCATGATACCAACTTTTAAATTGTTACCTTGCTTTGTCATATAACTTTTTCGATTTCGTTGGTAACGAAGTTTTCTTTTACCAAGTCGCTTCAATTCAGGAGCAATGTAGGAGGTTGTATTTCGTTAAATTATCGCATCGTCATTATCGCACGCACAATATATCTGACATAATTGAAATATTAGTGTAGTTATAAGTAAATTTTTAATCTAATCTAATTTATTAAGTTTTAAAGTTTACCAGGTTAAACAGTTTAAGCAGGTTTTAAACTTAAAAAAACTTTAAAAAAACCAATGCAGTATGGCAAATCTTAAAAATGATTTTTAAAAAAAATCAGGATAGCCAACTTAATTTTTTTTACTTTTAAATAAAGAACTAGTTTTATTTTTTAAATTATTTATTTCTTATATTATACAATTAGGATTACAATGATCTACTTAAAATGATTCTTTAATCGTTATATTTCTTTTTTATACATTTTATGCTTGTACATCTTCTTATTTATAGGTATCTTAGTTTTCAACTAAAAATATTAATACATAATCAAGTTATGTTCGATTATTAAGTTAAGTTGGCAACTGCTACTTTTTACTCCCAAGGAGTAAAAAAGTACTTTTTAACTTCCCTGGGTAGTGAAAAAGTGATTCTTTACTCCTCTAGTGAATCTAGTCCATTGAGAGATAAATTTCATATTATATACCGTCTGGAGATAAAATAATATATATTAACCATTATATGCGCGATATTTATGCTTATATCTAATTAAATAAAGTAAAAAGTATAAAAAAGTATAAATTTGCGTCAAAACAAACAGAAAGAGCATAAAAAATCGGGTAAAGGGTACCTCGGAACTATTCCTCATTACATCGTATTCGCTACGCTCGTCCTCCCAGCTTCGGACTCGCTTCGCTCGTCCTCAGATAGTAAATGCACCCGTTTGTTTCTTCCTCAGTGGTCACCCATACAGCACTGACACGCTCAATGCTGCTTAACTTTTATGATCACAGAAAACCATAGAAATGCATGTCGTATTGAAACGAAACTTGGTGTACTCATTTATAGCGTACACAAGTACGCCAAGTTTGGTTCAAGTTATCTACTTGAACCAAATTTCAACTCAATTGGATTTTCCGATTGTTTACAATTTTTTTTTAAAAACGTATACATCATTCAATAAAATTTGAACTAATGCTGATGATATAATGAAACTGGGCACATATGTGAGTCTTATGGCTACATGTGGGCCAAATTTTAATAGGATCGCAGCATTGTTCCACACTTTGCGAAAACCTCTCAGGAGGTCTTGAAAACGCCTGATACGGATAATTCCGGTGACATCCCGGATTCGGATTTTTTTGCAACTACAATACTTTTTCTATATACCTACAGCATAAATAAGGATAAGTAAGAACCCCCGCAAGAGCTCCTGGAAACAAATGTTTTTAAAGTAGTTAAAAACAATTCTTATTTATTATTGTTACCTGAATCTAAGGTCTTTAAGGTCCCTATTTTTAAGGGCCACATGCAGAAGACTAGGGCCAAAAAGGGCCCTTGCATACTCGATCAAGGCCGTAATGGCTTAAGATATTTGTTATTTTTTTCAAGTAATTAAAAAAATATTATACATTTTAGATCTTTATGGGCCCGATTAATTATACCTAGTTGTTTAATACCGTTCTAACATTTGCCGGAACGAGGCATCACAAATTCTTTATGTCGTTAATGTTGATATGGATTATGAATAAGGATTAGGTATACTTATTATTATTACTTTAGTTGCGATATCATTACTGGTTCCGGTTATTTGGTGCAATTCCGTAAATTCTATCTTTAGTAAAATTTACCAATATGATATATATATATATATATATATATTATATATATATATACATATATATATATATATATATATATATATATATATATATATATTACATATATATATATATTATATATATATATATATATATATAATATATATATATATAATATAATATATATATATATATATATATATATATACTATATATATATTGATTGTTCAATAGATGTAAACCCGCATACCTTCTGAACAGAATGTAGTTTAATAAACCTGGGTTGTTTTCATTTTGTTATCAAATCATTTCCTGTTATCACTTTTTGCTGTTTCACAATTGTGTTTTTATTAATTTTTATTTTAATTTGTTTGTTCTAAATCCTTTGTTCTAATTCATACTATTAAATTATTTTATTTTCCTTATAGTGTGCAATAGGGTAAGTTCTAATTGTTTTATTTATATTATTTCCATTCTTTTTTTCAAAAATATTTTAAGAGAGTTAATTTTTACATTTATGTATCAAGAACTGTCGCTTAAATTTATTCACCAAGTTTACTTGTGGTTGTAGCACACATTGTAATTTTTTCACTAACCAGGATGTTCTTAAAGTCTGTGCCATTCTAAATCAGGATCTTTAATAAAAGGGATGAATCGCTAAGCCGATTTGCCATATTATAAAATTACCTCATTTAGAATAAAAAAATAGAGAATAACTTATCATATTCCCCAGATTTCAAAAGCAAATTGCTCATGCTTGGTACGAACTGTGCATGCTTGCAATCATATTAATTGAGCAGGTCTTATATTTAAAGACAAACTTACTTGCAACGAATGGTTTCTTTGATTTCATAAGTAGGTTATAAACAAATAGTAAAAAGTAACATTTTTTATTTTTAACTTTTGATTTTTATCTCTTTGTGTCTTAATATTTTTATTTAAATTAAGTCATTTTGAGGAGGAAGGTTGAAAGGGAAAGAGAAACTCTACTCACAAAAAACCCAGTAAAAAACAAAACACTATCGAGCATAGCCTTTGTGCACATTCACTCCTTATTTATTGCTTATAACTCTGTCCAATGTTTGTGAAAAAATAAACAAATTATTTAATGTTCAAGTTATTATTTCTCAAAAATGAATATTTTTAAAGAAGAATTTTCATTGGAATGGTTGCTTTTTTACACACCAATCCAGTTCTTTTTCAGGTTTTAGGTTTATGCTTCATATTTGGAACAGTAGCACTTTTACTTGTCTTGTCAATTTGCGTGGATGTTTCAAAGAAAATTCACTTAACAAATATTGTAGATTCGCATAAACTAAGCTTTGTATGACTGTCTAAAATGTAGACATAGTTTTGAACAACTTATGAGATAAAAATGTGCATTTCCCCTTGAAAAATGCATGGAAATAACTTACAAGTAAAAGTGTAAATCACAAGAACTTGATTGGCGCCCAAGGAAGCAAGCATTACAAAGGAAATTTTCCTGACTTGGGG
Organism: Microvelia longipes; assembly: GCA_018340805.1. Taxonomy (NCBI): domain Eukaryota; kingdom Metazoa; phylum Arthropoda; class Insecta; order Hemiptera; family Veliidae; genus Microvelia; species Microvelia longipes. The sequence continues at coordinate 12,931,311 of JACMZG010000002.1, read as the reverse complement.
ACCACCACTCCAGATTTTTTGTATTATTTATTGTTATTTCTCTTTAAAAGGAAATGTGTTGAAAAAATGAAAAAAAAAACGTTAATGTATTTTTTCCAAAACTATTTTTGTTATTTTTAATTTGTTACAGAACATAAACAATGGTTTGTGTGCCTTGCTTTGTCATCCCTGTACTTCTTTTTCTTTGGAAAATACTGGAACCATTTATATCCGTATTTTGGAAACCTAAGGAGCAAATCAAAGCATCTGGAGAGGGAAGTGGTTGCCCGATGATGAGCTCTTCTAAGACAGATAATAAAACAAATACAGACACCGTTGATCCAGTGTCCAGTGGTGATAAAAAGACAGACTAATTTATGAAAATAATTAAATTCATTATTGTTCATTTTTGAAAACATAATTTATTGTTAAAAATTATTTACATTATGGCAATCTTACAAGTAAAATAATTCCTTAAATGTCTATTTGTTTGTCTATCTTACTACTTCGTTTGTTGTAAGATTCAAATTAACATCTTGTTATTTTTAAGGATTAGCTCAAATACTGAACTCTGAACTATTTAATGAATACTAATATAGTTACATTTTATATTTATTTGCTTGTAAATGTTTTCTAGAACTTTTCAAAACCCTAACCCTGTTTAAGCTGTACATTAACATAACAGCTGTCAATGCCCTTCTTATAATGAATGAACTATACTATCTTAGATAAAAACTTTTATTTTGAATTATATTATATCAATTAGTTGTGTATTTAGGCGTTATTATACAGGTGCATAAAATGTGTGTAATGTGTTGTAGAGTAATATGTTTTGGAAGCTTTGTGAGGCCCCAGGCAAATCTTATTGGTAAAACTGGTTTTGGTAGTTCTTATATTTTTGGTACTAGTTTTTTAAAAAACCGAATTAATTAATAATTGTTTTAAATTGAAACCATGTAAACATTACCTGATTTTCAATGGGAAGGTAACTCCCAGTGTGGCCTCAACGCAGTTTATACCTTCTATGGAAGTCGAAATGTGTGACAATCACATCTTCAGATTGGGTTTGTTTAATGCATACACTTTGCAATCAATGAACCCAGGGTTATAGCCCTGGATTTTCTAAAAACCTTTTTTAGACAGTTTTAGATACAGACCGAACTCTATTAGATTTATTATATTATTTTAGTTGTTTCTCCTAACTATAAAAGTTATTTTTTTAGAATAACTTAGCATTCTATAAAATGTCTCTATAGAGGGTCTTGCAAGGAAAAAAAAAAAAAAATATATATATATATTATCATTATATATAAAATATATATATATATATATACTATATATATATATATAATTAATATATATATATGATTAATTTTGTTTTCTTTCTTTTGTATCTAGCTTTTTCACATTAATTGTAAAAAAATAGCCAAATTAAATAAACAGCCAATTTAGCTGTGAATTAAATTGTTAATCATATTTTTTTGCATTACAGATAGTACTTGTTACTTGTTTCATTACAGTTAGTTATTGCGGTTTCTAATTTTCACCTTAAGCAAAGTTCAAGAAATTTAATATTATATCGGCTTTTAGTAGTTATTCACTTACAAAATAAGGAGTATTTTTTATTTGTAAATTTTAGCTCAACAAACAAATAATGAAATATCATTGGTTGTTTTAGTTTTAGCTATGGGTTAGTAGTGTCCATTCTCCTGCATCACACTTTCACAAATGTTTATTCTACTGTAATTATTTGTTTTCCTTATCGTTTTTAGATGTAAACATTCATAAGGTTCACTTGTTTTTTCTGTATATTTTTTATAATTTTTTTTCAATAAATTATATTTTTCAGTATATTAAAAAAAATATTTATCATTGATACTACCGATTTGTGCAAAACATGCACAATTATGATGTGTTAACTACTAAGAAGAAAACAATTTTATTTGTTTCACTACATACAAAAATTGCCATCAAATGGGGTCAAATTTAATTATTTACAATTGTTATTAAAATACATTTTCTAATTTTTTAATACTCTTGAATTGTGTCTGAAGCTAGCAGGTTAAGCAAATCCTTGTTTACAAATTTGCTATAGTTATTGGCGATTTCTAATTTGGTAATTTGTTAAAAAGTACAGATCAATTGTACTCTAATGTGAGACTACTCTAATGCATGTGTGTACTCTAATACATTAGATGTATGTTTTTTATAAAAATTGTATTTCTATTCATAGTATTTCATACTATTGTAGTATTGTATTCTCTTAGTATCTCATAGTGATGATCTTTTTTGTGATTATTCAATGTTAATTTATTATGATTTAGCCAAGCATATTAATAGCAGGTAATATCAATAATTGCTGTTAATCTGGGTGGACTAAATGTAGCATTAGAGGCACAAATCATTGTGTGGCTCATAGAGGAATGTATAGTACTATACATAGTACAGTGGTGTGGCTCTAAATTCAAAAACTTTTATTTGACTTGTCTATTTATATTTCATTATTAAGCCCCAAGGACTGTTATTCATAAAAATGTGTAGGATATCTGGAAGTATTATGTTGTATGAAGTAATTTTATCTTACAATCAAATTATTGTAACATACTTTTGATTTGTCCAGAAAAATACATTTTATTCTGATTGGGGACTAATTATTTAGCCCTTGGGCACAATAGATACAATTGAAGGTCAAAGTGTCTTAAAAATTCGGTCCAGCAAAAAAAAAACCATTTTCTTTGGTTCTACTTGTTCTAGTTTCTCATAATACTGTGTAGTTTATTAGTTGGAAAAAATAACTTATATTTACTTTATCTTATATTCTTTATTTATTTTGTATGTTATTGTATTTAAATGGTGTAAATACTTTATTGTATTAATAAAATTATTAAAGAGTGAATTTTTTGGACTTATATTCTATATAATATTTATATATATTTACGATTAATGAAGACTGTGGTCCTATTATATACGACAAAATTATTGTATTAAACATTCCTTCTTTCTTGTCCTTCAATTTTTGATTTGTACATTTTCTGTCTAACATTATATTTTGAAGGTTATGTCTTTCAAAATTTAAAAATATACTGGGGGAACAGACTGCTGTTATTTACACTGACCAGTTAGTAGAGACATGGGGTCTAGTCATAGTACCATGTGTGCTTGCTACCCTGACAATTCTCATGTGAGGGATGGAAATCTTTGCGTGTGCCTTCCTTCAAAACAGACATCAAGCCATTGTTTCCAACTCTCTTTTGGGTTCGAGACAAGGATCTTGAATACAGGGCATAACGTACTAAGTCGATTCGCCATACAAAAAAGTAACCCCATCGAAAACCAAAAAATGGAGAGAATTCAACACGAAACAATTTTAACAATGTTTTTTATAAAGTTGGATGTTAATCTTTATTCAAAATTGTTTAGTTTTATAACCAGATAATCATTAGATTAAATTTTTAAACATTGCAAAAGGTTAAAATATCTTAAAATTTTCTAAAAAGTTAAGTGGCACGGGTAAGACTTTTTTGTTTATGAACACTTATCTCCGCAATGTTCCGCCATCTTAAGTTTAAAAATCTGTATTTTAGATAGTGGGAGGCGCGAGGTTCGAATTAAGAAAACCTTGAAATGTAATCTAGTCAATTTCTTTTTTATTTTTTTATTAATTTATTTTTAAAATAACTCGTTTTGTTGTCTATAAGATATAATACTCTAAAAACTGCAGATATTATGCTTCTCGAAAGACATGTCTCCGCGATTGTTACCGATTACGTAACTATTTTTATTTCTTTAGTAGTGATAACAAGTTCCCTTGAAGATAATTTTTAATTTAAATTTTCATGTTTTAAGTGTCTTTTAATTATCATTTTATTTAAAAAGTTTATACTGTAGTATTTATAATTAGTCAATAAGAGGAACCAGTTACTGATATCTACATAACTTTAAGTTTTGCTGAAGGTAAATATTTTTTTGGGTTAAAAAATGTTTCCTGGAGCTAAATCTAATGAGCGTATGATTTGTTTAAAAGATTTTGAAGAACATGCTAAAAAAGTTTTACCTCTGAATGCTCTTGGATATTACATAAGTGGAGCTTGTGCCGAAGAGACTCTGCGTAACAATGTTTTGAGTTTTAAAAAGTTGCGAATCAGACCAAGAGTTTTAAGAGACGTATCGAAAAGATCGATTAAATGCACTGTTTTTGGTCAGGAGTATTCATGCCCTATTGGAGTTGCACCAAGTGCAATGCAAAAATTAGCTCATAATGATGGTGAAGTTGGAAATGCTAAAGCAGTTGAAAAATTTGGTTCTATTTTCATATTGTCTACTCTTTCAACCACAAGTTTAGAAGATGTTGCTAAGAATGCTCCCAATGTTACTAAGTGGTTTCAACTGTACGTCTATAAAGATCGAGATGTCACTAGAAATTTAGTAGAACGTGCTGAAAAAGCTGGTTTCAAAGCTTTAGTTCTTACTGTCGATACTGCTGTGTTTGGAATTCGTTACAGAGATGCTAAAAATAATTTTACTCTTCCGCCACATTTAAATTTAGCTAATTTTGTTGGTATGAAAGCTACTATGGGTAAAACTGAAGGATCTGGATTGTTTGCTTATGTTAAATCTTTATTTGACGAATCATTAAGTTGGTCAGATATTCAGTGGTTAAGAAGTATTACTAAATTACCTATTGTTTTAAAAGGTATTGTAACAGCAGAAGATGCTATTATCGCCGCAGATATGGGTATCGAAGGTATTTTAGTTTCTAACCATGGTGGAAGACAACTAGATACTGCACCTTCTACAATTGAAGCACTTCCTGAAGTAGCTAAAGCTGTTGGACATAGATGTGAAGTATTCCTTGATGGTGGTGTTCGTCATGGAACTGATGTATTCAAAGCTCTCGCTTTAGGAGCTAAAATGGTTTTTGTTGGAAGACCTGCTCTGTGGGGTCTCTCGTGTGGCGGAGAACAAGGAGTAGCTTCTGTACTCAATATACTGAAGGAAGAATTTGATGTTTCTCTTGCATTAGCTGGTTGTACAAAGATTAATGAAATTAAACCTGAAATGGTAGTTCATGAGTCATATTATTCTAGATTGTGAGTTGCATTTATAATTAACAAACTAAAGAATATTGTGCTTATTCTTTTTAGAGGGGGTTTGGTTGGAAAAATTATTTTCTGTCATTCTGTAGGACCTACAATGAGACTACTTGAGATCAGTTAAAGAAAGTTGAAAATTGAATCCTATATCCATGTACACTATTGTGTAGTTAAGGGGTTTTACATGATTTTTTTCTATAAATTTTAGATTTTAATGTTAGTTATTTACAGGTTGACTTAGAAATTAAAAAAAAATTGACTGCTCTGAAGTCCTCTAGTATACTTTTTTTTTAAATGGAACTGTGTCAAGTTTGTTTACAATAATTGTTTTGATTTTAATTGACACTTCTGGTAAAAACCATACATAATGAGAACAGACTGTGCAGACTACGGCAATTTTAAGAAATTATAAGTAACCATGAAATAAGTTCTGATTTTTTATACTTCTTATTTGTCTCTTGATGGAAATGGATTCTTTCTGAAGTGAAACAATGTATATCAATTATAAAATTCTCCAAATTAGATTATCAAATCTAATATGGAGAATTTTATAAGTTCCTCATCTAGAATTTAAATTGTTTTTTAAATATTCCTTTTTTTCTAATTTACAAAAGAAAAAATTAGGTAATGAGGTTGGGTCATTATGGACGTGGTTTTCACTAATAAGTATTACAGATAAGGAGGAACTCACTAATAAATATTATAGATAAGGAGGAACTCACTAATAAATATTATAGATATTTCTATGACACTTAATAACTTTTGAAGCATATTTGGATCAAAATGAAACTTTGTACTAAAGTGGACCTCATAAATGTTCAGAACTTCAGTAGTTGAGGCATGATTAGCCAAGGCCTCGGAGCATACAAAAGGCCAAAGGCCTCTTGTTTTAAAACTAATGATTTTATTGTGTCCATGAATACTCTGTGCAATAATATTTTTTATCATTAATGTTACTGTTATTTTTAGATGTTTTAATGTTGTTGTGATTTAAATATTTTATTTGTGCCATTTTAATTTTAAATTCCAATAAAAATTATACATTTTTATATACATTTGGACTTTTTATGTATATTTCCAAAATACAGGTTATCTCATTATCCACCGAAATGATTTGGTAGGAGCCAAAAAGAAGAATCGTTGTTGCTTTAAATGTTATTCAATAAATAAATTCAATATAAATTTGACAAATCTCAGTATTTGTAAAATCTCAGCTACAGACACACAAAGATGTGTTTATAGACAACAGGACTAATGTTTTTACTTAAGAGACTAGTTGTTGCAGCCTGTTGCTAGGTGTCGCATTGTTCCATGAAGGGACTCATACCCGATCTTTCCTTTTACTACTCCATACGTCTTCAATTTCTTTTAATTTACCAATAAATTTCAATCGTTAATTGAAATAAAAATAATATATCAATAGAGTATTTGCACAATTTTTTTTAATGCATTATCTTTAAGTACGTCATATAAAAGAACACCCTGTAAAATATTAGAATAAAAAAATTTATACTTTTGATGATACAGCAAAAAAAATGAAAAATATATTTAAACATGTTCTTTTGGCAGGGAAATGGCCTCGACTGCATGTGTGACATCACACGTAAGAATACCGCCGTGTAGTACATTATTCACTAGAGCAACACTCATAAAAGTTTATTCTATACTGTCAAGAAGATGATACTGAAAGCTGTAAACATCATGTACCTTAGGCATTGTATTATTACCTGGAACACGGAATTGTTTTGTTTCAGTCTTCTTTTCATTCTATTGAACTGTAAGCAACTATTGACCTTACGATATTTCTAACTAAAACTCCCATCTGTATCTTAAACGACCCAACCTTTAGAACGTTTTGTATGTTTTGAATGTATGTTTTCCTACATACATACGGTATAAATAAGAAAAGTAAAAAATAATTAAAAAAGTTTCAAATTAATTTAAAAAATCGTATTGTTTAATAAATATTGATAAATTAGTTCAGAAAGCTGCAATTTATTATTGATATAATATTTTTATGGCAATCAACGATCGAACTTTATTGGTAAATCAAATGAAACTGTAGACCATGTAGACGTATGGGGTGGTATAGGAAAAGATCGGGTTTGAGTGAGTCCCCTGATGGAACAAAGCGACACCTAGCGGCATGATGTAAAGCTAAACCCATCAGTCTTTGCTTTTCCCCTACTGCGACAACTACATTCTTTTTAATAAAAACCATCAACTCCGTCTTTTCCACAAGATTTTTACTTTATTAAGGCAGAACCGGCTTTCAGCTTACGCCATCATCAGTGCCGGAAAGATATCGAGCCGTCAACTGTCCAGGACCTCTGTTAAGAGTTTGGAGACGACATTCTTTTTGGTTAACTTTAGTCGTAGGTTTTATTATTTCTCTTAGCGTCCCGAAAAGTAGGAGAATAATCATTCAAAACTGTCCGCCATCTTTAGTTTCTCCACATACCGCCTGTTATCAGTTTATCACGTTTTATCAGTTAGCAATATTTTTAAAGTTATGCTGTTATTTTAAATTTTCACTATCGTTAGAGTAGCCCGAAACTCCCTTTTGAAACTCGAATTTTATTTAAGTACATTGCTAAAATATGCAATTTTCATTTCCAAAAGAAATATTGATTAGATTGCTTAAGAACAGGCATGTTAGATATGGAGTACCTTTCATCACTTTTATAGTTTTAGGTTCATTCGGACTTAAAGAATTCACCCAGTTAAAGTAAGTACAAATTTTTATTCTATTCCTCTTAAAGTTATGCAAAAATGACTCTTACCCTTCACATGGTCTTGAGCAAATTCGGTAATAGGAGGCATACTAGTTGAACTGGACTCCCCTTATACCAGTAAAATGAGCGTAAATGGAGTCCAGAATAAAAAATTCAGGATAAATAGTTCCTGTTAATAGTTCAGGCCCCAAGAGCCTGAACTCTACCTATGAAAGAAAAGAAGTCTCTTCACGAAACAAAACTTTATTGTCAAAAGTGCTTTCAACCTTACTAGAGGCAATCATTATTACTTTTATATACCTACATATTTTATCTCCCATGTATTTTATGCTTTATTTATGTTTATATTTTATTTTATTTATTTAATTATTTATCTATTTTATTTTTTCATGATGTTTTTTGGCTTGTATTTATTCTATAGTAACTTGTTTGTTAGGTTTTGCTCTGATGATGGCCTCTAGTTTTTTGAAAGCGCTTTGCCAAAGTATGTTAGTAGATATGATAAACAGTAAACATGATTTGATGCAAGGCATGATTTAGGCAACATTTTATTATTATAGTAAATACAGCTTAAAATTCACAGTCAATTATAGCCTTGGACTATATCTTTCTACATGAAAAAACAGCTGTTTTATTAGAAGCAGCAGATGTCCAACTACTTACAGTTACTCGGGTGACGTCACAGGATAACCATAATGCAACCCCCCCCCCCCCCCCGTGTGTGGCTCTAAACACATGTGTCCAGATCTATTTAAAAATCTTTTATGTCTAGCTTTTATTATGCCATAAAAAGATTAATTATTTCATTTATTGTTGGTCAATTAATTTTGTCTAGGATCTGGTATAAATGTGACTTTCATAAAGATTTTGAGATTAGTGAAAAATTGATATCGGACTTTTTCACCTGTCTCTACGTCATTACATTTATTATGTTAATAATTATTATAGTTATAGTTTTCCAGGTTGAAGTTAAATAAATAATAATATAATTCTGGTTGAGTATGCAAGAATCCTATGATATAACAATATTTAAAAAGACACTGTTTCAAGTAAATAGAAATGATAAAAATCTAGTTAGAAAATAGTTAATTTTGAATAGAAGAGATAAGATATGTAGTGGTTCAGATCACAAGTGCCGCGGGGTGGGTAAACAACCCAACTTCAGATCACATCGCCCCCTTGCAGCTGTAGGGACTTTTTTCCCTTTTTAGTGTGGTAACAGGGTGCATTTTCTCCCTTCCAGCTGATTTTTAGTCACGTGAATATGTAGAAAGATATAGCATGAGGAGTATATTCTACTTATTTATTACAATTTTTACAAAATAATTATACTATAGATATATGAAGTTTTTAGAACTACTGGTAATTTATCTTTCAGTGTATTCAATGAAGTAGCAAAAACATAAGCTTTAAGCATTGTTTTTGTTTTTTCAATTTTTTTTATTGTATTTATTTATTAACAATGAAAAATGTTTGAATCTGTGTTCTATAAACATCTGCATTCTATAATTTTTAAGGGATAAAGCTGTATTTTATGTCTATTTTGTACACATGTCAATATTATTTTGTCTATATTCGAGAATCATTGAGAAATTAGGTAGAACTTTTAACTCAGTGAAACAGAATGTATTAAAAGGTCTTAGTTTTTTTTCAGATTTACTTATGGTAAACATAATACAGAATTAATAAACCCGGCCAGTTTAGAGAGTCAAGGAATATCTATGAAAAAACGAGGCGAAGTTACTTTGGAAACTGAATTTGAAAAAGTCAAAAATGTAATTTTTAACTCATATATTTTTTACTTTCATTAAAACCAATATTAATCTGTATATTTAATAATAATTAACTGATTATAATTTTTATTAATATTACATATAATATTTAGTTTACTATAAATGTTTAGGGAACTTTTAAAATACTGAATAGGTATTCTTTAACTTACAATAGATATGGTTCAATATATTAATAGGTATTTATTCTTTATAAGTGGTTTTATACCACTGGTGAATTGAATAGTTACTGCTTAATCTCAGCTGAAGCAAAAAATTAACGAGTATGTATGTGAATCATTTAAGGATATTTATATACAGATTGTTTGCATTTTTCTCACAACATTAGAGTGAAGTTATATAAATTAGAATATTTTCTGTCTTTTTAAGGAAAAACTATAATCGCTTCCACAAACTTCTAAACAGGTAGTTCTCTTCACATATTGAAAATCTGGACACTCACCATGTAATTTTGTTTCCATTCAACTTATCTACTTATTGAGGTTGTCGTTCGAGTTGTTCTGATCGATATTCAACTATACTTTGGTTTTGATCAGGTGACAGCCTATTTAAAAATAGTTAGGGAGGGCAGTCTATTGGCTCTGAGCCTTTGGGTGGTACATTTCATTTTCCCCTTAGATTTATGGAGGGGTGCGAATTTATCAAAACTATTACAAGGCTCATGCCAGCTCTAATGGGGCTTCAAACCATAGCCAGCAGCACACAATCATTCTGCACGTTAATTGCATTTTTTTGTAAAAATTAGGGAACAATACTCTGTCTTCTTCTATAAATATAAAGTTTTGTTTCTTAAGGAGGATAGAGTAGAGTTTGGAACTCTTTTAATCGTCTTCAACCTCTGATAAAATTACATGTGTTTCTATTTAAAGCAATTAACCAGGTTTTAATAAACTGATGTAAAGAGAGTATTTAAAGGGACTGATAGTAGTGGTATTCATCTCGCTGCCTCCATTTTACTCCACATTATAGATCTTTCTTTAAAAAAATAAACAATATTTGTGGCTCCAAGGTCTGATAAATCATAAACATTTACTATCAATAAGATTTGAATTCATCTGTTATGCTTTGATATGAGGTCCATGAAATATATGAGTATGAGAAGCATAGTTCAAGTACAGTAGCGTTAATTTTGGTTTGGTTTATACCGATGATGTCTAGAGGGACTGAGTACTCTGATAAAGTTACCCGGCTTGTAAAACGCTTGATAGAAAATAAGAGATTTTGTAGTTCTGTTTACTCCTCTAGTGATGGTGCCTAGAGCTAGGATTCACTACCATTAATTCACTTTTGGCATTTTAGTTCAATAGATAAGTGAAATATTTGTTATATCTTATCTATGCAATATAAAAATATTTATTTTTATATTGAAATTTTTATTTACTACCCTCTTTGGTTTAGAGCTCCAAGACATACCTATGAATAAATAAAAGATTTAACGATTTAATTACCTAGTTTTGTATTTTATTTTCTAGTTGGACCTGGAGAATTGGAGCAATATTAGAGGTCCAAGGCCTTGGGAACCTGGCACTGTTGAAGCCAATAAACATTAAGTGGTGTTTTGATATTTTGTTATTTACTTTGTACATTTTGTAAATATTGTTAGATAAATATAGCATTACAAGCTTCGTTGCTTATAATTTATTTCCATCTTTTAAATCAAAGAGTAACTGTGCATATTTACTTGTTGCAACTCATGTGATATTTTCTTTGTTTGTAATAATAAAATGTTAGGGATAATCCTTAGGACTATAGAATAGAACTTTACTTTAGCTTTAAATGTACGATTGTTTACATAAATTTGTTGTTTACAAAAACAACATAAAATACAAAAAAGTATGTTTTTAGTAAAGAACTAAGGTGAGCGTTAATGGATTTCATCTTAATAAGATAAAGAAGTCTCTCCACAAAAATATATTTTCTATAGCAAAGCACTTTCAACCTAACAAGATGTCATCATCAGAGCTAGCCGTTGAATAAAGAAGAGGGTGATAGATGAGTCTTATAGATCAGATATCAAAGATAGACTATCTTTGATATCTGATCTATAAGACTCATCTATCACCCTCTTCTTTATTCAACGGCTAGCTCTGATGATGACATCTTGTTAGGTTGAAAGTGCTTTGCTATAGAAAATATATTTTTGTGGACAGACTTCTTTATCTTTTATTATTATGTTTTTAGTCTTAAAGACAGTTTATTTAATATTTAGAATTCAACTAGCTAAACATTTTAATATAACAAATAATTAAATTCTAATACATTTTAAAAAGAAAATTAGTGATTTTTTGTGTCTTTAATCAGTCTCATTCCTCATGGTTCTTGCAGTTTAAGTAAGCTCTAATATTTATTTATTATTTTAAAAGGTTTAATAAAACAATATTTTGATATAAAAATAATTACTTCTTCAGTAAGTAAATTAAACATTTAAAAATTGTTAGTTACCACACAAACATGGGAAAAAAAGTTAAAAACTAGGGGCTATTATAGCCAAAACATCCAAGATGGGGAATTCTTATTGTATTGCGTACGGTTATAATTTGTGGGAAAATAGTGTTGAGGAACCAATGAGGTTGGTCCGATATGAAATTGAGGGCTAAGTTCAGCATCCAGGACTAACCTCATTGGCTTCCCTTAATTATTTTCTCATGATATCAACTGATTATAACCGTGTGATATACTATAGTATATGGCACATATGAAGGAGAGTCAACCATAATACAGTTACTTTCTTGAGGCAGGGGACTAGAGCCAAAGAATACTTTTTGTAACCAAATACAAATTAATAAAGTTGATTGTTAATTCGTCTTTGAAATTCATAGTTTTTCTTTTAAGTCACAAAAGGGTGTCCAGGACTCCCTCCTCCCCATAATGACACCACTGATTAAGGAAAAGTAAAAACAAAAATGTGTTATAAAAATAATATATTCTTTTATAAAGTTTTAATAACAATACATAAATGAAAATCTTGACTTATATTAGCCTATTTATTTAAATATAAATTAATGACAGTACAGCATAAACTGCTTTGGATTTTTTATTAATCTATTTTTTTAAATTTCTGATAAATTAAAATATTTTATACATTATGATATAACGATAATGGTTTATTTTCCAAGCTTCAATTATAGTCGTTTTACTAACAGAAAACTAAAAAGATTTTCTTAAGTTGATAAAAATGTAGAATAAACTATACTTACGATAAATGTTATCTGCTCTTATTAATTTCTATTATTAATATTGAGATTGATAAAATATACATAGCGTTAATAGTTTTGTAATTATGATGCTTAAATATTTATACATGAAATAGTTTATTTATTACAACATTATTACAACTCTGTTGTAATAATGTTTTAATAAAATTTGAACCTGACTTTTTTTAAACAAAAATTTTTAATTTTAATAGAAAACTAAAATAGAAACTATTAAAATTTTGATAGAAACTATTTTTTTTAATATTGTTGGTTTTCTGGTAGTACTGTTATTTAAATTTTCAGTATAATATCATTTTTAACAAGAGAGTAACAAAAATACAAAATTACTATAGTAATGTTTTCAAATATTAAATTTTTAGAAACATTGCTATACTTTGATGTAGTGAATAATCTGAGTTATTTGTGAGAGCTGAAGTTATTTAAAAAATGAAAAGATTACAACTCTTAAATTTTGAGTCAAAACAGTTTAACTAAAAACTAAACCTAGCTTTGGTTAAATTATATAATAATAATTAAAATTAATGAGTAATGCAATTATTAATCTTTTATCTTAAAAAGCAAGTGGAGAAAAATTTCTCTATTATTTCAATTGTGTTTATTAAAAAAGTTTATACAAGCAAAGGATATTGGAACACCTTTTTTAATTTGTAATTAGATTTAAAACCCTTTTAAATGAATAGCTAATTTTTGATTTTTAAAATCACTTCTTAGCTGAATAAAACTCAATAGTATGGACCTCTCTAGAACAGCTAAATGTCCACCAGAACAAACTTGGTATAAATTCTCGGGCTTCACCAGTAATAAGTTGCACAGGGCATGGGATGTATCAAATAAAGTGTTTACAAGTGACGAATTTAGTTCCCTCGCTGATTTTCTATATTCATTCATATCACATATAGCGCACATTGCCCCAGCCGAGTTGTATTGAAATTGTAGCAAATGCTCATATATTACCTTATGAAACCTACAACCTAAATCTGTTAGCACAAATTCTAAATTTTTACCATCTAAATTTTGTTGAATTAAAGGAAGGACCGATCTTATGTACTGGACTACAGTCATACACGCAGTTGAAGATAGTGTATGTAGATCACTTTCTGGTTTAAAGTCAGTTTTTTTCTGTTCATTCTGTAAGCAAATTTTAACCCAACCAACGATAGCATTTAATGATCTGTCTATACCACTTTCTAACTTAAGTTCTAACTGGGACAACATTGTTCTCTTCCTCGTTTCACAATGACTGTGTGAAGGCAATGAAACAACAAGGGGCAAAAGATTATCGATAAAATGTCTTTCAACTAGATGAATAATAGAATTCGCTTGGTTTACAACATTAAAGAAATAAATCTGAGGAGGTGTGGTCCTACTCTCAGGTATCGGTACAGCTTGGAGAGCCAGCTCTACGGCATAATCAACATATTCCACACAGATTTGACTCAATATGATATCAAATATATTAAAAGCATTAGTAGCTACAACTTCAGGCTTTGATAGAATGGAACACCGATGAAAAGCATTTTTAGCTTCCTGCAGAATCTCTGTAACAACCTCTTCAGAAAGAAATGTTTCTCCACCGTAATCCTCTATCTGAGCAATATTAATATTAGCTCTCGTACCTATCACAGCTTGCAGGTCACGTCTCAAGTCTTGAAAGCCACCAGCTTGAAATTGTTTCTTTAAATGATGCTTTGAATCATAAAATTTCTGTAAAATACTCAAGCATTTCTCCTTGAGATATTTCAACTCATGACTTATATAAGTATCTAAATGTTTTTGAAAAATATTCTGAGTAAGTGTATCTAGATATGAGTCATCAGTGCCCATTTTAAAATGAGCAAGATCAACTGATAACTTTTTGGTTTTAGTGTAAAGATCTAACAGATTTTTTAAATATTTATTTAAATCAGCTCTATCGGAGAGACAACTTTTTATATGATTTTGCAGTTTTAAATGATAAATATTCAGAACAAATTTAGCTAACACTTGTTCCGAATTGGAAAATACTTGTTTCATTAAAACTAAACTTTTCTCTGTTAAAGGAAGGATATCATTGAATAAATCCCGTTCGTTGTATGTCCCCATTTGGCAATACTCGATAAAAGCATCAATACATTGAGAATATCCTTTAAAGTGAGATAATATAGTGGCTATTTCTTTCATTCGTGATATATTATCGTTTCTTTGAGCTTTTACAAACTCTTCAATAAGATGTCTTTCTATTTCGTCGTACTTTGAACTTATCTTTTTCCTAGCATCTTCAAATTTAGAGCTCGGCAACTCTTGTGATATAACATGCAACTTTTGAATAACATCAGCAGCCTCAAATAACATCTCTGGTTGAGTAAATATTTCTGAATGGACGGGTCCAGGGTTTTGAAATTCAGAAAAATACAGCATAAGTTTTTGAGCTTCATAAGCTCTGGAACGAGGAGTGTTCACACTTTCTAGCTGATCCCCCAAATGAATAACTTTAGTTGCAACAAAGTTGATTTTCTCATCCAATCCATGAAACAAAGACATGGCTTCTTTGTTGTTTTCTTGAAAGTTTGAAATGTCTTGCCAATGCTTTCGTTCCTCTTCCTTGTATATGAGCTCTAAGTTTTGACATTTTTTCCTCTGCCGGTCTTGCAGTAATTCTAAATCTTTGATGGCTTGCACAAATGTTTCATGAAGCATTAGAGGTTCAAACATGCTTACCTGGTCGCTTTCAACTCTCCTGGCTAGAGATTCAACAAAATCACATGGATCAAATGGAGATTGCTGAAGCTCTTTTAAATACTGCTGCATCATCTTGGAGGATAGTTATTTACTAAACAGCAATCTTAAAAAGCTTGAGGGGATACCTCCAAAATATATCAATAGGCATGCAAAAACTAAAGATGCTCAATCCATTTGGATGATGATCTGACCTACAAATAATAAAAATAATGAATTAAAAGACAAAGAGGAAACCAATTTGAAAAATGACAAATATTTTGTCAAACAGTTTGCAGGTAGGCTGTATAAAAAATAGCAAGTATTTAAAAATAATTGGAATGGATCACAAATTTATGAGCTTGCCAGAGGCTCTAGAATACCCTTGGACTTTAGTAGATTAGAATAACAACCTATACTTTTTTCTTCTGTTTGGGAAACCTCTTCATCTATCTCTACATACTGGGTTCTATTGGTAAGAAAATATTCCAATATAAGATAGGCATTGCCCTCAATTTTTTAAAAATATATCTACCATTAAGGTATCGAATCCCTTAGAAATATCGCAACAGGTAAGTAAAATATGTTTTCCCTTTTCAAAACTATTTAATGCTTTCTTTACCACTTTTTGTACAGCTGGATAAACCTTTCTAAAGCCATATTGAGCAGGTGTAAACATATCATTAGACTCAAGGTAATTCATTAATGGCTCCCCTATTACAGATTCTAGAATTTTCCGGGGGTCAGGACTACAGGCCTATTATTTTCAGGACTATCTTTATATTCCTTTTTATAAATGGGAACGAGCATTGTAATTTTAAGGTATTAAGGGAAACAACCTTCAATAATGCAGTTCTTAATTAAAGTAGTCAGTGGTTTTATTATGGCAAAATGATTTTCTTTTACAATTTCATTTGTAAGACCATAAAAGTCTTTTAACTTTGAGTTTTTCATTTTTCTATCTATTTAGATAAAATTGCAAAAAGAAATACTATAACAATAACAAAAAAAATTGGTATCGCAAATAGTTTGTTCACAGTTACAAGGGTGAAACGATACGTCTGCACCCATTGCGATGTTTGAGCTAACTCGCTGGTGGCCAAAATCTGAACAAACTACATGCCATGTCTGACAAAAATTACATTGGTCTCCTTACTTGGTTTTTATATTAATTTTTAACGTGAGTAAAGTCACTTGTTCATTTTGTTGCACTATACCTAGCGCTAAAGAGGAAAGTACTGTCATGGATGTTATGACAGCCTAAAATGCGATTATGGTATCACTTGTTTATTCTATTCTACTCTATAGTATGAGGCTATTATATTTTTTGTATATTTCTACATCAATCCAAGCAAAAAAATGCCAAATACTTACTTTTAAGTCGGCATTTCTAAATAAGATTTGAAATAACAGATAAACTTGTGACCAGTGAACCTTATTCGAAATTTTGAACGGATAGAATTTTTTTCAATCCGCGCAAATTTTACCTCCACTCTGCCTGATTACAGATCATATTTAATACACTATCTCTACTCTAAACACATGCGTGTATTCAATAAACCTTTTTTAATTTAAAAAATATCAAAATTTAAACTCTAAAGATAAAAAAAAATTGTTGATTTTTAGTTTTTCTATTCTTCTTCTTTTCCTGTTCATTTGTTTTTAACTTAATTATTCAGACATTACGTACTGTTTTTTATGTTTGTTTTAACTACGTGAGAGCGGTAGTTTAATCATGTATGCACTAAATTGCTTTTGCTTGCAGTTGCAAGCAAAAGTGCTTTTGGTTAAAGCACAAAATTATGTGGATCAGGATGGTGGATTAGAATAATAACCTATACTTTTTTTCTCAGAAAACATCATAAAACAAATTAGCAAAGGAAAGATTTCAGTCAAATAATTTCGGTTTAGAACTTAATAAGACATAAGCACTATTACAAATATTTTAGAGTCATAACAAGAACTCTGTTGGACTCATTTAATTCAAATAGTAAGTCGATTTTTGGAGCAAAATGATGATATTTATTAAACATTTATCAGAAATCTTTAAACATAGCTATGACGAAACTGGATCTGAGATTCATATAGCGAGAGTGAAATTTAGACTGTGCATTTTATAAAATGTATAGATTAAAATCAGTATTTTAGGGGTTAGAGTCATTGTAAGGGGGCAGAGTTGCTAAGAGAAGGAAAATCCAGGAGAGAAAATCATAAAGTGGAAGGCAGGTTTTGAAGTAATTTTGAGTATTAAAACGTATTCTGATGGATCGATTACATTTCTGAAAAAAGTATGTGGGATCTTAATCATGAGGCATAATTATTTGTAACAGGTTTCCTTGGATTATTCATTTTTCTTATTTATTTATTAACAGGCAATTACCCACATACATTAATGAATACACATACCCATATAACAAACATTATGGTTAATCATACAAAGTAATAATAGTTTAGATTAAAATTATAAGACATGAAACGAATAATTTAACAAAAATGTAAGACAAACTATTGTTTATATGCAGGTTATAAGATTTTAACAAAAATGTTTTGCAATATTGATGAATATTATCAAAAATTATCAGTATACTTGATTTTATTCTCATTGACATCTAGGATCAATCACAATCAACAAATTTTTAATCATTTCAGCACTAAATTTTCCTGACTTAAAGTAGATTTTTAGTTGCATTAAATTTTATGATGTCTTGGTGTTGGAAGTAATTATAAATATATTTATTAGAGTGCTGATATTTCTACATATCAATGAATTCATAATAGTTAATTTGTCATTTAATATGTTTGAATTATGGGTATATTGGGTAACTTTTCTGACCAAGACTTGACTATATTCAAAGAGACTAATACTTAGAGGTAGTACATAGGCCGAATAGCACAGTGACAAGGGGTCTGGAAGTGAGACAGCTTCCACTAGGTGCCATAACTGTACCTACCCCTACTATAGTATCCCAAGAGAGAGACTAGATACTCCCCACCCCTCTACAACCCCTATTGTAGCACACACTCAACAAATGGCAGGCATTTTTCAGAGATGCCACATTAAACCACTTTATTCAACACAGACAATTAAAGAA
This sequence comes from Microvelia longipes, assembly GCA_018340805.1. Lineage (NCBI taxonomy): Eukaryota > Metazoa > Arthropoda > Insecta > Hemiptera > Veliidae > Microvelia > Microvelia longipes. The sequence continues at coordinate 12,912,713 of JACMZG010000002.1, read as the reverse complement.
TACATGCAATAGACAATCATTAGAACTTCTTTTAAATTTATTTACTTAATTTAAGACAAAATTGTGGGAAAATAATTAATATTTACGTTGGGTTGTAATTATCATGAAAAATAAAAAAAAATCACGTCACCAATGTACAGTTACGGCACCTAGCTACCCAAGGAATGATAAGAGCTGTTGAATCCTCCTTTTAAGTATTAGTCTCTTTGACTATATATGTACTCCCAAGTTTTAAATTTTAAGATGTAATTCTGACATTTATACTTAATTTGGTTTTATTGGTAATAATATTTATAATAAATATTATCAGTAACACCTGCCATGTTTATTCAGATTTATTTTGTTCTGTACTAAATTTATTTTTATCTCTGTAGGCAGGAAATACTTTACCTGCCGGTCCACTTTTGACAGATCAGGGGAATGATACTTTTCTGCTTATAACTAGGGAAGTCAGTATTCATTTTTCTAACATGTGTAGATAAAAATAATTGAGAAAAAAGGGTGGTTTTATGACTCAAGAATTAACCAAACTCTAAGCTTTTATTTATATCATTTAAATCAGCTCTTACATTATCTTTATTAATAATTACATTGTCTATTTCTAATAACATAATTAAAACACATTTAGCCGACTTTAAATCAAATTGCATAAGTTTAGGTCCTATTAAATGACCAGAAGGAAGTTTTAAATCACATTTATTGTTTAAAGCATCCAATCTTCTACTAATGATAAGTTTAATAAAATGATAAAACTGTTGAAAATCCATTCCAAATGTTGCTTTTAACAACCTTTGACAATCAAAAGACCAATCCTCAGAATCTTGACAGTCGGATAATTCCTTTCTCACATTATCGAATTCAGAGAGTAAATTGGAAAACATGAGTTGTATGTTGCAACCATTTATCCAGTTATGATTTATAGAAATAGTTTCAGCCTGAAAAAATATATAAGGTAAAAATTCAGTATATTTTAACTTGATTTTTTTTATACAATACCAAATTATTAGTTCAGATAAAATAAGCCTGAGACAATTAATAGTCAGAGAAAAAATATAATTTAAGGCACAAACTACTTTTACATTCAAATTATCTACTTCGGCAAAGCATCAGAAGCCAAAAAAGTTTTTAGCTTTTGACCTCACCTTAAAACTTTTATTGCTTTACATTTTTCAACAATATTTCTGCATAACATAGAGTAATATAAATCTCATGTATGTCATGCTTAGTAAATTTTAACTCCTGCGGATCACCTCACCGGAGGTTGAGACCATTTTTGAAAGTCAAACACCATATTTTTGTTTTCCTGTATTCTACAGTCGGAATTGTTTTCCCACATATTTAGTGCATCTTTAGTGTTATAAAAACAATATTTGTAATCTAAGAAATAATCTCACATAAAGATTACAGGCTGAGAAATTGATTGTAGGATCTGAAATATGGCCTATTATCTAATTTGGGTAACAGACCAGACAACATGCTTTCCTTATTTTTTATAAACATTTATTTTTACATGATATTACAGTAGCAGCATAGACCTGGTAGATGTATAGGAAAAACAATAATAAACTAACTCTGTTAAAAACTTGGTGATACCAGCCTGAAGGAACAAAAACACCATCGCCTGGACCCTGATCTAATATTATGCATCTAGCTTGACTCAACTCAGGCAAGTCCTTATCATCTACATCATTGACATTAAAGGCTAGATTTCCAAACTTATCAGACAGCAAAGCAACCTGGTCCGGAGGGTAAAACTTCCACTCTTTTCTTCCGCATATATTCACTGACCAACTAAATGATGAAAATACATCCTTATGCAATGGAGTCCTTAAAAAAGAAAATCATTATATAGTTACATTTCAGCAAATTTGCATCATAAGCATTAGCAATAAGCTTATGAGATTTTTAAATAATAAGAACTTAGAAAAACTGCTAATAACAAACTTATATAAAACATGAGACTCTGCCCTTTCAACATCCTTAGCAAGATGTAGCCCATCATTAGCTAATAAAATCCAGACAAGGTGTTAGGATATTGAAATTTGGGTTTTCAGTAACTTTCCATCTTAATATTGATTGCATAACCATAGAGTCTTCAGCCCTCTCAGAAGAAGTTCTCCAAAAGTAAATGTAATTAATCTTACCATGTGCCTTTAGGTCCCATGTAAACAAATCTGTAATCATCATTCAGTTCAGAAAAGCTCAAGTAATATTCATTTAACCAGTCTGAAGCAAAATATTCTGGTACAACATAGATATCTCTGTCAGGATACTCTTTAAAACAATGCCAGTCCTAAAAAAATAAAAATTCTAACAGAACTGAATTGCAGGAGTCCAATATCTTGAAGTAAAGGGATTTAAAACACACAAGTCTTTTCACACTTAATGCATCTTATAGTTAAGAACATATCAAGTAAGCTGACCTTCCGTCTAACAGTATTCTTAAACTAATACTGAAAAATTAAAAAAAATACATCGAGGTGCTATGGGTCACTGTTTCATTTAGTGAATAATCCCCCCCCCCCCCCCGGCTAGTCAAAGATATAATGTAATATTTTATGACCAGTCAATTTTTTCTCCTTACATCAATCCCTGTTGCCTTAAATCCAGTTTTTGGCTGTTTATGCAACTGATTTACCTTTGTAGAAAAACATTAAAATGTTGCTAGGAGCTTCACTAAGTAAATTCAGGAATTGATAAAAAGTTTCTAGAAATTAATTTAACATGATCAATAAATTAGGAATACTTTAAGGTAAAGGCAGGGCATTTCTGGCGAATGACTTGAAGCTATATAGTCCTTCCAGTAAGCTAAATAGTCCTGAAGTTTCATGCAATCTTTAGGATGAGAATTAAAATACTTTTGGCTACAATTAGCTACAGGAACCTCTGCTTCTCCTAAAATATTGGACAAAATTCTTAAGAAAAATAAATGTAAACTAAATTCTAGCAAAAAAAAAACAAATATTTGTTATTGCTACCTCCACGGCCCTTGAAGCAGCAGTTTTGTTTCCCCACGAAATCAGCTACACTGAAAGGTCAGGGTGAATTATGATTTTCCATGATCTGTTAATTCTTTCATGTAAAAGAAAGTAAATGAGTTCAAAACGAATGTTTCTTTAAAAAGTTACATTAATTTCGTAAAAAAAACATTAGCAATGCCTGACTTAAGAGACAGACTTAAGTCCTTGTACAAAAGACTCAAAGTCGCAGTGCAAAAGGTTTTACACCTACCCTCACAATTAATAATAATAAGAGACAGAAGTTAATACCTTATAAAAGTTATACATACATGGCGTCACCTCAACTAGAAAAATTAATTTTGGCATAGTTGGTTGTAGTGTGTTTCTCAATTAATTAATTGTGTTTCTCAATTAATTAATTGTGTTTCTCAATACTGAACAAATCTATGTTCTACAAAACTGAACTGAAGAATAGAAGAGTGTTGGCCAATTAATAACTGTTTCTGGCCTTGTCTTAAAGAAGGAATTTGTAGTTATAAGAAGCGATAGTGGATTTCGAATGTCTAGGTGTCTTTTTGGTATGATGCAATCCACTTCAAGGTCCTGAAGAGGCGTCTTGCCTTGCTGACAGATGATGGTATTGGGTTACTGTGTGACATGATCAGTTTCTGGGTGTTGTGAGGTTGTAATTGGTGGTTTGGGGTTGTGTGGCATAATAGGAGGTTGAGATTGACAACCAGTTCAAGCGATTTTTTTAATTTAGAATATAGGTTTTATTTTTTACACATGCTTTGTTACTATTTAACCATATTTTTAAAGAAAAAAAAGGAGAAATCATAGGTAATCTATGAATACAAAAATTAAAATAAAAGGAAAAACATTAAAAATATTAAAAATGGCGTTCTTTGTTGCGTTTTGTAGATGGCCATAGCTAAGGACTGTCCAACCAATCAACAGATAAATCAGGTACTAGTGGAATGACTGGTGGCATAGTAGTTGAACTAGCTATTCTATCACACCCATTGGAAGCATCAAAACACTGCTTCAACTACTAACCCCTCATTTTTACATCATTTTACCACCCATCTAGTATTAGCAAGGCCGACTACTACCTTAGAACTACAAGTTTGATAAGAATCAAGTCACTTCATTCTCTCTCTCCTCATGTCAAGTTTTAAACTGACGTAGATTAACATAGCTGTTATAAGTTTAACAGAGAATAAACTATACAGTCGAACAGAGGGAACATCAATTCAAGTAACAAATTACATACCATAATCATTTAATAAAGCTGTAAAATTTGGTTGACCGTCAAGTATCCAGTCTTGTTTGCAATTCCAACCATTAGTAACATTTCTAACGACACAAGGTTTATTAGATAATATATATCTCTTGAAAAAATCTGAATAGCTTACTTCGTCCGTGTTGACGTAATCAAAATGCGTCTCGGAAGTATTTGAACTAGCTAAGTCACAACAATCCGAATCAAGATCAACCCGAAACATAATTAAACAATTAAGGTAGTTTACAGTTCATTGAATTAAACTATAAACATTGTAGATAGCAAACCAAATTTCTTGTACCCTTTAAATTTAAATAAACCGCCATTGTTGTGAAATCTTTTATCACCTTTAAACAGTAGTTAAAAAGCTGCTTTTTATCAAGTTTTGATATGCCTGAAGCCGCTAGCTAACAAACATGATTTTGCTTATAATCAGATTTTTGTTCGAATTCGACCATTTGTTTATATTTTTGTGGTTACTGATAAATCTTTTATCTGATAAAGTGATAAATTTAAGGGTTGAATTTGTGTATCAAATACAATAGTTAAAAAATTTGCATGTTGCATTATGCTAGTCTTCGCTTTAAGATATTTTGTTTATTGTAATTATCAAATTTATCAAAAAACGATTTTATAGTTTGTTTTCCAGATTGCTTAAAATTATTTTTTATTTCTTCGTTATTGAACAGTAAGTATACGAATTAACGGTTAAAGCTGGGCTCCGAATTAACAAATGACTGTATTCTTGATTTTCGGGCCTTCAATATGACTGGAAATATCAAAAGAAGAAAAGTTAGCCTTCAAGGGCTACTTTTAGCGACTAATTAGTACGTTCAGACATTAATATAAATCCGCTGATCGTATTAAGTACTGTATCTAACATAAACTATGTACACACAGCGTATTTAACAGGAGATTGTATTGCATACGTATGCAATACGGTCAACTAACTTCACGGTTCTTACAGCGTATTTGTTTAGTCGATCGAGTGAGATTACGTGATAACTGATCCTGCCAAAACATCGCGTCTTCTATAGTGAAGGTTCACTTTTGGTTATAAGAAAGTTTAAAACAAAAAAATATAGTTAATTAAATTATGATTTCTTTGCATAATAAAAAAAATAATATTCCAAAAGTTATTTGATCAAAAACGGTAATATAGAAGTGAAATAAAAGTTCGACGAGAAGGTTATCTGTTAAATAGGATCGTCTCAAAAGGTACATACAGCGTATTGGGGGATCCATTTAGATTCCATCTCCCTAGTTCTAGCGAATGTGATCGGATCCCCTCCGCATGGTTCATACAGATAATATTACCATATTGAGAGATCGTATTCTATACGATCCATGGATCTAGAAGTGTGTGTGAACATACTAATAGGCTGTAAGAACCATGTGGAGGGAATCCAGTTCGATACGCTAGAACTAGGGAGATGGATCTAGATTGACCCCCCAATGTATATTATGTACCTTCAGAGGTGATCGTATTTAATGAATAACCTTCTCGTCAAACTATTATTTCATTTTATTTTACTTAATATTACTGTTTTCCATCAAATAAGTTTTGAAATATTATTTTTTTAGTGTAACTTTATTATTATGCTAAGAAATGAGAATTTAATTAAATATATTTTTGGTTTTAAACTTTCTTATGACCAAATGTGAACCTTCAACACATTTAAGGTTGTGTTGTAGTGCCTAAAAGGCACTATGTTTTGGCAGGATCAGTTATTACATATTCTCATTCCATCAACTAAACAAGTACGGTGCAAGAACCATATCGTATTAATTGCGTATGGAATACGTTTACTTGTTAAATACACTGTGTACATAGTAATTGTAATCGTCATGTTGTCTGTCATTAAGGAAGGATACTGTATGTGTCAGAAATTAATTTTATTACTTTATTAATGATTGGGGTTGGGGTCTAGGATAGACTCCATTTGCACTGCAACTGGAAGTCTATTGTACAATCCTCTCAATTGGTTCAGGTCAGAATAATCCTTTTCCCCGGACTGGTTTTGGTTTTGTAAGCACTCCCAGACAAGCTTAGAGCTGACTTTGTATGAACCAAGAGCTTTAATGGCAGATTGGCTGTCAGTAAAAATATTTAAAGAAGTCTTATTAGGATTCTTTTTAATATTTTCTAATAGACAGGCATTAATAGCAAATATTTCTGCCTGAAACAATGTTGCATACTTTTCTACAGAAATTCATACAAAACAAGATATATTAATTAATAAACTTCATAATTATGGTATTAGAAATAAGAATTTAAAATTAATTGAAACTTACCTTAAAGGTAGAATTCAGAGGTTAAAAATCAAAGGTGAATTAAGTGATCCTCTGCCTGTTGAATTTGGAGTGCCCCAGGTAGTTCCTTGGGGCCATTACTTTTTATAATTTATATTAATGATTTGTTAAAACTAATTCTAGATGCTCAATTAAGTTGTTTCGCAGATGACACTGTTGTCACTCTATCAGAAAAGAATTGGTTTACTCTTAAAACTAAAGCCGAAAAAGCTATATTCTTAATTCATGACTGGCTGAAGTTTAATTAACTTAAAATTAATGTTAATAAAACGTGTTGGATAGACTTTTCTTACAAAGATCTTGATAGTGCAAATCGTGAACTTATTTTCCATACACATCTTCCCAATGAAATTAATAATTGTCAATGTCCAATAATTAAACAAGAAGTGTCAACTAAATATCTTGGGGTTTATATTGATCAAACCTTGTCATGGAATGTACATGTTAATAATTTATGTAGAACTTTAAACAGCATGACTTACCTGTTCTATAGGATTAAGAGAATAGCTTCAATACCTCAAATGTTAATGTATTATCATGCAATTTTTTAAGTAGAGTGTTATATGGACTAACTTTTTGGGATATTGTTCTAAAAGAATTTAAATAAAATTTTTGTTACTCAAAAAAATATCATTAAAATAATATATAATAAACCAAAAGATTACAGTACTATTCAGCTTTTTAAAGAAACTAACTTAATGACCCTCCATCAGCTTCATTCTAGATCTGTGCTAATGTTTATTTATAAAAATATCAATCTATTTAATTCGATTAATCACTGCTACAATACCAGAAAGAAAATTGATAACCAATTATTTATTGAAGAATGTTGTAAAAAAAGTAAACTTTATTCCCTTTACCACAGTGGTCTGTCTCTGTATAATAAATTACCTTTAGATATAAAACTTTCAATAAATGTTTCCACATTCAAGAAAAAACTAAATTTTTTTTTTTACCATTTAATTTTATTCTAAATTTTTTGACTACTAAACACAATTATCATGTATTAAGACTTCACTTTTTTGTAAATTCTATTTATACTTCATTTATTGGCTCGTTGGAGTCATTATCTCACTACTTATTGTTTCTCTTTATTTTTAATGTACTATTTTTTGAATTAAACCTTCCTGTAACTAAATTCTTTTAATTACTTTATAAAACCCCACACTCAGACTTTATAGTCTAGTGGGATTGCCTTAGTAATAGTATTATTTTTTAAAATTGTATTTTCTAAAGTGTATTCTCTATTCTTGTTAATTCTCAAATTATATAATTACATTGTTTATTGTATACTATGTTTAATTCTATTATGGCAATAAAGTTATTTTTTGATTTGATTTGAAGAAAATAATATTCTATAAATAAAAGATCGTGACATAACTCTATCTATAAAAGTTATAATCCTATACTTAATTAAAAGATCCTGACATGAATGCCTAACTATACAAAGCTAAACCTCACCCTAGTCAGAGAGTGCAGTTTCTGGACATTTTCTCTAGTTGAACAACAACTCACTGGTTGAAATTTGTTGCAGCTGTCCCACTTAGCTCACTATATTTGTGATAACATTTTAATAAAATTTAAAAAATAATTTATCCAAGCCTAATTAATTTCACTTGTGTATAACAAGCAAATAATTTTGGATACAAATTATTTATTATACATTACCTGATCAAACAAATAACCATGTCTTACCATTTATTTTACAGAATGGGTCCTGTAAGTAAATACGTGGTATCAAGTGGGACCGGTAATGTGGAGAATCAGTCTACACCCTCTTCCTCCACACCACCGTCAGCAGCCATCATACTAGACAGACTCAAATTTAACGAAGAAGAAGAAAACAATAGAACCAAACAAGTAAAACAATTATTGAAAGAGAATCATTTAAAAAGGCTCAAAATAATCAGGAAAGAATTGGATTATTTAGAAGAGACCGCATGGAAGTATAAACCTATTGAACATTATATAGGGCATTGAATTTTTACGATCAGGCCTGTTCCCAGCAAGAATTTGTAGGAGGGGATGTTACCTACATCTTTAAGGGATTTCTGCTGAAACTAATTCGTCAGAGGGAGTGATGGATTGCAACCATTGTTTTGATTAAAATTGGCGATGGGTATCTGATTTTTTTACAACAAAAGAATAAGTTTGCTTAGTGCTAAGCGAACTTGTTGCTAATTTGAAAGTGACATAAACAAGATTCTTATAGATTTAAGGGTAAAAAATAAATGACATCTGTGGTGACCATTTTACATGCACCAATATTAAATACTTAAAAATTGGAAGAGAACATGGTCTTATACTTTAGAAAACTGCTTCTACAAAACATTTTAGGGCCCTCAGGGCTCCTGACAAGATTGTGTTAAGGTTCTAGTAAATATTTTTTTGTTGGTTTTCCCACATTGTTTGTGTTTTGTTTTATATAATAAACATCCTACTATATAAGTTATTGCAATTTTGTACTGTTTATTTGAATATATTTGTGATCAAAGTTGTTCTTGTTACTATTTGGCTGTTTTAAAATTCAACCAGTTTTAGGGTTGCCAGATTTTCTGAATTCAAATCTGGGACACATTTTAACCCCTCCCCCTTCTCCCGCATTTCCAGTTTTTACCACAACCTATGTATTATAACAGGTTTACATGAAATGTGGTACAAAAATCATTCTTGGGGTGGATACAAACCCTATTGAAAACCATATTTTTGTGACTTCATTAACCCGGTTTGCATCAGCAAAATATTTAAAATCGTTAAAATACAAGGTTATTATTTTTCGCCGTGAAAGAGGTCCTTTTTTATTTTGGGTGCTGAATCGAATGAATCTTGTCAGAAGTCGATATGCCCACTTTAAGTGACCAAAAAGTTTAAAAAACCGTGGAAAACAGGTAAAAAAAATAACAGATGGTAAAAAATAGTTTTCGGTTTTTTTCAGGCTGCTGAATCCAATATAACCAGTCTAGTAAATGTTGATGAAATTCACTGTTCTGTCTTGATTTATGTACTCTAGCCCTGGTAAGTGTGTTCCTGCCTGTTTGGCCAATGAAATGAAATAGTGGGTGTGGTTGTTAATCCGGGACTTAACTCATTGTCTCTCAGGCACTTTTTTACCACACTGTCAACTGATCATAACTGTGTGTTGTACTATAGGATAACCAATCCAATATGATAAAAGTTCTGAGGTTCCCCGTACCCAATTATTATACACTAAGAGTAGGTTCATTATAAAATTACCTTTATCTTAAAATAATTGTTTATTTATTTATATTAATAATGACTATTTTATAAACTTCTCTGTACAATTTATAATACAATTTAAGATCAACAATATTATAATATGGTTTTATAAAACTTATGGTAATTAATTAAAACTTACAAAATTTAACTAAGACAATTAAAATTTAAACTTGATTTTTTACAAAGAATTTGTTTAATAAAGTAGTAATGGTATAAAACTGTCACATTCTAAAGTAAGAACCTTTTGCGATTACATAAAAGATTCAAAAATATAAATTAAAGTAGATATTAAAACATTTAAAAATAATACGATTCTTACAATACTATTTTTGTAATAAATTTTAAAAAAAGTAATTTTCCTATAAGCCAATGGTATTAGGAAAGTAAAAATTAAATAGTACCTTTATAGTCAGGCCTTTAAAATGTTACTAATAATGTAATCTGTTAAATAAACTAAGTTTTTTTAAAAAATAATTCTCAAAAGACAAACGAATGCATAATTTTAGTCAAATAAATTTAAAACAATATATTTTTTTCTATAATACTTTGGTTTAATTTTATGAGTTAAATTTAACTTCTTAATGATCCAGTGATATTCTATGTGATTTTGTTAGTTTTAATTAGTATGTATCATCAAAGTGTTTTATAAAGCCTGAAGATGGTAAAAAGATTTACCAAAATATATAGTTTTTTCCTTATCATATTTTAGTAATTACCATTAAATTTTTTACTAAAAACAATAAGCCCTTTAAACACTTATTCACTATAAATGAGTCCTATCAAATCATGCATGAAATTATTACACAGTACAAAAATTTAAGGGGGGGGGTTGAGACTTTAAGGCTACTCTATAAAGGTAGTTCTTATATAATGGGACCTCTTTGAATAGACAAACTATGTTTCTTGTTAATTGTTTAAGGTGGGGACTTCGGACAAAATTTCTTTCTCATGCTATTTTCAAATTCTCATAATGCTTAATGAGGTTTCCATTCCATTATTTTTTAACAATCAACTCAGAATTTTCAATGTTTAGCAAGAAATATTTCATATTTTTTACTTTAAATCCTCATCAGTCCATTAAAAAATAAATTTTATAGTAGTAAAAAAATGTATTACAACTAAACTAAAATCAACACAATAAATAATTATAAAAGCCCTTAACAAGTGACTAATACAAATTGCAAACAAAATTGAAATAAAAACATCAACATTAATAAATTAGTTTTTTTAACTTTAAAAAAAATATTTTTACAATACATAATAAGTTTTTACATCATGCTAGTTCAAAAAGGCATAGACAATTTTAAAACATTGTCATAGCACAATTTTTTAAATGACTATTTACAGTTAATAATTTAAATAGAATAAGTTAATATGTCACATAATCTTTTAGAAGTTATTTTTATTTGATGAGTTCTTTGTCTTTTCAATACAAGGACAACAATCGTTGTAAATTCATGGATGTATTCACACACAATACATAGGGCTGTAAGCACTGTGTGTTACAGCCCTGATAAATAGTTTTGGGATAAAGACAAAATTAAGTCCAAATCCAGAAAATTATAACTCAAACAATAGCTATTAATTTATTGTCACAATTTTTTTTAATATTTTGAAAGGTCAAATACATAGTAAAATCATTACTAAAGATCCTTTCCAAATTTCAGAACAATTAAAAAAACTTTAACAAGGACTGACAAATATTATTTATTGTTTATGGTAAATTACCAACTTGTCTTAATTTATATCCGAACAACCTGGCAAATTCAGAAAATTATAACTCAAACAATAGCTATTAATTTATTGTCACAATTTTTTAAAAATATTTTGAAAGGTCAAATACACAGTAAATTCCTTTTCTAAAGACCCTTTCCAAATATCAGGACAATTAAAAAAACTTAAACAACAAAGACTGACAAAAATTATTTATTGTTTATGGCAAATCACCAATTTGTCTTTATTTATATCTGAACAACCTGGTTGTCTGTGTATAGGCATCTTTAAGAGTGATATGGTAAAAGGGATTATAATAAATAAAATATAAAAACAACAACAACAAATGTTCCATATTGTTTTCTTGGGCAAGAAGATATCACACATTAAATTTGATTTAATCCTCAGAGTTTGGAAGTGCTAGAGGGAACCATTCTAATTCGCTAATAAACTATGTCCCATCACACTTAAAATACCAAAAACCTAAATTCTTGTTAAATCTGATTCAACAGTATTTTTTTTAAAAGGATCCAAAATAAAATAAAAATTATTTTGTAAAAGAAAATGGTTATAATGAGTAACATAGTTTTTGATCTGCTATTGTCCCATCCCATGGGGCATGGTCTCATAATCTTTCAATTTATTTATTTTTCACAAGGGTTTCATCTGACACTTAAATTACCTAGGTTCAATGCTAAACTCGGCTTCATCAAGTGTTGTGGTGGAACCAAAAAGCTTTAAGAAAGTTTTGAAAAAGGGTGGATTAAAATTCCTCATGTCCACTGAAGATTTCCTTTCTTTATTCAGGTCATCAATTTATTTATATATTTTTTTGTTTTAAGAAGAAAATGTATACTGTACCGTAATTTTGAAAATAATAATTATATTTTAACCACCATGATTTTACATTTATCAACTACATTCCATCATACAGCAGTATAACAAATATTACTCAAATTTAACCACGCCAAAATATTTTGTATGATTACATTCTAATAATAAAATCTTAGCTTCATATTTTAACAGCTTCAGGCAAACAACCCAGACCCTTAAGGGATTTTTGCTTTCATGCTTTTCTCCAATTGATATTGTTTTTATTATTTACTGGCAAATAAAATTGGAAAAATGTTGATAGCTGAGTTAGATACAAATAAAAAATTCATTTAAATACTTAAGAATATTTGTATAAAATAGCCTATTTGTAGTATAAAATTGTAGACTCAAACTCATAACTAAAACAGACATTAATAATGGTTTTCAAGTATATTATGACTTAGCACTACTTAATGAATGTAAATCAAGGATCTTGAATAAAGGGGATGACGCACTAAGTCAATTTGCCATACAAAAAAATGACCCCATCGAAATCCAAAAAATAGAGAATTCAACACAAAACACATGTCAAAAAACAACTGCACATGCTTGGTACAAACTGCGTATGCTTACAATTCTCATAACAGTGCAGGTCTTAAATTTTAGAGGCAAACTTACCTCTCAATGGTTTCCCATTGTTTATTGCTTGAGAAGGTTATAAACAAAACATGCTTACCACTAAAGAGGCAAAGTATAGTCCAAAATTTAAAATTAAATAAGCACAAATGACTTAACAAGCACCACAAATGTAACAATTCTGAGAAGCACAGAAGAAAGTTGGGAAGCAAACTCCACGACCTTGCTACATAACCTGCATTTGGCGCCTTTTTTAATTATAACCAAAGGGAAGGTAAGTTTGCTCCTATTTCTCTCTCTATCTCATACAACTTCCATGGGGTCTGAAATGTTCCTTAATGCGTCATCCCCTTTATTCAAGATCCTTGATATAAATAAACACTAAGCGCTGTCACCTTTTGCAAGAGTACTAAATCTTTCTATTATTGTGTAAGAGGAAAAATTACCTCTGAATCTATTCTAAACAATCTCTTGTAATTCAATAGTTGGCCTGCTAGGCCTTGAATCTGGATCATCCACAATTTCAGAATCTTCTTCCTCCGCATCGAAATCCCATTCAGTTGAAAGTTGGTCAACTCTAACTTTAGGGATTTCTGAGGGTATCAAACTAGGTTTTTCCGGAGCTATATTTATAACAGATTTTGATTTTAAGATATTATCATTATTAATTATGCTAACAGTGTTATCAGCAATTGTGCTAATATTTTGATTATTTACAATACTTGCAGTGTCAGTTAATGTTCCATCTGAATCCATAATACTTATAGGGGTATTAGAATCCACTAAGCAAACAGGATTTCGCATCATGTCGTTGTCGAGCCTGACTATACATGTTGTCGGCATCACTGCTTCTTGCTGCACCATTTCATTTTCCGGAGTAATTTGAATAGATTCATCATTCACTCGGTTTATTTCATTTTTATTTTCTTTCATTGGTTTTATTTCTGATAAATCGTTGGTTATCGCGATTTCTTTGTTTGATACAAATAAATCATTATTTTGACTGACAGGTATAGAGATTGCTTCACTAGGATGTGCCAGTGTTCCATCGGGCTGCATGTGAACAACTGGATAGGTAATGACACTAGTCCCGTTGACAGTAGTGTATGAAATATTACTTGATGAATATAATTGAGCCATATTATCTTGTAGTATCTCTGGCACAACATACTCATCATTATTTTCACTCGTTACAACAACTGAGTTATTCCCCTGTAGGAAAAATTCAGAGTTTTCATCTAACAGAATGACTGTTTGATGGTCTTCAGGAAGGACAGTGAAACCAAGATTCTGTACACCCTGACCCACATTAGTCATATTCCCATCAGAATGAAGAAGTGCCATATTATTATCAGCAACTATAATACCAGGGCCAAGTTGGAAATGTTCTGGTTTTGGTTCCATTAAAGGAACTCCAATCATTTCCATAGGTTCCACCTTCTGATTTAATATTTGTTGGTCGGTATTATTTCCTTGGCATTCTTTCATGTGGGCTTTCAGACTGACATTAGTTCTAAATATTTTATTACAATTTTTACAAGGATAAGTTCTAATTTCAGAGTTAGGTTTACACGTAACACAATGAGCTTGAAAACTATTGACTGATTTAAAAGATAATTTACATATATTACAAAGTAACTCTTTACTAGTATTCTGTTGGTGGGTTTGATAATGTTTAGCAAGTAAAGCGTCATTCAAAGCTACATATTTACACAAAGAGCACTGAGGGAAGCGAATATTCTTGGGAGGTTCGATGCCGTGTTTTGTATACAAATGAAATAAGTGTAAATTCTTTTTCGATGCTTTGTAACCACAGATTTCACAAATTTTCGGGTCAATTTTTTCACAGTGAACATCTGTCAAATGCTTCCTAAATAAGTAATATGATTCAAAAACAATATTTTTGGAATCAGTGGTACATCTTTTACAAAACCAAGGGCCCGTCGTATTTTCTGCTTCAGGACACGACTGAGACGGGGTTTCGACTTTTAACATGTTAGGTTTAACAACGACATACTGTGATTTACCAGTTCCACTGATGGGTTTCCCATCTACAGAAATAGTATTAGGAGTTGTGATCTTTAATTTGATGTTTTTATTGTTTTTCACTAAATCTGGATATTTTTTTAGAACTTCAGCAATTATTTTAGCATGATTAGGTAAATTTTCATCTTTAGGTTTTGGTTCTTTGGGGTCATAAATTTTAACCTTATTTTCAGGTTTGATAAACTGTTGAGGTATGATAACTTGAGGCGGGACTGACTTAGTAATTTGAGGAGATATCATTTGTGGAGGCACTGATTTTGGAGTTACTTGCACATCCATGGATTCTGGCTCTTCTTTTGGTAATGCTTCAAACGGAATCGGAGTAGTTTGGGAATTATCTTCTTTCTCTAGACAAAATCTGACTTTCTTGGCACATGGAGGAGTTTCTGGGGGAGGTTGTTCGACAATAGGTTTGAGGATAGGTTTAGGCGTACTAGCCACAACTCTCTCTGAGACCTGCTGGTCATCATCACTGTCTTCAAAAGTATGAATATTTTCAAAATGAGCATCATCATCTTCATCACTCCAATTACCTGTAGCAACATAAGCATGATTAGGTAAATTATTATCTTTAGGTTTAGGGTCTTAAATTTTGACCTCAGTCTAAGGTTTGATACACTGTTTAGATATGATAATTTGAAGCGCAACAAAAAATATAC
This sequence comes from Microvelia longipes, assembly GCA_018340805.1. Taxonomy (NCBI): domain Eukaryota; kingdom Metazoa; phylum Arthropoda; class Insecta; order Hemiptera; family Veliidae; genus Microvelia; species Microvelia longipes. The sequence goes on along the minus strand of JACMZG010000002.1, from coordinate 12,897,054 downwards.
AACAGCGTCAAAATATATGCCTGATAAGACTAATAAAAAACAAAAATAACACAAAAAAGGGCTACATACAGATTTTAAATAGTTGGACCAGCTTGGACTAATCCCTAAAACTTAGTAATAATTCTCTTAGTATCACTAATACATATTCAAATTATAAGTGCTAGTAGATTTTATACCATAAAGATGTAAATAAAAGTCTATCCACAAATAAATTTCAACCAATGTAATGATGGCAAACCCGGCTTTCAACCTAATACAGGTCATCCACAGTGTTGGAGAGAAGAAGCTAAGTTTTCCTCTTGAGTCTAGTTACAAGATTTGAGACTGGGTGCAGACAGTCTCAAATCTTGTTAACTAAACTCAAGAGGAAAAATTAGCTTCTTCTCACCGGCACTGAGGATGACCTGTATTAGGTTGAAAGCCGGTTTTGTCATCATTGCATTGGTTGAAATTTATTTGTGGATAGACTTTTATTTACATCCTTATCACTAATATTTTATGCCTCCCTGACCCAGATTTTGTTTAATCTCATTTACCATTTTGCCTGGTTTTAAAACTATCAACTATTTATAAATTTTAACAAATCAGTTTAGACACCACTGAATAAAAACATTTCTAGAAAAGGGGGGTTGGGCAGTGACAAAAGAGATACTTCTTATCCTTTTGGGAGGATAGCAACAATATTTTTGTTTTAATTTTATTAATTTTATTTCATGGCCTTAGTTAAATTCAACTCTAAATTTTATTGTAAAGCTTGATTTAAAAAGAAAATAAATATACGCTAATAAAAACAAAGTAAATATTAATTTATTTAATATAATTAAATTCTATAATAATATTTTTTTAAATATTTTAAATTTCAATAAAAATTCAACTAGCATTAAAACTAAAACAGTTAACTGAGTTTATAATCATAGATCAAAATAAAAGTTAAATAAATGTTCCGAAAAATGTTAAGTAGATATATTGAACCTGCATGTTTTTATAGATAATTTTTAAACTTTGGGTTGAGTCAAGAAGATGAACAAATCATTGTTTCCTTTTGCTTAGAACCTCAAAACCCACATTTACAGTTGAAAATTTGTCAAAATGAGTAAACAAATTTGATGCAGCCTAAAATATTTTTTTAACTAATAATTTTTTTGACACATTCTTAAACTAAAAATTTTTAAAAATGCAAACATTCTATTCAAAGTGGTGATTACATTTACAAGGTGTCCCCCGGATGGACTTAACGATACATGTAGATGACAAAAAATTTCATTTTCAAAAAAAGTTATTCTTATTAAAAGTTTCTGCATGTTTTCAAACTAATATTTGTCATTTTTTTTATTTTTAACGGTAGACTAAAAAAATGCAATTTTTGAAAAATGAACAAAGAGTTAAATAGGCTTAATTTTGACTTTTCGAAAAAAGTTTCAACTCTCTAGCATAAACACACTGGGAGCTAGATTCATAACAGACACACACATATAAAGATATAGTACTTTGTGAAAACCACGAAGGTCTTAAAACACCTGAAATGGATAATTCAGATGCAATTTTTTGTGGTCAAAGGTTTTGAATTTTTAGTTCAAACACAATACTTTTCCAATAAACCTAAGGAAAAGTAAAAACACAACGTAAACACACTAGACAGGTTTCCATTTGATCAAAAACTGACTATATTAAGCAACACCTGAACACACCTATATTTTTCAGCTCAAGGGCCTCTTGCCCAATCATCTGAACGAGTTCACTAAAAGATATTACCTGATATAATTTGGCTTTCATGAAGTTTAGCTGATTTGACACCTGGAGGCGGAGCTACTCTCCTCTTAATAGGCCCATCGAATTTAACCTTAGCTGGTGTGAATTCAGATGGTGAAGGTACTACAGGTTCACTTTCGTATGAAATTTCATGAAATGAAGGCACAGTAAGGAGCAGCGATGACGTCTCTTCACTTGGTAGTTCAAATCTAGTAGGCATTGGATCTTCTGGTCTGAAATAAAAATAAAGTCTTAAACAATAAGGTGACAAGTTATTTTCGAAAATACAGAGTGGCAAAATGATTATAGGACTGTCTTTCTATTAAATTCAGAAAAAGTTTGTGGGCTAAACAATTTTTCTCAACTGTAGAGAGCAGGTCAAAAACATTACGTACAAAATTACGCAAGCCCTTTCTGGCCATGGTTCTGGCTAATATTCCAGATCCATCATGTAGCTGCGACAAGGTAACTCCCCTAACGTGGCACCACATTATTTTTGATGGTCCGTTATTTCATGCTGAGAGAAGTTCACTAATTTCTAGCCTTATCCCAAGAGGAAAATCTTGGACTCGTGCTAATTTTCATACGTTTTTAAAATGTTTCAATATTTTCTCTAAATTCATTTACTCTTTGGAATTGGACAAATTAAGTTTAAAACTATTAAATTCCTTATCTTTATATATATTTATTCATATAATTTTTTATCTTCATAATTATTATTTATACAGATTTTTTCAATTATTTTAAAATCAATTCACGTACTTTTTTTTCTGTACATATAAATATATAATCCAATTATTTATTTATTCACTAAACCATATATATGTATATGGTTACTTTGTGTATTCTGTTAATACTTAAAGATTCAAAATTTTAAATATTTGTCCCTATTTAAATTAAGTAGATAACACATGTAATATTTATATGGAACTTTTTAAAAAATAAATAATTGCATTTTATGTTGGGTTACTATAATACGACACACGGCTTAAATCAATTGACAGCCCGCCAAAATCTCAATGCTTTCAACCCTCTTTTTTTAATAAAAAAATCCCTTTTTTATGTAACAAAAAAAAAATTCCCAACTCTGGCAACACTGAAAGTCAGGTTATGTTTTGAATTTTATTATTTGTTTTTTATTTGATATCAAATTTTTTTATTTTTAAAAATTATTTATTTACTTTTTAAGAAGAAATATTGTTGTATCTTATAAATTTACCAACTAAGTGTTGCTTTAAATTTGTTCGGGAAGTATGAATTAAGTGGAGTTAAAGTTGTTAATTACGTAATGCAATGGATCATAATAGTTCTTTGATAAAAGTTTGACGATTTAAATAAATTGCCAGCTATAATTACTTTTTTTCCAAAACAAACTGTTTTTTTGTGTCAAGTTTGTATAATTGAATGCGTATTGTTTCATATTATAAAAATAATGTGACAATATGCATTCAAGACTTAAAAAAGTCAAGACTGTCATCTATTGAAAGACATGGCATTTTCAAAAAAAATGCTGTCTTTTGGTTGACCGAGCACAGAACCTGCGCTGTACTCAAATAGCAAGAAATGCTTGAAGAATACGTCAATGTCCATGCGTCAAATATAGGCACTCAGATCATATTACAACTTCGCAATAATTGGATGAATTGGACCGATTGGAATGAAATGAAACGAAATCAAACAGATCAATATGTACAATGAGGGAAATAAAAGCGACGCGAGGTTACAAATATTTACAACCAGTGTTGCCTTTTTATGATTTTATTTACGAAAAAGGTATTTTTTTATACCGAGGTTGGCATGAGGTGGAGGGGGAAAGAGGGGGGTCGGTCTGAACCAATAGAATTCTTTCCCTCACAGATTTTTGGCGCGCTGTCAATTGATTTTAGCCGTGTGTCGTACTATACCTAAAAAAATGGTAATTAGATTAAAATAAAAAGATAAACAAGAAAATCTTACTCAGTTTTCAAAGGCATTGATTTCATAAGAGGGTAAACTCTTTTTCTCCAAAATGGCAACCTGTAAATGAAACATAAAAATTATTAGTTTTTGAACATGTAATTTCTGAAAGGACAATAATGTTTGCCTGTAAGGATTTTATCAATAAATAAGATTGAGCGCAAGTGGAGACATCCATACTAGGAAACAAAGGAAAGAGTCTCTTCACAAAAATAATAGTTAATTGGCAAAATGCTTTTAACCTAACATGAGACCATCATCAGTGCAATAAAAATGAAGGTTAAAAATGCATAAAACTATTTTCTTGTTCAAGATGGTAACAGTTCAGTGAGTTGAGTTATTACCATCTCAAGCCCATTCGAGCTGTTTGGATGAGGTGATTTTCCAACGGGAAATAACTGAAAGGGGGTCAGAAAAAAGGTGGGGGTAAAGGAGTACTAAAAATAAAAACCATTTCGAAAAAGAAAATAGTTTTATATATTTTTAATCATTATCTTTATTTTTATTGCACTGTTGATGGTATGGTGTTAGATAGAAAGCTCTTTGCCAATAAACTAATATTTTTGTGGAGAAACTCTTTTCTTCAGTTCCTAGAGGTTGTTTCATCAATGTAAAATACATTGACTCTCTATCAAAGGAATTAATGAATTACACATGGTGTCCTCAAATTGAGTTACCTATAGGAGTAAATGACAAAAAACATAGTTTCGAGAAAAAGCGACTTTTCATAAGTGTTTTCTTATTTAGAGATGAACTTAAATTTTAAATATCTATCTTTGACCCAAAGAATACGATTTTATAAAATGTCACCAAAAATAAAGTAGGTTAATTCGTTAATTAATAAAAGTTTTTGATTACAAAACTTTTTATCAGCAACAAAGCTTTTTGTTTTTATGTTAGGTAAATAATAATAATACATTATTATTATAAATAATAATTTTAAATATTAAAAATTAAACCATTATGTTTAGCTCCAAGCTCCCTCTGAAAGCTTCTTCTCCTAACATTTTCAATAAAAATATTTGGAATTAAAATTTTATATCACTTTAAACCCAATAAAAGCATAGATATATTTCTCAGCAATAATTGTATCCTACTGCCTAATTTTAATTTGATTTTAGCCGTGCCACTCATCCCATCCACAAGATTTTAAATAGCTGAAAAGGGAGCCAGAAAAAAGGTGCGGTAAAGGAGTACTAATTTATTTTTATAGTAATAAAAATAATTTAGTACTTCTTTACTCTCAACTCTATTCTGACCCCTTTTTTAGCGAATTCCCATTGGAAAATTTTGAGAATTCATTATTTCATTAAAAAAGAACCCATGTGAACATTTGAATGTTTATATTTCAAATTATATAATGCGATACAAGTATTTTGACAAATCTACATTCAGAATAAATACGATTTTTGAACTTACTTTTTCTCAGCAAGCATACTACTGGGTGTATTCCACTGATTCTGACCGTCATTCAACAGAGAGGTATTGACAGGAAGTTTCTTCAACTCTTCTTTGGCGATCATTTTTAACTTTGCATCAGTCGGCTTCTGAAGCAAACATAGTAATAAAAAAATAACAAATCTATTCATTTTTCACATTATAACATTTCTTTGTCAGTATTGCTGATATTTAATAAGGCATCATGACCATTTATATATAAGAGTTTTAATACAAATATTCATTATTGTGGGTACTATACTAAAAAATGCATTATAGTACAACCCACAACTAATAATTGACAGCGTGGAAATATAGTGTTGAAGAACCAATAAAGTCGGCCTGATTTGAAATTGAGAGTATGTGGTCTCATTGGCTCCTTCGCATTATTTTCCCATGCTGTCAACTGACTTTAGCAGTGTGTCGTATTTTATGGATTTCTTTTAACCCTTATAATTCAACAGAGCTCGTAGTTATATTTGCCTTTATGAAACCAAACTTAGTATACTTATAAAAAAGTTATTGATAAAAAATTAACTAATGCTGATAATGAGATGAAAATTGGCACATATGCTGGTCTTACATATGACTGCATGTGTGCCAAATTTTTAATTGATCAAAATTCCCATGTTAAATGAATTTTTAAGTATTTGGCTGAGTTATTATTGTGGGTTAATGACATCATAAAAAAAATATTTTTCAGGTAGCACAACTAGACCTGAAGATTGATTTTCGTCACCAGACAATATTTGTCTGACATTTGTCCAACATTTCTGGGTTGGGACCTTAGAGTTGATAATCACAGCTTTAGGCAATGGGTAATGACGAAATCATGAGGGCGAGAAAAGCAAGTCAGAAGTTTTATTCCTCTAGATGAAATTTTTTATTTTGAAGTTGATCGTATTGATAGAAAAAAAGGAAATCATGAAACTTAAAAGATTAATAAAGTATGCCAGAAGTAATTAGAGCTTTAGGTTTTGGCCACTAACAGATTCTGAGAAGTGAAGCAAAACTTTTAGAGCACCCTGAATACATAGAAACATTACCTGAGCTATGAGTAGTTGAACAAGAATAGTCATGTTTAATATTCTAGCGACTGTTAATAAACTGTCTTGAAGTTCTGGCTTGAACTCTAACTTTCCAGAATACATAAAACTAAAAAATAATAATATTGAATTAATATAATTAATGAAAAATATAAATTTATCAAATAATTAGAATTAACCATAAAATAAAATTCCATAGATTAAAAATATTGTATTGATTAAAGATGAATGTAGTCATTGAATAAAAATAATACTTTGCAGAAAAATTGCCGTAGTCAAAGTAGTCTTTGGATTAGTTTAGCTCTTACTTGTCTTACACTTACCCAGTCTTATTTGTGGGCATAGTTTGGAGACAGCCTTACTGAGGTACGGAACTACCTGTTGTAGAGTGAGAGTCCTATACTTCTCTCTATACCTATCTCCTTAATGAAAAGGACCTTTCTCCCGATTAAATATAACACCTAAGTATTGACACAAACCAGCCAGAGCCAGCTTTCAACCATTTGATCATCATCAGTGCCGGAAAACAATGAATTATTATAAATAATAACAAGAAGAAATGCTCAATGATAAGTAAAAAGTTAACAAGAATTTTTTTTAATTATTATTCCTTTACATCATAATAACAGATATATCGCTAAGCATATATCTGACTAAGACTGCCAAAAATAACATTAGATACTTTGGACTAAAACTATTCAATCACTTACCTGACTCGATAACTACTTTAAATAAGAAACCGTTTCCTAACAAAATTAAAAAAATGTCTGTTGGATAATCCCTTGTACTCAATTGATGTTCTTTTTAATTAAATTCCAATAAATTGACAAAATTGCTGTATTATTTTATAATTTCATAGCACTAATAATTACTGAAGGTTCACTTTTGTTGATAATTTTAAATTCTTTACACATGTAATTTTTTTTATTGTAATACTGTTAAACACATTTTTGGTAAAAATTAATATTGTAAATTATGATTGTTATTTATTATTGACATGTTGCCATTGTACTTCAAAATCGCACTTAATGCAAATCAAATTTATTTATTTCAGCAAACCTGATATTGTTGACATGTATGAAGGGAATAATGAGTCGCTCATTAGCTATGACAAATCAGATTCAATTTTTCCCTTTTGTTAGAGGGATATTCTGTTTGTATTGGAATCAGAACAGGCAAAAAGGACCTAACAACATAGTCTATTCACCAGGCTTTGCATTCCTTACTCTATTACTACTACAAATTAAGTCACAGTAGGATTAAAAAATTAAGTTTTTTTAGGTTTAAAGATAAGATCCTTGGTAAGATAAGACATTTAGTGTAATTTTTAATAATAAATATTTTTAAATATACTTAAATCTCTTGAAATGTTATTTAGCAAGAATTCACTTACTCAATGTTGTTACTCAACTTGTTAATTCAGTATTTAAAAAAATATAAACTTCAAAACAGCCTGACATAACCTAAGATTTTGTCCACCATACTTAGTTGTAGACAATGCAGGTTATATTACCTTCCTAGATTTCTAAGTTTCTCTCAAGGAACTTATATAGATGGGAAGGAACATAGCAGATCATCTCAATGTAAAATAGTGTTGCCAACCCCAACCACTACTCCTTCGGGCACTCGTAACACTACTACATCTTTCTTATCATCAGGTTATAAACATGTTGAGTATAGTTTTAGTACTTTGTTATTGTGTAGTAGTTCATTGTACATATTTAATGTGATTCTTACCTTGTTTAAGATTATAAAGTTATGAATCCTAAGAAAATAAAATAATACTAAATTAAAGTCTGTTGACATTAAGCGTGTTAGATCTTAAAAGTGAAAAACACCAACTTTATATGCTTCTCCGATACTTTTTAACTCTATATAGGACAAGTTGTCCCATGCCCATCTATTTTTCTTGAAAACGATGGTGACACTTTTATGCCTTTAATTTTCTGCCCAGTGGGGTTTCTAGCCTTTTTAATTTGGTTATAGAAGGTTAAGCCCTTTTCAACCTGTTTGGTAATTATTAAATACTTACTTTACACAATCTACTTACTTGATAATAGGCAACATTGATGTATAAGACAGACTTTCTGGCATTTTAATTGTTTTGTTGACTTCTTTAATTGATTCAAAATATTTTGTACATGTATTGAGAACTAACTTGTGTACCTGGAAAAAATATTTAACATTAAATCAAATGCAAATGTATATAACTCTATGATAACTCTAATGAAGTAAAGAATACTACTTCCAAGAGCAATAAGTTGGTTCTTGAGGAGAAAGCCGAGGAAACCAATACTCTAAGCTCCTAAGGTAAAGACAAGGATTTATTAATTTAACTCCCGAGGCAAAGCAGAGAATGTTATGACAATTAACTCCCGAAGCAAAGCCAAGGAAGTTAATTATTGTGATGAAAAAAATTGTATTTTACTCCAGAGGTGCATATGTGATTTTATCTCCAGACTATTTTTAAATGTTTTGTATTTAGTTTTTAATTTTTATTCAGGTCCCCATATACATTTTTTGGGGTACCCCCAAAATATTGGAAAATATATTTTTATCAGTCATTTTATATTTTTATATTGGTCCATAAAAATTCTTTTGGCCTGAAATGGGATTAAGCCAAATAAATGTTTGTGGTCGCCCCCCCCCCCTCCTTCCTAAAAAAAGGATTTAGTCGGTCCCAAACAAAGAGATTAATACTTAGAGAGAGGATACAACAGCTGTTATCATTCCTTAGGTACCTTGGTTCAATAACTATACATTGGTAACATCATTTTTTTATTTTTCATAATAATTCAAATGTAAATCAAGTAAAATCGCATATTCTCTTTAATTATCTGTGTTGTATAAAGTGTGCTCTGATAGGGGTTGTAGAGGCGTGGGGTATAGTATAGTTAATCTATATTATTTCGCTTCTACTAAGACAGGCAAGTTCAGGTATGAAGGTCAACATGGATGAGTTCACAATGCTCTAAAAACTGAACCAAGCTATTAAACTGCCTAAGCAGTTAAATTAGGCAGTTAAACTACTCGGTTGAGTTATTATAATTAAACTGTCAAAGCAGTTTAATAGCTGTATGCTTACTTTAAACAAAATAATAAATAAAGCAGTGGGTACCTTGAGTTCCTTAGCATTAGAGAATTTTAAAGTTAAATCACAACAGTCTCCCTTGGCAAACATAAGCTGAAGCCTTTGAAGAAAAAATATTCCCCAATTATCAACTTTTAACAACTTCAGACCTTTATTTTTCTCTGGAGATGGAGACATGGTGATGCTTTCAATCTTCAGGGATCTGAAATTTAATATAATTAATTGTAAACATAATGTGGAAGAGATAGCATTCAACAGATTTCCAATAAGATACTTCTTTTCTAAAATTTCTTATCATCTGTGGGTCAATCAAAGAGTTACTGTAAAAAATAAATAATTTAAACACTTAGGAGGGGAGGGGGGCATAGCATTCCAACTCACCCAGAATAAGCAATTTTAGATGGACCAGTTTTTCTTAGTTTGCCGTTATATCAATCCCCTCATTATATTAAATTTTTACTCACTAATTTCCAAGGTTAATATTATTCAAAGGGATTTTTAACCATATTTTAGCCATAACTACATCTAGGATTATAATAGCTGATAAAAGTAGCCCTAGCAGCCCAACTTTTCTTCTTTTGGCATTTGCAGTCCTATCGAAAGCTCAAAATACGTAGTAAAGTCACATGTTAATTCTATTCTACTCTACTATACATGAAGTTCAACGAACAAAAAATTAAATTAAATGGGTAAAATGATGTAGAAATTCATACAGTAGGGATGGGGGCGGAGACACAGTGATCCAACTCCCTGGTTTTAGGTGGTCCTAAAAAAACAGGAATTAGTTGCATCAACTAACGCACTGAGCGCTAGTTTTCACCTTGTATGCTTATCACTATTGTTATCAGTTTTAAATTAAGACTTCTATTTATGTTTATAAAAAATGTAAACAAGACAATTTTTATCATATTCATTAACTTTTTTTTCTTTTTTAGTTGTTTATAAGATATTTTTATTAGAAAATAGGATAACGTATGTTTCGAAAGTTGTGTTATAATGAGACAACGAAGACGTAAATTAAATTTATAATTTCCCGGTTCGATGTTTGTTTACAAACATTTTTGATGTTTTGTTTACAAACATTTTGATGTTTGCCTACAAATCATGGTAATCACGATATCAGGTCTACATAAAATTAACACAGCGTTTATATTTTTATAACATTTTATGAAAATTATACCTTAAAGATAATGAATAGAATTTTTAACATTGTTAAAGACCCTTTTAAATAATTTTAATCTTGGAATTGAAGAAATAATTATTTTATATATGGCGTACAAGGTGAACCGATCTGCCACTTGTGGAGAAAGGGTGAACTTAGGGCAGGTCCATCTAAACCAGCTTATTCCGGGGGAGTTAGACCACTGTGTCCCGCACCCCCACCTCTACTGTATGAATTTCTACATCACTTTATAAATGGGTCTATTCAAGGCAAAGTTAATTCAAAAATTTAAGGCCAAATTTTAGTCCCAAGGAGCCCAGTTCTATTCTTAAAGCCGTGATTCCTAAAGAGTAAGCAGACGTTCACCACTTCTTCTATTTCTCTCCCTCTCCAAATGACAAACATTTACCTTAAAACGATATTAGCAGTAAAATATAACTATAAGTTGCACAGCATGATTCTTGTCACATGCACCAGGCCGTAAGGTTAAAGCCACAAATAATCTTGTAATGTACAGTTACAACTAACCGTGATGCTATTAATAAAAAGAATAAAACAAAAATTAATTACTATATCTAAAACCAAATCTTAGCACTGATCAATTACAGACACACTGATTTTCATTAAGTTAGCATCCAATCACCTAAACTACATAAGAATTATAAAAGATACAATAATCTAAACCTAAATGATAGTAAATGTAATACAAAATTCAATCTTCACATTTAACTACTTAAAATTTCGTACTTGAATTTCAAATTTTTTTGTAAACAAAAGATAATAGAAATCACAAAATCAAAATAAAAGGACGCAGCTCCATCTCTTGAGACAAAATGGCCAAGTATTGAACGTTTAGTTTATAACAAGCGTCCCATAGATGGAGCCACTGTACATTTTTTAAAGATAGTTTAAATAAATCACAGTAAAAAGTTTACAAACCAGTAAAAGAATAAAACGGACGATACAAACTATTAATTCAAAATTAATTCTTTATTTCAAAGATAATTCTGTAAGATGCAGATAATTTTTTACAATATAAATACACAATTTCCTGTAATAATTTTGATTTTAATCAGCTGATAGCTCAAAATAAATCAGTACAAGTAGATATTCTATTAGTTTATTTTGACATCACCCCTTGAAAGGAGAAGCGTTCACCAATAGGATCCCATCTTTTAATGCTAGTTGGCGAGCTGTCAATTAACAAGTGTTCTTACATCAGCTGATTTCTTTTTGTTATTGAAAATAATGTTGACAACACTGTTTAAAAATTGCGGGAAAATATCGTTATCTGAATCCAAAGAGACTTCTGAACTTATGGATGTTAAGTATCAGATTGTAACAGATAATATATGATGGTCAAAGAGTAATAATTTACCTGTATAGTTATTTATCTCAGATAGTTTGCTCGAGATAGATAAACTGGTAAACGCTTCGGTTAAATTTAATACCGGTTCTAAATTGATACCGCTATTATAATAAGTTTTTGTGATTATTATTAACGTTTTGATTCAGAATGTCAAGTTTGATAGAGAGAGAGAGTTTTCACTCAGGCGACGCCAATGCTCTGAAATTTACTGGAAACATTGCTTTAATCAAAGGTATGTTTGTTATTTTGTGACTCATTTCTGATTTTAACAAAGAACAATTATTATTGAAGTATTATGGCGAAGTTGCAGCCATAAACCTAACAAATACAGACAAAGATTGTCATATTTGTTTTGTAAAGCAATGCAAAAATTACTACGTAAAGTGATTTAGAAATTCATACAGTTTGGGTCGGGGCGGAGGGGACACAGTGGTCTAACTCCCTGGTTTTAGGTGGTTCCGAAAAAACGGGGATTAGTTGCATCAACTACCGCACCGAGCGCTAGTTTTCACCTTGTATGCTTATCACTATTGTTATCAGTTTTAAATTAAGACTTCTATTTATGTTTATAAAAAATGTAAACAAGACAATTTTTATCATATTCATTAACTTTTTTTTCTTTTTTAGTTGTTTATAAGATATTTTTATTAGAAAATAGGATAACGTGTGTTTCGAAAGTTGTGTTATAATGAGACAACGAAGACGTAAATTAAATTTATAATTTCCCGGTTCGATGTTTTGTTTACAAACATTTTTGATGTTTTGTTTACAAACATTTTGATGTTTGCCTACAAATCATGGTTATCACGATATCAGGTCTATATAAAATTAACACAGCGTTTATATTTTTATAACATTTTATGTAAATTATACCGTAAAGATAATGAATAGAATTTTTAACATTGTTAAAGACCCTTTTAAATAATTTTAATCTTGGAATTGGAGAAATAATTATTTTATATATAGGGTACAAGGTGAACCGACCTGCCACTAGTGGAGAAAGGGTGAACTTAGGGCAGGTCCATCTAAAGCAGCTTATTTCGGGGGAGTTAGACCACTGTGTCCCGCGCCCCCACCCCTACTGTATGAATTTCTACATCTCTTTATTACTACGTATACACAGCATACTAAATCTGTGGACCGTATGAGGTAAGATACTAAAATGCAGTTAAATACAATGGATGAACAATGCGGAGGGAATCTTGTCAGATACACTAAAACCAGGGAAATTAAATCTAAATCACTCACCTGATACGCTGTATGTACCTTGAGATGAGATCATATTTGAAATATAACCTTCCCAACAAACTATTATTATTCGCCTATTATTAAACTATTATTATTATTATTAAACTATTACGTGTAAGCCCTATTTTAAAAAATTCTCTCTTATGACTATACCATCTTTTGTTATTTATAACTTGCTTTTATCTATTCACTTGGAAAGTAACCACCATAGAAATATTGATAATCATAACTATAATACTAGATATAACCATATGCTAATAGTACCTCACTGTAGACTTCATAAAACTTTTAATTCGCCTAAAATAGTTTCCATTAAAATGTATAATTGCCTGAAGCCTAAAACTCAAAACTTAACAGCATTCGCTAAGCAAATAAAAACATATTTGATTACGGAAGCTTTTTATTCTATAAACGATTTTATAAATAATTGTTCTTTATAATTAAGTTGAGATTTTGACTCAGAGACACAATTGTAATTTTACTTTTGTAATTTGTATTTATTATGTATTTGTATCAACTCTTAGAAAATAAATAAATAAATAAATATTCACCAAAAATTATCTTTCATTTGTGTTTAACATGCACCATTGTTTATGTGTATTTAATTTCAATTTGATCAAATTACTTTTTTGAATTTTTGCTAAATCATTATTGTGGGTTAATCACACATATATTATAAATTTATTTATATATATATATATTCGCCATACTTCCTTGCGTATGGTGAACAATAACTTTTAAAGGGTTTCTCAAATCGAAATGAAACCTGGCATATGGCGAGATGTTGGTAAGATTGCAAGGTCATTGTTTGTAAAAAAATGTATAACAATTTGATATTTTTAAACTTGAAATGACTTTAAAATAAGGTATAATGTATTCAGGTAGATGGTAAACTATATTGATTGAGGAGACCTTTATTTGGCAATTTCTTTAAAAAAATAATAGTAATTACTACTTATTTTCTAAATAGTTTTGGGCCTCCTGATTAAGAACCACTGTTTTAGATTAAGCTTACAAGACTATTTAAAACAAATAATAAATTTATTTGTGTTTTCAACAATTGCTTTGTGGGTTGAGTGAATTGGATCTGATGTTCTTTCCACATAATTCTTGCACCATATTGGATTAGAGGAATGTGATATATTGTAAGGACACTGGAAAGATATCGGACATAATATGGGTCTATACCATGTAACAATATTAAATTGTCTTCACATAATTATTTACACTGTGTCTAATTAATTTAAAAAAGGGAAGTACCATATTTAGTACTTATTTAATTAAGTTGATCCTTGTTTTTTTTTTTATTAAATTTAGACTTCTTACTAGTACAAAATAACCTAATCATTATAATTGATTTTATTTACATTAGAAATTACCCTTAGCGTACAATTTTTGGGTTTAACTTATAAATCAGCTATTTTTTATTGTTTCAGAGCTTCTAGAGAAGGAATTCAGTTTTTACACGGCAACCAAACTAACTCTTGTTGGTTTAGACGATGAGTCATTAACATATCTTGAAAAGTCATTAATTTCAGGACTGCCTGAGTGTAAAGAAGCTTCTATATCTGTCATAGATAATGGCAATATCATGCCTCCTTCTTTAAAAGTATGATATTCGTTTATAACTGACTTAATTTAATTTTAAAATGTAATGGAACATTACAAAGCTTTAAAATTTATCAACTGTCTTAAGACTAGTCTAAACTATGATTTTTATCCACACTAAAGTGATGTAGAAATTCATACAGTTGGGGTGGGTGCACAGTGGTCCCACTCCCCCAGGAATGAGCTATTTTAGATGAGCCTGTCTTTAGTTTGCTGTTTCTCCTCTAGAGGCAGGTCGGTTCATCCCACATATATAAAATGATTATTGCTTCATTGCCAAGGTTAAATTAATTTAAAGTTAAAAATTGTATAAATTATTTTAAATTTAAAATTTTTATAAAATATAATAAAAATATAAATTATGTATTATTTTAACTAGACCTGATATCATGATAACCAAGGCGTGCAGAAATGGAAATTAATTTGCGTGTTCATTGTGTTTTTTATTTGTCCTTTTAATGGAAAAAATACATAATTTATCTGATTTTTTAGACAGACAATCTTATAGACAACTAAAAATGATCATATATAAGTTAAAGTTTTGTTTACATTCTTTATAAACATAAATTGACGTCTCAACTTAAAACTGATAACAATATTGATAATAGAGGCACAAGGGGAAAACTAGTGCTTGGTGCGGTAGTTGATGCAACTAGCCCCTGTTTTTTTAGGACCAGCTCAAACCAGGGAGTTTGACCACTGTGTCCCGCGCCCCACCCCTACTGTATGAATTTCTACTTCACTTTAACCCACACCTTATTGGTGTGGGGAAAGATAATTGATCTTCACCACTTTGGAGATGACTCACTTGTCTTATGACAGTGAAAGAACCATTTTATTTCTAGATGGTCACCTATTGACCTACTGGACACTCTGGATGCTGCTTGAATGAAACCTTTCTTTTAGTTAATAACTGTAACTACGTTTATATCTTTTGATAATTTAAGCATGAGTTTATACAAATTTTGTTCACAAAGTAATTCAATTGTATTTTTTGTGTCTAATGTTTTAGTGATAACACTGATATGTTTAGAACAGGGGGGTCCAGTTTCAGCAATTTGCTTGTTCCGTAGCAGCGCTGGTACCCCAAGGTAGTGGAGAAAATAGTAAGCTTGTCGTTTATAATCCTTAATTTCCAGTGTAACAGGAAAACTTACAATGTACACAATGTTCATTAGATATTTTTCATGACAATTTGTTTATTTATAACTTTTTGTGTATGTTTAATTGAACAAATTTCTTTTAGTTTTTCCCTTTGATAATTTCTTTTGAATTTCTGTTAACTTTGTTTGTTATATTCAATGAGACACATGTAAACGCTTTTACTATTTATATTACATATACATGTTTAAATGCCGCTGAATTTATTTAACTTTGTAGTGTGCCAATTTTTCCTTTGGCCCATTTTTTTTATTAATGGAAAAGAAAACAAAAATTATGGTATGCTGTGCTGTTATGGGGTGTCCCAATACTACTCGAAAAGATAAATATATGCCAATTTCCAAAAGATCAAGTAAAGAATTGTAAAATGGCGTGGGTGTCACTTGTGTTTCCATTGTTCACCAATACTTTGGTGGACCAGCGCTAGTAGTATGTCAAAGATAAAAGAAAAGAGAAGTTGGCAATCTTTTATAGTGTTATATTATCTGTGGTTTAGACCCTTTAATCTATGCCTTGGACTGGTTACTGTGTAGTTAGTAGTTTAATATGTTATGAATTATCTACCTCATTATCATCATCATCTTTCATAGTTTAATTTGCTATGATCATCAACTTTCATGGTTTAATTTGTTTTGAATAATCTACTTTCATAGATTAATTTGTTATGAATCATCAATTTTCATGGTTTATTTTGTTTTGAATTATCAACTTTCATGGTTTAATTTGTTATGAATCATCAACTTTCATGGTTCCATTTGTTTTGAATAATCAACTTTCATGGTTTAATTTCAGTTATGGTTAAATCATCAATCATCTTAGTTTAATTTTTTATGAATCCTCAATCTTATTGGTTGAGCTGTTATGAACCTGTATTCATTTTGTTTTGTCAAGGTTTTGCTATATTTTTTGCAGGTGACTTTAGATATTTCAATTAAAAGTAAAAGGAGTAATTTTATCTGTTTTTTCGGAAGTACTTCGAGTAATTCATTCCAGAATAACAATGTTAAACTGCCTCTTCTCTGTGTGGTATCTGGATTTAATCACATGAATCTGGTTCAACCTCTTATAGAAACAGTTTTTGGATGTATATTGTTTCCTCTAAGTATCAATCAACTCTACATAAAATGGCTCTATGGTTTGTGATTAAAATAACCTATCCTTATTTTTATTTCATTACTTTATGTCCCTAAGGACATAAATTACATCTTTTGCACCCCAAGGAATGAAAATATTTGTTTATGCTCCAAGGGTGTAAATCACATTTGAGCCCTGGTAACTTCATATGAAACCCTAATTTAAGGCTAGGTCCACATTGGCAGACAGATGTAAGCTTATTATTTATATTGGTTAGATATTTATTTAACACACTCGCTCATTCCTCTGCTCCACCTTCTACCTAATAACATTTACTATCCTAAATTAAAAGGCCTCTTTGTAGGCAGCATAATAATGTTTTAATTTTATAGACAAATGTCAAAACCCCATTTTGATTAATTTTTAGCTTCCATTGAAGATGATTTTCTTTGGTAGGCTTAGAGAGCTAACTAATTTATATCCCTTGATGTTGCGGCCTAGAAAACTATGTATTCTCTTACCTGGATTTGGAAAACTCTCCACTCCCTTGTGACAGAGCCGAAAAAATAAAATTAAATAAATAAATAACTTAATGAGTAGATAGAAAATAAAAGAAATAATTAGGCATCAAATAAATAAATGAGATAAAATACATACCGGTGAAAGCGAAGTAAAGAAGCTAGGACACGGAAAAAATATATTTGTTGTCCAGAGGTTGGCGTCTATTTGGAGTGTAGAGCATGAATAGTGGTCATTTTGTGAGACAAAGGATGGAACGATGAACAAGGAATGATAGAGTCGGTCGTTGTTGGCTTCCTGTAAATGCTGAAACTAAGCTTATTGTCCACCCTAGTTACACTTAAGTCTTGGTAGATAAGCATTGAAGTACATGAAGTAGCTTTTATCCACTTGGAAAAGAAAGGTACCACATTGATTTTTTTGTTAAAACATTGAGGTAATCATGAACATTAGAGAGAATGATGATAAGGCTCATAATAAGATAGGTGAAAGTGGGGCAGTGACTATGATACAAGGGCTTTAGATGCGTTCATGCACTACCCTACTGTCAGACACCAGAATCTGGACAAATCTATTTAGTCTTTCTCCTAGCTTCTTTACTTCGTTTTCACCAATATATATTTTATCTCATTTATTTATTTTATGCCTAATTATTTCTTTTATTTTCTATCTATTTATTAAGTTATTTATTTATTTACTTTTATTTTTTGTTTTGCAGCAGTTTTGTACTTTGTTTGTAGGCACCGATGATGATCTGTTAAGTTTGAAAGTCAGCTCTGTCAATAAATATATACTAAATGGAGAGACATCTTCTTCCTATTTTGTAACTCGACAGTAATAATAGTGTGTATTTAGGTATTGCTGTTCATGAGATTTTCAAAAGAAATAAAAGAACTGAATTTTCCTTGAAATATCAAGTTCTTCCTGGAATGGATTTTTCATGTAATCTTCCATTCGGAGAACTCCATTATTTGTGGAACGAGTGAGTATTCTCTTTTGATCTTCAATTTTTTAAATATTTTTTCGTCATTGAAAATTTTTTAAAGAATTAGTAAAAAAAGATATCAAATTATAATAAACTTTTTGTAAATACAGATACAAAACAACATTTAAATTTATAAAAATATAGATAAAAGCTTCTATATATATAAGAGGGCTTATTATTTATATAAGCCCTCTTATATAAATTAATAAAAGATATTTTGTTTGACTCAGAGATAACCAGGAACATTTAAGAAATGGTGACAAGGCTCTTAATAGAGAGGTGAAACTGGGGTGGTGAATATGATAAAAGTGGCTTTAGTTCTCAGAACTCTTTAAAATAGATCTAAAATAATTTTTAAATAAATGTTTTTGGTATTTTCTTAAGGAATCTAGTATGCCCATTTATATGATGGTCATTATTTTTTTAAGTAAAACTTTGAATTTTCTACAATCTAATCCAGGTCTTTTTTGTCTAAATTATAGAAGTTATCATTTGATAAAATTCACCTTTTTTGGTATTTGTAAGGGTTGTTATGTGGACATTGGATAAACAATATAATGTGAGTCCTTATTTAGCGAAATTTTATAAAAAAAAAGATACTTTTCTGAGCTTGTTTGTTTGACAGAATTTTGCTATTTCACAATCAAATGTGGATGAGAGCCTTTTAACTTACACTTTTATACACTAAAACTTTCTCAAGATTTTAAATTAATGACTGTTAATACTTGTAATGAATGTAAGATTCCTGTTGAACTGCTAAATATCTTTGTTTAATTATATATTTTTAATGTTTCTTCTAGATGTAAAAATGCCGATGAGAAAAATCTTAGACTTTCTGATCTAGAAAAATTTCATTCAACATTAACGAGTCATTTTACAAAGGCATATAATATTAAAGTAGACATGTTTAATATCACTGCTGTTAAACTAGATCAGTTCACTTTGAACCTGGAAAAAGAGGTAAGAGACGTTTTCAAATTATTTTTAGTAATTGATGTGATTCGAGTCTACCAAAAAAAAAGTTTTTAATAGAAGTCTGTCAAGTTTTATATATTATTACTTTTCATCATTTGTAATGTAGGTAAAGTATTATGATTGCACTAACTCTACGAAACCAAGATTTCACCTAAGTTATGCGTCTTAGGTGTTTTCAGACTTCCTGGGTGGTTTTCACTATCTGTCTGTATGTTTGTGGATATCTATTATCGTTGTAGCTCCCAGCGTAGTCCCAGGCCTATGCCTGGTATTGAGGATAAGTATATTTTCAGAAGACCCTCTGACCTCTAATAATTAATTTAAGGCAGAAAATGTGTTATATTTTTTTTCTTAGATATTAATAAGATACTTTAACAGTTTTCTATTTTGTTTCAAAATAACTGGCTTTAAAAATAATTTATAGATAAAATATGGATTAAACATTTAAAAATCCACTTAGAGGTCCCCAAAAAGTAGAGTTTATTGTCCTTAAAAAATCTTTAATTTTTTATATTTTCAATTTTATTTTCAATTCAAAAAATAATTTATTGTGAATATTAAAAACATTTTAAATATTAAAAATATTTATTTCATTATGACTATTAAAACATCTAATCATGTTCCGTGTACCTCTTGCTACCTCCTCACACAATGGTTTGGAACCACTGTGTGTTAAGGGTATAATAAATCATTTGGATATAAGGCAAAGTTTTCTCTTTTTTAGAGAAAATAAATTTTGACAATTATCTAATTATTTTCTTTGTTTTTCTAGGTCAAAATGGGCTCAAGCCTTGCTCCACTTCTGTATTCTATTCTTTCCTTTGTTGAATCTAATTTATCAATGGTTAACTGACAAAATGTCATTTATGTTTGATTGTAACTCCTGCTATTTATTTAGTTTTAACAGTTAATTTTTATACAGAGTTTAGAAGATTTGTAGGGAAAGGGGTGTCCTCTCATAGCTTGATGAAGAAGCAAAAAATAAATATGTAATTGAAACTTAAATAAAGCAACCAGGATATGGAAAAAGTTTTAAATTCAAGACCACGGTATTGAAAACCTGAAGAGTCAACTTGAGTCTATTCAAGCCACCTTAAGAATGTTCAAGTCAATCTGAGTTTATTATTGACTTGAGACAATTTAACTGTAGATTATTATTATAACTATATTGGTTTTGAACGGTATAGTGTATTTTTAACATAACTTACGCTCCTAATTGCTGGTTGTAAATTACCAAAATATACTAATAAATACTGATACTATTATCAATTTTTTTAAGTTTCAATCTTATTCATCTTTCTTTCTTATTTATTCTTAGGCTTCATTTTATCTTCCCACAACAGTCTATATTTGCGTCCAATTTAAATTTTCAAATTTATCAAAAATGACAACAAAATCATGAAATTTGGGTGTTTGATATCAAAAATAATTGTAAATTGGAACTACTATAAGTTGAATTAAGGGGTCTATTTAACCTGACAATAATCATATATTAAAGTTTAGGTCCTAGTTTTACTGCATTTTTAAGATGTTATGTCCGCATAACTGAAATTTACCTTCAGATATGTTTTATTTTCTTTCTTGTTTGATTAAATTGTATTTACTATTTGTTTGGTTTACTGCTGTTTAGAACAGAGCATTGTTCCCAATATTTATAACCTGTTAATTAATATACTGTCTCCTAAAACGTTAGAAGGGTCAGCATTTTTACCTTAATCATCCTGTTTATACAGGCTTTGTGGCTGATAGAAACAGACCCCTCATTTCAACAACAAAAACTATATTGTATGTATTTAATCATCTGCTTTATTTTATTATTTCTATTTTTATTTATATTTTTAAATACTGAAAATAAATACTTTTTAAGAAAGTATTCTTTTTATACTCCTAAACATTCGCCACATATTCAATTTCTTTAAGGTAAGTAAGGATGCCTATATCTACATTAAAAAGAAACTTATGTATAATGTTATAATTTATTTTTATTTTAAAGACAATAAAACCAATAAACAAAAATTATAATATATATTTACAACAATTTTCAATAAGATTTCAGTTCTTTATTCATTGGTGTATTGCTCCGAATTGCAAATTTCTTCAATTTTATTTACAGAAATCCAAAAATTTATAATTTTCTGTTGCTTTTTAAGGTTTTTATTTTATTTTATTTAGCCTTAATAATAACACCATGCTTTATTTGGTGTGCTATAACAGTAAGTTTACTTCTAGGCTAATAAGTTGGATCATGTAATAGGTGAGAAAAATTATTCAAATATTTGTACGGCAAAAATAAAAATTTGATAATTTAATATAATAAAAAGTTAAATAAAATATCACAATATAAATGAACAATATTTTGTTTTATACTCGTTTCTTTAAAAGAAAAACATTTTTAATAAAAATTAAAATAAAAGCTGAAAGCAACCATTTTCTGGCACAAATTTGTTATTCTATTTTTATTTACCTTTAAAAAAATTGGCTGACATTTCTTTTTAACAAAAAAATAAAGCTTTTTGCAAATTAATTAATAAGCTTTTAATTTAATTTTCTTGTTTTATTTAGTTCCACTCTTAATTTATTTAGGCATTTAGATTTATTTTTATATTCCTAATATTGAAATGTAAATTTTTTAAAATTATATTTTGAAAAATGATTTTTTAGTGTAAAAATAAAGAGGGAAACAAAACTTAAAACAGTGTAAACATTTGTTTTAGTGAATTAACTGATTTCCATGTATAGGTTGTTAAAGAATTTATATATTAGTATTGTTGGTACAAAAATATTTATTGCTAACCATTTTTTTGTTGTTCAAAGTACATGTGCATTAAGAACCTAGTTTTTATTACTTTAAAACTATTTAGCTTTAATAACTATGGTTAAGAACATAAGATTATAACCTTCATATAATGATACAAGGCTTTAACAAAATAAAATTAAGACTTAATTTGTTTGTGCCTTACCTAATTAGTTGAACTTTTATTTTCTTTAGTTTAGACTGTTTCCCTCCTGTATGTTTAAAATAACAATCTGGCAAGGGCTTTTTCAAAATTTTAATTAATAGGATTTTTACGTCTTTAAAAGTGTAGTCATTATTAGGAATAAGATGGTTTAAAAATGCATATTTATAAGTTTGATGTTCCTTCTTCAATATAATGTTGAGTGCCTGGAGGGGCTTTATAACCAGGATAAGTCGAATTAAGAGCGTGTTGCGCAAAGAAGTTTGAATAATCCTTGTTAACCTTGCGTGGCCTACATGTTGGTCCCTTTGCCAGAGCTAGCCGAGCTTGGTTTTCTGCCTCTGCTTGCTGTTTCACAGTCTCTGGTGGCCACTTAGCATCACCCCTACTTCTGTTACCACCCATTACTGATTGGGTTGCTGGCTGGGAAGGGAATACAGGAGGAGGTTGTTGTCTTATGGGTGCTTGAGGTAAGAGTGTTACAGTTGATTTAGGTGGTTCGAAATTGACAGGTGTTACAACCCTTCTTACTGGTGAACTTGCTTCTTGTCTAAGAGTGGGACTTGGCTGGCTGCTTTGAAATGGTTGTGGTGATTGATATTGCTGCTGTGGTGATTGGTATAATTGCTGTGCTGGTGAGCCCTGTTAAAATAAAAATAAACGTTCTTTTAGAAAAAGAGCACCTTTTCTCATTGATGTATATAGAGATGGCAGATGGCACTCTTTAAGAATAGTCCCCTTATGTCCCAAAGGTAGACTATATAAAAAAAAGTTTCTCATGCTAATTAGGTAATATTTATTTCCTTCAGAATGGCTTCACCCATTCCTGATGAGAAAATTCTCTTAATTATCATCATATATTTTGACATATCCCTTTAAAGAAGAGTTCATATACAGCTCAGTTTAAGGTCATCCAGGTATACCATCAGTCTCAAGGTAGCCCAGGTTAAGTTTCAGCTAGGACTGAAACTTACTCTCTAGGCCTCTACTCTCATAATGAGAGTAAAGAGGGTTCTCAATTGTTGAGGTTTAATAATTGTTGGGATAATCTTGTACATGAAGGCATCACTTAATATCAGGCCAGCTAGTGACAAGTTGGTAAATGGTTGCATGATAAGCAACCGCCATTGGGGAGTGATATGGATATCCTTGTGACATCTGGGATTCTTAGAGACACTAAGCTATTTAGCATAGTGCTGGTCAGAATAACTGCATATACTCCTAGGATGTAGTGTAAGGCAGGTTATGTCTCTTTAAACTGCTCTCTGACTCTAGAGCACTGTTTCACTGGTGGCAAATTAGGTTACAAATAGTCCTCATATTTTGCTTATACTTCTAGGAGTATGAGATAAATGGATTGTTCTTTATACATGGTACACTGGTGGAAAGATTACGGCAAGTCTATTGTTTTGAATTGAATAAGCTTAATAACATCTTACTTGGCAATATTCTGTTGATATATTACTTACTTGAAATCTACTAGGCTCTGGTATAGGAGACTGGGCTGCTATTGGTGTTTCTATTACTCCGTTAAATTCAGCCTCTTCTGGCGGAGGAGGCCAAGTCACTTTCTTTTGGCCTGGACCTGTAACATTAATCACACATCTTAACACTAACAGATAAGTTTAACTTAAAATGTAGTTTGTCGGATTACAGTGGACTGCTTTGTAAATAAGCATTTTACTTTTTTGACATTAAGAGTTAACCTTATCTATGGTGCCAAAACCCTTTGTGGCAAATGATTGTATTGTTCCTTGAACCCTATCGAAAACCAGATTTGTGTGACATCACATCATTAACCTGGTTAGTGAGTCAGCAAATATTCGGTAAAATTCTAAATTAAAATTTTTCGCCGGTAAAATGCGATTTCTCAAAAATTACTTTGAAATACGTGCTTTAGTGCAATTCATTTCTTGCTTACGTTTCCCGTTTATGCTTTTGACCAGTTTCCGTTACTTGACCAGCAGCATTAGTGTTAGTTACTCATTTATTTTTTGGGATTTTTTAATGAGAATGCGCTAAAATCTGTCAAAGATAAGCATTAAATTTGTGCAAATAGTAGTGTGCGACGCTAAATTTGGAAGGATGAGCATATTAGTGTAAAACTTACTTATACTGCCAGTTAAGTTATAAAGCATAAACAAGAAACTTAAGCAAAAATGGATTTTTAAGCATGGAAGCACGCATTTCAAAATAAATTCGCCCGGCTTGCGTACATCCGCTCCAGAATTGTTTTATCATGTTCACCTGTAATAATCCTTACTATCTTAATTAGTATGTTGCTACGCTGTGGATTACTTATAACATCAAACATCAAATTCCGTCTTTTCCACAAGAATATCTCTATTTAAATAGCAGAGCCGGCTTTCGGCTTTCGCCATCAACTTTGCCGGAAAGTCTGCTCCAAGCCCTTAACGAATATTTTGGACAATATATAGAGACTCGCCTTTCCGGCACAGTTGATGGCGAAAGCCGGCTCTGCTATTTAAATATAGATATTCTTGTGGAAAAGACGGAATTTGATGTTTGACCTTACTATCTAATCCACTATATGCTGTAATTCTATTAGTTAATTTATTTATTACGAAGAAAACGTTAATTACTTCGAATACAGGTTGTTAAGTAAAAAGTATGACCTATTTACAAAATCATTTAATTAAGAAAAATAAATCGTGGTAGAAAAAACTTGGCAAACTGTACAAATATCGTTATAGATTCTTAAGATATTGAATTTGTTAATGAAAATACACCCTAAACGTTAGAACATAGAAAACAGCAGGTTTTGTCTGACGAGTCTCACATTTAATTAATTTGATTTAATAAATAATAATATCTTGGAAACAATGGAGCCATTATGTATTTGTATCCACATACCATTATAGGCAGAGTTCTAATTTTTAAAGAGACAATAAGAGACCTGTTTAATTTAAATTTAAAAATATTATTTATTTAGAATGAAAGAATCACCCTTTATTTTTTATTTTTTAAAATACTAAAACAGTAGCGGTGATTACACCGAGGTTTCGCCTTGGCAGTTTGAGATATCAACGACGATTCGCGATTCAAAATCCGTAGCAGCGCCACCGTCTCTGATAAGAAATTGATAACGAAAGGGTGATCGTTGTTAATGTAGAGATATTATGGTTGAATTTCGAAACATCGAAAAAATAACTTGACCACCTTTCGCCAAAAATGTAATCGATTAATCATTACAAAATTACACTAACGTATATGTGCAGAAAGCCAAAAACAATTGATTTATTATAACCTTAACTCACTCTTGAAGGAGGTTTTAATGAGGTTACACAGAGCCCCAAAACGACGTTTCAGACCTTTGAATGTATTGAGAAAGGATATGCCTCCTCTAGTATATATCTCTGTGGTTGTTAAAGTCCTTATGGGGCTTTTTGGTTTTTCTTACTTGTGACATTTATTTCTTTAATTTTTTTTCTCAAAGTGCTTCAAATTTAATTAATTTTAGGCGTTTGAACTCAGTAGAATCACTATTACATTGAAAAATAGGGTTTTAATGGGTTGTTACGAGTATTTAAATTGAGTGTTAAGAAGGTGAAAATCAGAATACAGTGTTTTATTTTATTTATTGTTTATTAATGTTACTTCAAAATAATTTTAGTTTCCTCTAACACTCAAAATCCCCTTTTTATTCCATTAAATTGTATAAATTAGTTGTAACAGGTACTTCAATTAACTGATAACAAGCTGATTTTCACCATAATGGTGTTTTATTTATTAATTGGTGATCAATTAAAAAATGCATTTATTTACTCACTAAAATAATTAATAACTCTCTAAATGCACTCTTTTTTAGAATATTTGTTTAAATATTTTTTGTTAAAAAGTTTTATTATTTCTGGGTTAAATCGGACAAATCCAAGTCTGTAGTGATAAGAGCCTGATTCTATATTTAAAATCCTGGAATAATCGAAGTATTTATCTATTTAATATTGGCAATGTTTTTAGCACCGATGGTCGTTTTATTAATTTTTAACACATTTATCACAATTTAATTAACAAAAAAGAAATAAAAGAAGAATTTTTATCGGCTTCCATGCTAATCATATGATAAAAAAATTTGGATCACCCTTTCTTTTTACCGCCAATGGTATTGCTATCCTTAAAACTATCTCTTTGAATCGCGAATAGAGGACATCAAAACAAGGATTTTATTATTTTTAGAACCATTTGTATAATTAAAATAAGAAGTTGCTCAGAGCCACCCTACCAGATCTCAGATCTATAGTGGCCTACCACTATAGGTTTGAGAGAAATTTGGAAGGATGAGAACATACATTTATATGGTAAGGATACCTATATCCTTACCATATAAATGTATGTTCTTTATTATTATTGTATGTTTTTTAAATTATTAATGTGCCTGTACTTTAACTATAGTAATTAAATTAAATAAATGGATTGTTAGTTAAAAAAAAATTGATCTTCACTTAAAATACATAAAAATGAGCAGTTAAATATTTATTACTCACTAATAAATAAAAAAAATCGGATACAAAGTATCTCGGAACTTTTCCTCATTACATCGGATTCGCTACGCTAATCCTCCCTGCTTCAGACTCGCTTCGCTCGTCCTCAGAAATACAGTTCGCCAAATTTATACAGCAACATGCCTTTGGACTCGCTTCGCTCGTCTTTAGATAGTAAATGCATCTTAATTTTTATATGATCTAACAAAAATCATGGACATACTTGTCGTATTGGAACGAAACTTTGTGTACTTATTTATTAAGTAATAATATACACTTGTACCAAATTTCAACTCAATTGGATTATTTTCAGATTTTTTTACCATTGAGTGGTTTTGCGAAAACCACTCAAGAGGCTTTAAAAACGCCTGAAACGGATTTCGGTTTCATCCCGGTATCAGATTTTTTTGCCAACACAATACTTTTCGTACATATCAAATCAGCTATACGATTATCCTAGCTAGTTTGGACTCGCTTCGCTCGTCCTCAACATATGAAAACGCCTAATTAATAATATGGTACATCTACAGTCTCACTCTGCTCATCCTCAAGAAAACAGATCAGTTTTAATAAATGCTTCTTAATAAAAGTGAACCAAAAAAATCGTCGATATAAATACAAACAGATTCGTTACACAAAAAGTCCTTTATTTTTTAATATATAATTATAACTATAGTTATAGTTATAGTTATAGACTAATTTTTAGTCGAAAGCTTATAAGCTTTCGACTAAAAATTAGTCATCATCAGAGTTTAACAAATATAATATAATATGCAATATGAAGTAGTCTGTAAATTTTGTATTTTCATTTTATATTTTATATTTGTTAAACTCTAATGATGACTAATTTTTAGTCGAAAGCTTAGTTTTAATTATATATTAAAAAATAAAGGACTTTTTGTGTAACGAATCTGTTTTAGCGAATTTTCATAATGAAAATGACGCTTATGAGGTTGTTCGGATGACGGAAGTTGAGGGTGGGAGTGAGCGGAATCGGTTCCTATTGGCTTCCTGATAACAAAAATATATGTCCGAAAAAAGTTTATATATATATGTATATATATATATATATATATATATGTATATATATATATATGTATGTAAGAGTTTCTACCCTTTCGTATGGCGAACGATAACTCTCGAAGGCGTTATCAAATTGAAACGAAACTTTGCAAATCGCGAGATGTTGAGGAGGTTACGAGGCCTATTGTTTATAAAAACATTATGACGTCATCAACCAAAGTTATGACGTCATGAAAAAATTTTTTTTTGAAACTTGAAATGGCTTTAAAACAAGGTATTTCGTGTTTATGTAGACGGCTAGCTGAATCGATTAAGACCGATTTCAGCTCAATCGAACCATCACAAATGGCGCAATCGGTATACATATATATATAATCTTGTATATATGTATACGTCCAGGTCAAAGACTTGTACGATTTCTGTTGGGTTTAGTAGTGCTAGAGGGTGGGGATATAGTATAAAAGATGGACCTCTACCTCTTGCTCCATCCTGGTAAGCCTGCTGTCCCAGAGAGACAGGACAAAAATGGCTTCCACTAAACCACGCCGAACAAAGCAAGCCCGTAAAGCGGAAGAACCTCGAAGTAGTCTTTATATAGTCGAAGTCATCTTCAGCTCAATCAGACAATCCTAAGATAGATGGTTTACTCCCGAGTGTAGTAGGAACACTCAATTGACAAGTTTGTGTTTATGATTTAAGTTGGGGGTCTCATCACTAGAGTCTTGAATAGCGCTAGTAGTAAAAATATATTTGCTCTATTCTCTACTAGATTGTGCTGTAGTATTTTTTTTTAAAAACAAACAATTGCCAATCGTTTAGTAAAATAAAATAAAAGTAAACAAAGATCTATGTAAAAAAATATGTGACAGTTTCACGCTGTCACCACTAGACTGTACTACTTGAGCCTCCTGCATCCCATCAACTATTTTTTTTTTTAATCTTTGAGTGAGCCATCTACGTTAATATTGTTTATCTATGATCCTAAGTGACGGAAACGGTATTTTTATTTAAAAACAAAAATCATGAATATATTTTTGTTTATAATGCTTATTAGTTTTAATATTATAGCATACTATTAATAATAAAGTATTAATAAAATCTTAATTAGTAAAATCAAATTTGTGAGAAAGCCTCTCAGGCCCGCGAAGCGGGCCTGTGTGGAGAGGCTGTGAAAATTCGCTAGGTACATGGCAAAATGCCATGTAACAAGAACAATAATGAAACAACACATCATACAAAACAACAACAATGTGGCCGCGAAGCGGCCACAGGGAGGCCCCCAGGCCGCGAAGCGGCCCGGTGGGCCGACGCTGCGGAGGGGACGAGGCGCGAAGCGCCGAGGCCGCGTAGCGGCTACGGGCCGAAGGCCCGTATTTATTTATATATTGTTTTATAAGTCCACAAATAAGAAACTTTTTAATCGTAGATATACTTGTCGTATTGAAATAAAACTTAGTATACTTATTTATTACGTAAAGGTTTACGTAATAAGTAAGTATGTATTTAAGTTACATAGGAAATAAGGTGTGTTTTACATCACACCTATTATTTTTCTTTCAATGAGGGTTAGTGACGCAATAGAAATGTTTTTCCCGAAAAGAACAACTACACCTAAAAATTGATTTTTGTGCCAAGTTTTTACTCTTTAGCATATATGCACCGGAAGCTAAGATGATAATAATATTTTATGATGATGATAAATTAATTTTCTATGATAATAATAAATTTATGTTCCATGATAATAATAAATGTATGTCCTATGATAATAATAAATTTATGTTCTATAATACTAATAAATGTATGATCTATGATAATAATAAATTTATGTTTTATGATAATAATGAATTTATGATGTTAATTTATGTTTTATGATAATAATAAAATTATGTTCCATGAGAATAATAAATTTATGTCCTATGATAATTATAAATTAATGTTCTATGATAATAATAAATTAATGTTCTATGATAATAACAAATTAATGTTCTATGATAATAACAAATTAATGTTCTATGATAATAAATAAACAAATTAGTTTAGAGGTCATCAATTATATTCATGAGAGATGAACTTCACACTTAATTTACGTCTTCGAAGTTATATGATTAATTGAGCTGTGGGGTTCTTTGATGAGAAAAGCTAAAACTAATCTAATATATAGTCTCTCCGCTTATATTGTATTAACTATTAGCATAGCAGACTTACAACCGATAAAAACCAACGATTTAATGTTACCATCTCAAGTTTGGAGCATAAGACTCGTTGCTAGACTACTGATAAACTTTATTATCTTTCAATGGGACTGATGATGACCATTAACATTTGAAAGACAGTTTTGTATTTAATTGATTGATGCAAAGAGAGTATATTATTTTTTATGACAAAATAAACATAATACAATTATATTTATATTGACTCGCACAATTATATTGACATAATATAATTGTGCGAGAGAAACCTAGGAAATGTAACAAGCGAAATGCAATGCTACATCTGGTATCTGTTCCATCATTCGACAATCGTCATCATTGATGGCTCGACACAATGTCATGTCCCATTAAAACAGAGTGAGACATGACATTATATCGATTCATCCATGTCTAATGATGGAACAGTTCCCAGATGTAGCATTGCATTTTGCTTGTTACATTTCCTAGGTGTCTCTCGCACAATTATATTGTACAAACTATTCATATTTTGAAAAATTTGGTCGTATCAAATGATATATAATACAATGTCTCATTTAAGTATTAATCGAAAAGACACTTTTCCCATTAGGCGTGGATATTATAAACGTAATTTTAAGTGCAATTTTTTATAAATATTTACTAACTATTGACGATTTGAATGACTTGTAAACAAACTATCACAACAAACAGAACACAAAGATAAGCAAAACACATAACATAATGAGTTATGATGAAACAAGACATACTGGACAACTAAAAGCAAAATGAAGGACTAACAATAAGTAGATGTAATTTAATATGTCTTTTGTAATTAAAATAAATAATCTAGTTTATACACATAATATTGCAATTTAATATTATTGTAATGTATATTTTGTCATATTCATCTTAAGCTAAAAAACTTAAGTATCTCTTGGATATACCATGGATTTTGAATAAAGGGGATGACGCATAAAGTCCATTTGCCGATTTTTTCCCTTGGGAGTGGGAAGTGCTTCTTTACTCCCTAAAAACTAGTCAATAAACTTTACATTATACACCGTCTGGAGATAAAGTAACTTTTTCTCCCTTGGGAGTGAAAAGTTACTTTTTACTTCCAAGGGAGTGAAAAGTAACTTTTACCCCCTTGAGAGTGAAAAGTGCTTCTTTACTCCCTAAAAACTAGTCAATAAACTTCACATTATACACCGTAAAACAAAATCTATCCTGGATTTGTATTATTTTATTAAATGGCTATCTGCTGTGTTATTTTTATAACCTTTAATGACCTTTCAACCTTTCCCTTAGTTATAACACCCCAGACATTGGATTAACTAATAATTCTGATGTGGAGGATAGCGAGATCGAAGTAATACAACCTTCTAAATCCGCGGATCGTATACAATACGATATCTCAATACTGATCAGTATATCAGGATATACTAATAGCGTATACCCTGATACGCTGTATGTACCTTTAGAGATGATCGTATTTAACGGATAACTTTCTCGTCGAACTTTTATTTCACTATATTTCGCTTAAATATTACCTTTTTTCATTAAATTACTTTTGAATATTATTTTTTCAGTATTAATTTATTACTATGCAAAGAAATCACAATTTGATTAATTATGATTTTTGTTTTAAACTTCCTTACAACCAAAAGTGAACCAACACCATAAAAGACGCGATGTTTTGGCGGGATCAATTATTACGTAATCTTACTCGATCGACTAAACAAATACGGTGCAAGAACCTTATCGTATTTAATGCGTAAGGAATACGGTCATCTGTTAAATTCGCTGTGTGTACGTAGTTTATGCATCACTATTTTACTCTAAGGACGAGAGAATTAAGTACAAAGTTATGAGAAAAAGTACCGATGAACTCCGTGCCCGATTTTTTTAACCTAAAGAATTTTAACATTTTCAAAAGATTAGGACTGTCCTTAGCAAATAAAATGTTATGACCAATCAATTTATTTATTAATCAATTATTATTATCAATTTATTCAGATATATCGTACATCGCTCGCTTGAGGGCAAGCATAGCTTCATTAGGTGCTACGCTTATTTGTAATAAAAAAAATATTTTAAGATGAATTCCAAAAACTTTCCCTATTTCGGAAAAATGCTATTTTGTTTAATAAATGGATACTATTATTAGATTATAATTAATTAGAATTCGAGTTATACTGGTTTAAATGATTGGACCATTTAAAATCATTAAATTTAAATAATAAGTTTTAATTTCTTTTATTTTTTTAATTAGATTTTTTTATTTTTAAGACCTAAGAATAAAAAAATATAAAAATAATATATTATTATTTATTTTATATTTTTCTAATTAAATATTAATTTTTACAAAGACTATTAATAGATTTATTTAATTAAAAAGTTATAAAAATGGTTTGCAGTACTTGTATGATAAATACAATTTTGAATCTGCATTATTGTTAATTTTAAATATTATATTGTATTGGGATTAGTTACCTGACAAAATTTGATGGTTTCTAAATTATCTACTACCACGACGTAAACATACGACGGAACACTGTCTAATATTGTAAAATAACTAAGAAAATTAGTTTATATTTTTTACCTTGGCAAACTTCCTGGACAAGATTCTTATAACCAGGTTTAGTGGGGGTTGAAAAGCGAGGGAGTAGGGATGGAATTGGATTTTGGCAGTAAAAAACCTTTTTAGCAAAAATTTTCTATTAATGTGACAAAAGAGATGGTTTGGGGGATATGATAGTCATTTGGATATGATAGCTTGATCTCTTTAATTATAGGAAAAATGTGGGGGCGCCTCTATTATTGTTTCAAGTGACTTTATTTTTGCCTTTTGAAAATTATTCGTATATTAAGAGGGTAAAGTTAGGCATAATTTCCATAGTACGAGTAATGACATTGATTAAGACGATAGCCGAGGGAATCGTAGATGTTAAATCTTGAGGCTAAGCCGATAGAATAAAATTTTTATTTCTGAAGTGTAGACGTGATAACTATGCATTTAATTCATGAGGCGAAGCCGTGGTAATTAATCAATGGTTTTGCTAACTGCGACATTTTACTCTACTAGTGAGTACAAGATTTTATATTCAACAGGGAGAAAACAAAGAAACATGTCTAATGTAGAAGGACTTTATTTGAAAATTATGGATCATAAAAAAAATGCATCACGTAAAATTTATTTTTAAGTGATTCCAAACTAACTCCATAATATTATGTATAATCACTTATTTAAAAAAAATCTAGTTTAATTAGCAACTCGACAAAAAGATTACTTAAAACATGAATTTTTCTACAATAAATTAAAGAAATATGTATCTATATATGTTTAAATCTGACTAAATAAAGATTTTTTATTGACATTAAGCTAGCCAGACTGTAATAAGAAAAATTATTTTTTAACTTTCTTCTATAGAGATATTATTACTGGAGAAGCCCTTTTGGTTGAATTTTGAAACATCGAAAAATTAACCTGACCACCTTCCCTAAAAATATAGTCAAATAATCAGTACAAAATTACATTAAATTATATTAAGAGCGTAAAAAATACACATCAAAACACAAACAATGAATAAAATTGTTTTAATTATAACCTTACCTCACTCTTGAAGAAGGTTTCAATGAGGTTACACAGAGCCCCTGAGAGCCCCAAAACGATGTTTCAGGCCTTGAAATAGGCTATGCCCCCTCTAGCATAGAGATATATACTAGAGGGGGCATAGCCTATCTCAATACATTGAAAGGTTTGAAACATTGTTTTGGGCTCTGTGTAACCTCATTGAAACCTCCCAAGAGTAAATTAATGTTACAATAAGTCTATTGTTTTTGGCTTCCCACACAATTTTTGGGTTTTTATTTGTATTTTAAACATTTTAGTATGTATGTTACTGTAATTTTGTTTTGTTTATTTGATTATATTGATAGTCGAAGGTGGTCAGGTTACTTTTAAGAAGTTTTAAAATTCAACCAATAGGGTCCCTCTAGTAATATATCTCTATGCCCTCTAGTAATTATCTCTATGCCCTCTAGTAATATATCTCTATGCCTCTAGTAATATATCTCCTATCCTCTAATAATATCTCTATGCCCTCTAAGTATATCTCTATGCCCTCTCTCTATGGCTTCCTGCATCTTGGTCAAACTGTTTAAAAACAAGGTTTTCTAATAAAGGTTAAAGTTTCTTGGTTTAAATAAAATTTTACATTTTGAAAAAAATTGAAAACTCTAGAAGAGTTTGAACCACTGATTTAAGGGACTAACGCTTAAATTAATAATTAATGAATTAAAATATTTAAGATTAATAATTAAAATATTTAATACGCTTCAAATTTCTTATTTATAAACCAAATTCTAGTTGATTGTGTCTGTGATCTTTGTTATGTAATTTATTAAGGAAAATTAATTTTAAATATTAAATAAATTATTCGGTTGAGAGAAATATTTAAAGGCAAGGTCAATGTTTATTATACTCTAGGCTTGTGATGAATTCCATCTTAGATTAAGGGGTGGCTTCTGCGCACCCACATCATTGTATGACTAAGAATTCTACTATTTACACTATGTTGTGAATTTTTGGAAAATAATCAATGTAATAAGATCTTTGTTCATGAAATTTAATGTATACATTTCTTAATATGATAAAATCTGAATATATAAATTACTGATAAAATTAGTGTATTAGCGATTATGTAATAAAGTATTATTATTCTTGTTATTAAGTTTAGTACCTTTTCTAGAGTATGTACGTATTTATATGAAATTTAAAAAATTGTGAAAAGTAATTAAAAGAAAAAAACCGGGTACAGAGTACCTCGGAACTAGCTACGCTCCATCCTCGGACTCGCTTCGCTCAGAATATACAAGTTGTAGTCAGTCGCACTTACTCACACGTTGGTTAATTTTACTATCTAATTTCGCAAAACGATTTGAAAAAAATAGATCCAAAATAAAACAAAATCGAGTATAGGGTACCTCGGAACTTTTCGTCAAATCGGATTCCCTACGCTCATCCGTACCACTTCGGACTCGCCTCGCTCGTCCTCAGAATATGAAAATCACCAAATACATTCTGCCACACGACTTCGGACTTGCTTCGTTTGTCACGACATATGTAGACACATGTACAGACAGACGATTTTGTAAAAGCTTAGAATAGTACTTATATGAAGGAGCATAGGACCGTAAACACAATGTAATTCTATTGATAACACGAAAGTTGGTTGACTGGTGGTCTTAAGTAGGGGTACCACCCTAACAACAAATGTGTCATAAATATCCATTAATGAAGAAAGATAGTAAAGAACAAAAATAATAACTTAAAACACCTGTTGAGTATTTAATAAAACCGGTGTTAGACAGCAAAAGGATAGCGGAATACATTTAGCTAATGAGGACCACTTTTAACATAATTTTAATTAAAAACGTTAAACTATCATTTAAAATGCTTTAAATATTGTAATGCACCGATATTTATATTAGTATTTTATGAATAATCAATCATTAATTAATAATAGCAACAGGAAGTATTGCCAACCTTTTTATAAGAAAATTGTTTATTGTTATAGGGTGGCAGCATTACTTAAGACCACCAGTGAACCGCCTTTCGTGTTATCAGTAGTGCTCCTTCTATATGTAGTCATAGAGATATTATTACTAGAGGGGCCCTGTTGGTTGAATTTTGAAACATCAAAAAAGTAACCTGAACAACCTTTGGTATTAAAGTGATAAAATATACATTAAAAAAACACAGTAAGTTATATAATATAACGTTTAAAATAGGAAACAAAACCTAAACAATGCGAGAAAAGCTGACAATGATTGTTTTGTTGTAACCTTAACTTACTCTTAGAGGAAGTTTTAATAAGGTTACGCAGAGCCCCTGAGAGCCCCAAAAAAAGATGTTTCAGGCCTCTCAATGTATTAAGATAGGCTATACCCCCTCTAGAATATATCTCTATGTATGTAGTATTATTCTAAGCGTAAAAGCCACTCAGAAGGTCTCAAAAACATCTGAGTCATATAATGCAGGTGAAATCTCCTTTTCGAATTTTGATTTGTAGACACAATACTTCGTCTATAAACCTAAGGTTTTAGGTAAATAGAAAGTAAAATATCTGAGGAAAAGTAAATATCCTAATCTTTGACCCTAAAAATATCATCTTCTAAATGCAATACGTACTAAGCTACCATTGCCCTCCTAACCCAAAAAATTGTTAACTTTTATTAAAAATTGTTTGTATGATTTGTCCCCATTTATCGCATAAAGATAGATTTTTTATGAACTGTGTAATTACTGAAAACATTTATCATTTTAATAATTACACAAAGGAAACACATTCATTCTATTTATACTAAGGTGTTTTAATTCACCTTATCCACCATACCAAGACCACGACCTATCTGGCTTCATTTACAAATTTCTTACAGCTGTCGGACCGAATCTTTTGTGTCTGATAAACATTAACATGACATTTTGACTTGAAACAAACAGAAAAATTAGAAATGTGCATTGCTCATTTGTTTTTGTAATTATAAAAGTGGGACTAAACACTAGAATTTTATTAATTAAATTTGTGTCTATAGTATTTTATAGTTTTATATGCTCGTAGGCATTTTGTACTCCCACCAACTGAATTTTAAATACATTCATCCTTGTGTTCCTATTTATACCTGCTTTGTCCTTTTATGAGGTATTCAGATTTAAAACTAGAGGCTTTTCAGCCTCTTTGCCACTCTGCAGCCTCCACAGATATGCGGCGTCGGCGCTAGGGGCCGAGTCGCGGCCCTGCGGCCACATTGTTGTTGTATTTTATCCGTTCGTCATATCACTGGTTTACATAACTGACATACCATCACTAAATAAGCTAATTTTAAAATGTATCATAGTACGACACACAGCTAAAATCAGTTGACAGCGTGGGAAAATAATGCGAGGAAGCCAATGAAGTAAGTTCTGGATGTTAAACCATGCCCTCAATTTAAATCAGGCCATTATTATTGGTTCCTTAACAATATTTTCCTACGCTGTCAAGTGATTTTAGCCTTGTGTCGTACTATTGTCAAAATACTTGATTTGTTTACATCGTGTTAATCAATGGCATAATGTTTTGTTTCATTGATTGATTTTTTGTTTTGTATAACCGGAGCTAATATTGACAAATGAAACTTGAGCAACTTCAGTAAAAATTTCACCTCAATCTAAACATTTAGCTCACAGCTCTATATGATGATTTGTGATTTTTTTAAAAATGTTTTTGGTGTCATTTATGTGGGTTAATGACGTCACACATATATCATATAGTGATTTTAATAAAAGAGTTATTATGTTTTTTATCTAAAAAATTAATATTATCTTGTTATTATAACACAATATTGTTATTTTATTACTTTTATTTGTGCTCTGTCTTTTCAAAATGTTTAATTTTTCCTTTTAGTTTTTATTTGTTAAAAGTTTTCTTATACTTCTATTCTTAAATCAAATTTATTTCTTAATATTCTTGGTGTTCGCCAATTCGAATGGTATAATTTAATTATCTTGATCAGTTTATTTTATATTAATGTAATTGTTCTGAAGTGTTATGCATTATTTCTATTCTCTTAATTTTACTGCCTAAATAGTATTTAACAAGTAGATTCTGGTGTTTAAATGTTTTTTGAAAAACAAAACTATTTATTACATTTTATAACAAGAACATTACAATAAAAATAAACTAAGCAAGATAACACTTCGCCGTTTTGATCGGGTTGGTAAGTTAAAAAATATTTAAACTTAGACCATATAAAAAATTAAATACGAAAAAATATTTTTAACGAGAAGAAGAACTATCATTTATATAGTGTGAAAGTTTCCATTATCATGATTAAATAAATTAAATATTTAATTAAATTAAAAGATTAAAATGAAATCTAAAAAGACACAGCTTTTCTTCTTCGTCTTTTTTTATCTTTGTTATGAAAAATATATTTTTGTTTCCAAAATTCGGAACCTGAGTGCACTGTGTTAGCGACTTTTGCGGCCGTAGCGTTGTTATTGTGGAACCATCATTTTCTTATCGCAATGACCGCTACGCATGCAACGGCCGGACGCATCGCTACCACAGTATTCTGAATGCACCTTTAATTTATCTTTAGTCCGATAATTGAGATGATAGACGTTTTAATGAGAAAAACTGATTCTTTAGAAAACACTTTATTGAGAAATTGCATTTTTAATCATTAACATTAGCAACATATTGCTCAAATGGTCATTTACAACAAAACTATTATGACATTTGACTATTTAGCAATTTACTCTAATAAAAATACTGTTACATGATGACGCAGATTAAACCGAATAAATTAAAACGAGGATTAAACACCAAATTGTTGAAGGTTTTTGTGGAAGTTGTATTATTAGAACCGAACTCAACACAGCGAAATATAGATGTTGATGTGGGGGCGATACACGAGGGATGTGAATTATTTTTAATCCTTTTGAACATCATACATTGTTAAGGAATTGTATGATTGTTTATGCTTATTTTGAAACAAGTAATTAAATTAGGCTGTTATATTCTTTGTTTGAAATAGAATGTTTTTGAGTAGGTTGTTTATAAAATTAATAAAAATAATTTTAAAAATATATAATATTAATATTATACAAATAATAAATAATAAAAACTACCTAGTTCAAGTATTATTTTGTTGGTTTTCTTCATATATCTGTGGGTATAGGAATTCTAGTGTTTCTGCAAAAAATCTATAACCAGGATTTCACCAGAATCCACGTTTCATTTTTATATTTTTGTTTATTTATTATTCAATCATAGTTGACATTTAGGCGCTTATCTCTTTCACCACTTGTTTACGAGATAAATGCCTAAAAAAAGACCACTTTTCTCTTAAATTGGAAAAGTGCTAATTTTAGGGAATTCTGAGCTAAAACTTGGTATTTACATGTTTTCAGACACCAGGATTTCAAAATCCGTATATAATGCTTGGATATTGCTCAACCCAAAAAAAAATACGTTTATGAGGTTGTTCTGATGACGGAAGAGCTTAGTCTCCTGATACCCCACACACACAAATATATATATATATATATATATATATATATATATATATATATATTATATATAATATATATATATATATATATATATATATATATATATATATATTTAAATACGCGCTTTTTGTGTTGTCTATTAAACAGCTAGTTCTATGATACTATATCTTTACTATGCTATCATTTTTTTGTATTTTCTTAAAACTGTTTAGAAGTGAAGCGTACAAATCTGATTCAGATATTTGCGATCCTAATTAGAGTTGTTCTAGGGGTTTGTAACAGTATAATAATGTCAATGATTTTGCACTTTCTCGAAGATGCCGCAATAAGTTCGATTTATCATTCATATTTGAAGCTCTAATCGCCATGACCGCAAGTTCTGGAGAATAGCATTTATATGCTCTGAGGAACATGCAGAGGAGGTAGAATATCAAATAAAAAAAAAATGTCCCGTTTAGAAATGGTTCAAGTTTCAAACCTAACCCTAATAAATATTTGAGTTGAACCCGGGATTAAACTAAACTCTTTTGGGTATAACTACGTAGTAATTATGTTGAGAAGGTAAGAATTCTATAACATAATATAACAACAGAATTTATACCTGAAAATCTTCCGGACCTCATTGCCTCCTCTTCCTCTAGCATACGAAGAACTGACGATTTGGCCAAATTTCCTGGTTTAGCTAAGTTATGAAAGTCGATCCTGTAACAATAATAAAATAACTTTTATTGATATATAATGTAGTAAAAGAGGCATAGTGCGACAAATGATAAATATAATTTATTCTTAGCCCCTTGAACTGAAAGAATTTTATGTGGCAAAAACATGTAATGCTTGCCTCGCGATGGAAACTACGAATAAAGTTGTATAAAATTCAGGTACGGGTTACTTAGTACTTATCCCCACAAATTTTTACACGCTGCGCTGGAACTCAGCTAAGTTAGTTTTGATATTCTCTACTAGGTACCGCTAACAGTAAACATTAAAACTCGCATCAATAGAGAAAACAGTTTTGTCTTGGCATATGAAAAAATCATATGCTACTATTATTTTAAGGTAATACGTAGGGAAGCCTTGTTCCACGACTGTCAGCTTGTTCCGTTAAATAAAATCAGTGAAATGTTTAAAATTCAACAAATATTGGGCGAATTTTCCCTCTAAATGATGAAAAATACTTAACTCGTACCTCCATCTGTTTTTGGACATTTACCAAACCTTTCAAATTATACATTTAAATACATCGAAAATTCATCTTCATTAACCGCGTGCATTATTTTCACATTATCAATACATAATTAATCATTCAGCCTGCAGCTTAATGACTCAGGTTTGTTAGATAATTGGCTTAAGATACATTTTTCTATGAGTAACGGGTCTTAAAATAATTACGCTCTAAATGATATAAAAGTCAGTTAAAAGAATCAGCTATTTTAAAATAGAAAACGAAACACTGAAATAGTATTTTATTCCTAACAATTACCCAGATTTATTTATGGACACAATAGGATATTTTTGTTAAGGTGATGCTATAATATAAGCTTTTACCGTCTGAGAAAATGCACTCATAAAGAAAATAGTTTTCGTTCTTAATGTAAAATAGTTTAAAATTAAAATTGTATTTTTTTTTTCGATTTACTGTGTTCATATTTTTTTTAAGAACAAAAACTATTCTTTATTGAAGTATATGTGATAGTCCAAGAGCCGGACCTGAAAAAATGTGACTCATTGTGTACTACTTCAAACCAAATATTTTTGAAAATATACCTTAAATTATGAAGAAAAAACATAGTCTGCCTATCCAGCGTGGATAGGCTCCCTATCCACTCCATATATCCCTTCATATGAGTGCACATGCTCAAAATTTTAGAAAATCGCACAAATTCCGGTTTTCTTGTGATAAGTGGTTTCCTGTGGTTTCCTGGGGTGTTTTATGAGAGCGCATTCATATGAAGGGCTTCACTCTGGATAAGCAGACTATGCTTTTCCTTCATAATTAAGGTATATTTTCAGAAAAATTTTGTTTGAAGTAGTACAAAATGAGTCACATTTTTTAGGCCTGGCTCTTGGACTATGATAGCTTTTATAACTTTTAGAGAATTTCCTTTGTAAAAACACCAATAAGGTGGTTCCAATTGCAACAGGTGAATTGGAATTGTGAATTGTTTTACCCTTTCTTCATTCGTAGAAATGTATTGTGTTTGCAATAAAAATCCAAAATAGAGATTTCACCTAAAGGTCCCTTTTTGATGTTTTACGACCTAGTGGTCTAGTAGTTTTTACCTAGTAATCTAGTTTTTATCTAGTGGTCTAGTAGTTTTTACCTAGTGGTCTAGTAGTTTTTACCTAGTGGTCTAGTAATTTTTACCTAGCGGTCTAGTAGTTTTTACCTAGTGGTCTAGTAGTTTTTACCTAGTGGTCTAGTAGTTTTTACCTAGTGGTCTAGTAGTTTTTACCTAGTGGTCTAGTAGTTTTTACCTAGTGGTAGTTTACTAGTCTAGTAGTTTTTACTAGTGGTCTAGTAGTTTTTACCTAGTGGTCTGATTTTATGTGTGCTTCTGTTATTATTGTAGCTCCCAAGGTGTTTATGCAAGAGAATCGAAACTTAATACAAAAAAATCAGGTACGGGGTACCTCGGAACTTTTATTCCGGAAAACGTCTTTTTACTCGCTTCACTCGTCCTCAGATAGTAAATACCTCTATTTCATTTAAATAATGAAAGAAAAGAAGTATCTCCACAAAATAAAACTTTATTAGCAAAGCGCTTTCAACCTAACTAGAGGCCATCATCAGTGCAAAACCGTTGAGATGTTAAAGAAGAAGAGAAGTGAGTCTATGTTTTTCTATTAGATATCTTTACATCTCAACGGTTTTGCACTGATGATGGCCTCTAGTTAGGTTGAAAGCGCTTTGCCAATAAAGTTTTATTTTGTGGAGAGACTTCTTTTATTTCATTATTTATGATGGATTCCATTCATGCTCACTCTAAGGATCTATTTAATTTGTTTTAGAATGATCATACATCTATTTCATGAGAATGAATCTATTTGACCTCGCCCAATTCCGCTTAACTTTTATGATCCAACAAGAACCATAGATACACTTGTCGTATTGAACCGAAACTTAGTGTAATTATTTATTAAGTAAAGGTTTACACTTGTACTGAATTTCAACTCAATTGGATCATTTTCCGAGAGGAAATGTTCCGAGGTATTCAGTACCCGATTTTTTAAATATATTTATTTCAGAAAATTTAAATACAAATTATAAATGTTGCTTATAACAAAAAGGATAATTAATTAAAAATTTAAAGAAAAAGATACATCGACACATTCTTCTGAGTACTTTACTTAAAATAATAATTAATCGTGTATAAATTAATTGCAAGAAAACAACTCCAACGGATCCAAGTTGTTCTTGTAGTTATTTAGTTTATAAGTTACTTTCTGAAGCAAAGTTGTTTTTACCCTTCGAGGAATGAAATGAAGTTGTATACGCAACCTGCGTATACAACTTGTAATATGTGTATCGCCTAAACCGATACACAACTATTCTTTCGATCTGGTTGTCGTGGTGTACATGGCCATTCTAACTGGTGTCAAGTGTCATCTTTCTTTTTATTTATAAAGTGAATGATCTTTGTATGTAATACAAGATACATCAGCAGACACACCTACAACTATATTACATTTCTGTTCATATCAGATATGGCATAGAGATATTAATACTACAGGTTAAATTTTGAAGCACCGAAAAAGTAACCTAACCACCTAGCTTATAATATAATGAAAAAATTAGTACAAAATTACAATAACTTGTATAGTTGAACGTTAAAAGTACAAATCAAAACACAAACAATGATGCGGGAAGCCAAAAACAATCGATTTATTATAACCTTAACTTACTCTTGGAGAAGGTTTTAATGAGGTTACACAGAACCCCTAAGAGCTCAAAAAATATGTTTCAGACCTCTCAATGTATTGAGAGGTATATAGTCTCTAGTATATATCTCTATGAGATATGGTATTCATATCTGATATGAATATCCAAAATATTTTCGGGGTATTCTCTCCCACGAAATGTTTTATTTACTTTTTTTTTTTACTTTTTAAGGTACATAAAAGTATATTTGTTTAACTTAATTTATCTTATTATGATATTTAATCATTTTGACCTGCTCATCAGTGTAGTCTTGGTCTATTTTATCTGTTTGTCTATATAGTAGAGGTGCTGATGACCTTAGTGTTAAGCACCTCAATAATAAATAAATAAATAATCATATTTAGTAACCAAATATATACATAAATCACCAGCAATAACCCGAAAATACATTCTAAAGCTTATTAAACGACGTAGTATGTGTTGTAGTATAAATTTGGCGTATTGTATATTCTTAGGACGTGCGAAGCGAGTCCAAAGTAGGTGGGATGAGCGTAGCGAATACGGTCCTTTAATGAGAGGAAATGTTCCGAGGTACCCCGTACCCAA
This sequence comes from Microvelia longipes, assembly GCA_018340805.1. NCBI lineage: Eukaryota > Metazoa > Arthropoda > Insecta > Hemiptera > Veliidae > Microvelia > Microvelia longipes. The sequence goes on along the minus strand of JACMZG010000002.1, from coordinate 12,853,477 downwards.
CACTTTTTTTAACTAAAATTCAATTTAGTTTTATAATGAAGATTTAGGTCTTCCAGTTGTGACCGCGTCAATGTAGATGCCCGGTCATCCGGTCACCACTGGAAGATCTAAATCTTCATGACAAAAACCTCAGAAGCCTATGCAGTTTATTAGTTTTTTTTGGGGGGGGGGCTATTTTGAATGCAAGGGGGCTTGAGCCTCCACCTAGAATTGCCTTTGCGATTCGTACAATAAAATAAATACAAGCTCTGCAGCTCGCACAATGTCTGTTTAGGGTTCTTTTGGAGTTGTCAAGACTCTACAATAACACGGATAAGCTGTAAATAACCCTCTATAGCTTATTAACACTCATATTGATTTTCCACTCGTTATAATAGTTATCGAAAAATAATTATGATTAATAAATGTGTAGTTTAGTGCGGAAAATAAACAATAGGTTATAGTGTGTTTGATAAAAACACAATAACTAAAATAATCAATCCGATATGGAACACACAATATAATATTAATCAATCAATCAAACAAAGTAGCTGTAATTGTAGCTTGTAATTGTAGCTTGTAGTTGGCTTGTAGTTATTTTAATTTTAGTGAATTTGTAATAGGAAATTACGATTATGAGACAGGTTATATATAAGGAGGGGGAGTGTGGAGAGGGATCGATTTCGCTTTTTGAAACTATCACCCAAATATGGTAATTTTGTTACTGCTTTTGGTAACTTATAAAGTTGAATTAGAGCTTAGCAAAACTGTTTTGGAAATGGCATTAAATTTTAAGAATTTTAATACTAATATTATAATTGCTTTTTATCAAGCTATTGTTTAGCATACATCATAGAATTTTGTTATAAAAAATCGGGTACGGGGTACCTCGGAACTTTTCCTCGTCACATCGGAAACGATTCGGATCACATTCGGAAACGAAAATGTGTGCACTTATTTATTACGTAAAGGTGTATACATGCACTATATTTCAACTCAATTAGATCGTTTTACAATTTTTTAAAAAACGTACATAAGCCATTTAATAAAAATGCTCAAAATAATAAAAATGAACTTATGCTGATAATAAAATGATACTCATTTGTTAGTCTTCCACATAAATCTCAAGCCAATCGCATCATTTTTCCGCGTTTTTTTTTGTTTTTTCGAAATTTTTGTTGAGTCATTATTGCGGGTTAAAGACGTCATTAAAAATTATTTTCCGAATAGCACAACTACAGGGGTGGACTGATTTTTGTACAAAGTTTCAACTCTCTAGCATAAATACACTGGGAGCTACGATGATAACAGACATACACACACTCACATACAGACAGACAGCTTTGTGAAATTTTGTCTTGTTTTGTGATTTTTTGAAAGTTTTGCCGAGTCATTATTGTGGGTTCATGACGTCATGAACAAATTATGTTTTGTTTGACTGATTTTTGTATAATGTTTTAACTCTCAAGCATAAATACACTATGCGCTTCGATAATAAGATACACACACACAACCAGACAGACAGATTTGTGAAAACCGGATTTGTTTGAAAACAAAATACTTTTCCTATATACCTTCAGTATAAATCAGGAAATGTAAAAATTTACTATATATGTCAAACAATACCTAAGTGATACCAAATTATGGTGTCATGGGTATTAAAGTTCTTAGGTTTTAATGAAATTTTTAAAATAATTAATAATATGATATAATCTAAGTAGTAACAAACTTACCATTTGTGGGTAATAGTTACCAAAATAGTAGTAATAAAAATGAATATATGTAGAAGTAGGATATTCGAAAGTCTAGGACCATTTTTACATTTCCTCATTTACACTGTAGGTATATAGGAAAAGTATTGTGTTTTCAAACAAATCCGAAACCGGGATGTCATCGGATTTATCCGTTTCAGGTGTTTTTAAGACCTTCTGAGTGGTTTTCACAAAGTTGTTTGTCTGTATATGTGTGTGTTTGTTATCATCGTACCTCCCAGAGGAAAAGTTTCGAGGTATCTTGTACCCGATTTTCTTCACTACATTCCTTAGAATTAATTCTTTGTTCACTGATTAGACATAAAATATTCGAAGAATATAGTTAATACCCCGTTAAAATAATCATTTTTGAGAGCCTAGTTGTCCATAATCTAATATTATGGACCTATATTATAGATATTATATAGGTACTCTGGGTTAGAATAATTTTGAAAATGTTATATTTATGTAAATTAATGTAGCTGTCATAATATGTATTAAATAAATAAATATATAATATATATATTATATATATATATAATATATATATATATATATATATATATATATATATATATCATAATATTGTATTAAATAAATAAATATATATATATATATATATATATATATATATATATATTATTATTATCTACTTGTTAAACTAATTAATATCCAATAAACAATGGTCTTAGATTAAGATTAACTGACCTTGTCCAACGTAGTAACCCAAGGTAATGAAAAACTGGAATAAAACGATAAAATATTAAGAATACGCACTGAACCTTCTCCACACAGAGCAAAAAATGAACTATAAGAGAAAATATAAATACGTTGGAGAAGTATTTTGTAATTTTCGAGTAGTAGTGGGGTATTTAGGTTTTCTGTGGGAGTGGGGCTGATTACAAACCCTGGAGGGTTAATGTATCACCCTATTGAGTTCAAGAGACAGTTTTTAGGGTACCTACGCAACATGTTTAAAATTAAAGAGCATATAGAGGGTTTATTTTATTATGGTAGACAAAAATATCATGTTTTGTTTTATAAATAGTCTGCAGAGACGACTAGATCAAATGTTTTACCTCCTAGTAACCTATTTAGACTTATAGATGTAATAACTTGAAAATTAATTAAAAACAGTTCTGTTACTACAAGGTAGAGTTCGTTAACAAAAAGGGGTAATATACATAAAGGGCTATTTGGAATAATTTCGTATTAACTACAAATCGCTTTAAAAATTTATTTATAGTAATAAGAATTTTTACTTCTTGTGAATTATCAAAGTGGAAATATTTAAGAAACAAGCAAAGAAGAATGTACTACGTACTCTTAATTTTAGATAAAAATATAATAGGTAAGAAAATATATTAATTGGAGTGTATACTAGTTAATAATTTATTTGCGAATATGCAAAGTTTAGTGCATCCGTAGTTTTTTGTTGGATCAGTTTTGTTGAACAGCATCAATCGTAGTCGGCAGGTGAATGGATGACTACTAGGATTAATGCTTGTCTATCCTGTCTCATGAAGATCGAAGTGAGACCGTGAGGATGAGCGTAGCGAATCTGATAAAAGGTAAAGTTTCAAGGTTGTTTCGATTTTTTTATTTCCCTAAATAAACCACCTGTTCATCGACCAGGTTTAGCATGCGTAGAACTTAAATACTCAAAAATAGGTAATCATTAAATTATAATTCGATAATATTGTGACAATATTCCACTTACTCATACTAGCAATTTTACCTACTAATATTGGACAACAGCCATGTGGCCGCGAAGCAGATACAAGGCTGAATCCTCTTGTTTTTGCATTTGCAATGCTTTTTGTTCTTATGAAAGTAGGGAAATATCAACATTTAAGACAAATTTAATTACTCGTGGCACTAGTATATACGTGACATATTAAGGACAGGCGAGTTAAATTCCTATATCTATAATAAACTAAACATACCCTCCTACCTTCAACGAAAAATATAATAAACTTTTCATTTTTATAAATTTAGACAAACAAAATAATATTTTTAAAGTGAAAATCTACGGGATGTGTATTTCTCAATATCATGCAATATTAGAGAAGGTTCTTGTATTTATAGAAAAGTCTTGTTTTTATATTTAAGCTGCATTCCTTGTTTTTATATTTAACTTATTTTTACTTTATTATTTTTCCTACGGTATATGATTTTTCCTATACGGTATATGAAGTTTTGTGGGATTACTAATGTTACGCAGCGTCGAAAGAGAACAGTACCTGGTTGGGTGACCGATGGTTTTATCGTCAGAGGACGAGCGAAGCTTCATAACTGCGTGCGTCCTGAGGCTTCGCTCACCTAATTTATAGTAGGTGATCCATGTTCTAAAGACAAGCAAATCGTAGTTTCCTAAATGATGATTTTCATATTCTAAGGGCGAGTGAAGCGAGTCCAAAGTTTTGAGAATGAGCTTAGTGAATTCAGTACAGTGAGAAAAAGTTCTGAAGAACCCCGAATATAGGAAAAGTATTGTATTTGCAAAAAAATCCGAAACACCGGATGCCCTCTGAATTATCCATTTTGGGCGTTTTTAAGATCTCCTGTGTGGTTTTCACAAAGTTGTCTGTCTGTGAGTGTTTCTGTGTAAGTGTATGTTATCATCATAGCTCCCTGTGTATTTATGCTAGAGCATAGAAACTTTGTACAAAAATCAGTCTGTAGGTTTAGTTGTGCTAAAATGTTTATGACGTAATTAACCCGCAATAATGACTCAGCCAAGGTTATGAATAATCAAAACATGCGGAAAAATGTTGTGCTCATTTTGAGATCTAGCACGCATGTTGGCATGTATAAAACTAACATATGCGCCTAGTCTCATCGCATTATCTGCATGAGTTCAATTTTTATTAAATGACTTGTGTATTATTTATAAAAAAAATAAAAATCGACAAATAATCCAATAGGATTGAAATTTGGTAAAAATATATACCTCTACGTATAAAATAAAATAAAGTTTCGTTTTAATATTACAAGTATATCTAAGATTTTAGTTGAATCATAAAAGATAAGCATTTTTGAGCGTGGCCAGTGTCTGGATAGGTGACAGCTGGGAGTGAAACGGACATATTTACATCTGAGGACGAACGAAGCGAGTCCAAAGTAGAAAGGATGAGCGTACCGAATCCGACGTGATGAGGAAAAGTTCCGAGCACCCCGTACCCGATTTTTCGAATAAAGAAGAATAAAATTAGATTCACTTTGGAAATTAAATTGAAATTAAAAGAATATTCCGTTATTCATTTACTGAAGTTCGAAATTATTAAATTTACTAATCAAATTTAATAATAAAAAACTTCTCTGCAGCGCAAAGCGCAAGCTTTATAGCCGAGAGGTATCCCTTATTTTAATATATTATGTATGTCATATAAATATTGTAAAATCAATTGTTATTTAATAAAGGCATTTAAAAAAAAATGCCAGTTTTCGTCAAATATTTTTTATCGAAATGCAGTTCGTTGTTGTTTGCAATTGGAGGTTATATTTTAAAAATCCTCTATCGAAATTTAGCTCGCTGTTGTTTGTAATAGAGGTTTAATCTTTTAAAAAATGTTCCATCGAAGTGCAATTCGCCACAGCTTCGTGCCGAAGGCCCATATTTGTTTTTATATCACCATCGAAAAATCATCTCCATTCATTCATCATCTCCATCCAAAAATCATCTTCAAAAAAATCTCCATTCTTGTGAAAAATCTTGATAGCATAATCTTTCCCTAACTGCGAATATTTAGTTATTGTAACTTGGTTTTTCTTTCTTTGCGTTCTAATTATTTATTGGTGGAATAGACTTCTTACCAAAGTCAACAGTCTGCAATATTCAATAATTTAAAGAAATCTTATAATAGGCTTTATAAAAGCACCAGCACTCTTAGAAAGTAATAATATTAATTTTTAGATCTTTAAAAGAAATACTTGTTCAAGCCTGTCAACGCAAAAATACATTTAAATAATTAAAAATTTAAAAAAAGAATGTTTACACAATTTAAATTGTGTATAAAAATTAGTTTATATAAATAATGGTCTATCTTTAGAGAGCTCTCTGGTGCCAAAACCACCGAACTATTTGTTTATGCGCTTAAAGAGGTTTATAAAAATTGAAACGCTTCAGCGAAAAACTAATAAAAAACTCATTTCTTAGTATTTTTATTACAATATCGTAAATCTTCTTAAACTGGTCTAATAATTTAATATTTATTTAAACTTAAGTAAATGTTTAAGTTACAAAAAAATCCTGCAAAAAGTTGGAAAATAAATTATGGTCTGAATCGATTTTGAAAACAGAATTCCAACAATGAAACAAAGATTAAATTAGAATTCTGGTATTAAATCTATTTATTGGACCCAAAATCAAATTAACTTTAGGGTGCACAATGATCTTAGTGATCAGCTATCTATGCTCCATGGTTTTATCTTGATTAAATAATCCGTTATGGGCCAAAGGTAACGGCCAGATAGGCCGCTACCATTTGCGCCCGACTTTAAAGTGTCCTTACATCCATAGGGAGTAAAAGAAAAAATATCTAAGAGATGAATTTGCTAGATGATTAAACATGTGGTTCGGAGTCAAAGACAGGGATTGATTGAACAAATTTACAGCTAATTCGAAGTCGAGGCTGGAAGAATAAAATTTGACTGATTAGGCAAAGCAAAGTCAGGCATATTTTTATTACCCGTTGAGGTATAACCAAAGCTGTAAATCTCAAAACAAGTCTTGAATATTTTCTTTGCTCTATAGTTTCTGTGAAATGATTATTATGCTGACCCTTTGACCATTTGCTGACGATTTAAAAATTTACAAGCACTTCGAAGGTTTGCTTCTTATATTCAATAAAATAAGGAGAAACGTCATTTTTGGATTGTTATCAGATTAACAATACTTTACTCTTCCTGCCGAGAGTTGATTAAGTTAATTTAAATCCTAAACATTGAATTCGAGAGTAAAAATAAATAATTCTCTAATTCTCCATCTATGTTTTCATCAGTGTTTAAAAAATAATCTAAAAATATGTTATAAATTGAATCAGTACATCTGACTATTAATAAACATTGATGTATATTTTAACATTGTTTTGATTGTGTGTCGTATCAAACCCGTCTATAACCTTCCGAATAGACATGAGTCATTTTCTATACAATGCCAGATTTACATTTGCCTCTGCCAACTTATATTTTATCGAAATTTATAACAATATTTTCTTTATGAATCTTGAAGTTAATGTTTACATTTGAGGGTTTTATTCTTTGAAAAATTATTGTTTGCCATAAATTTATGCTTAATGGTTGTCAATTAAATAAACAAAATATAATATAGAAAATAATTATTTTGGGTTTTTATTAAGGTCACCTCTATGTGGTTTTATGGCAATAAAAAACCAGTTGCGTAAGACGAATATGTTACTTTAAGAAAACCCCTACTAACATTGTTTAGCAAAACAGGATTTCCCTTAAAATGGGTTTTTGGCGAAAAGTTGCTAAAAGCGCCCTCTAAGCATACAAACTTAAATAATACTAAAGAAAGCATATGACCGTAAACACAATGTAATTCTACTGATAGCACGAAACCTAATTATTTGGTAATAATTATTCCATGTTCAAATTGTTACATTTTTGCTAGTCGTGTAAAATTGACGTTATGATTAAGTCTTGCGATTGGTTGGTTGCATACTGAGTTGGTCCATCATTAGTGTTGATTAGAGTTTTCCCAAAGTGGGACTTTTGTTAAGAGTTTTATTTCTAGCCCACTTATTACGAGCCATGGTACTCGATGGTTCAAGGGTCCTGGAGGTTAGAGCAACGGGTAAGTTTGCTCTAACGTATGTTGCTTCTAATTATCAGGATTATACGTTTATCATAGGTTTGTCCGGCAGGTTACTCCAGTGTACTTGTGTACACTAGAGTAACTCTAGGTTACTACACTGGAGTACTAGTGTACTCTAGGTTACTCTTGAAACTACACTGGAATACTAGTGTACTCTAGGTTACTCTAGTAACTACACTGGAGTACTAGTGTACTCTAGGTTACTCTAGTAACTACACTGGAATCCCAGTGTCCTCTAGGTTACTCTACACTGGAGGTGTACTCTAGTTACTCTAGTACACTGGAGTACTAGTGTACTCTAGATTACTCTAGTAACTACACTGGAGTACTAGTGTACTCTAGATTACTCTAGTAACTACACTGGAGTACTAGTGTACTCTAGGTTACTCTAGTAACTACACTGGAGTACTAGTGTAGTTACATAACTCCACTGTAGTACTAGTGTTTCGTAACATATTAAGGGGAAGAAGGATCTAAGAAGAATCCTACTCTAAACTGCACTTTTTACTCCTTCTAAATGACCGAGTAAAGTAGAGTAAAATAGATTTCTGGCGGGAAATCACTCTTATCATATGTGATAACAATAATTTATGAGTTATCGATGTATTTTAACAAAATAAAATACTTTTACTCTATTTATGCTATTTTAAATTAATAAAACGAAATACTAGTGGTATTTTTTTAAATATTTTGTTCTCATAATAAACTATCACTGATAAATTTTCAATTGCTTGTTGCTCACCATAGTTTTCGTTCAAATTGTGAAATGATTACATGGAATTTGAGCAATAGTTGTTGTTTTATAACACACTATTTTTAATAAAAAAAAGTCATATATAAACAACATACAATCTTAAAATAATACTAAAGAAAGCATATGACCGTAAACACAATGTAATTCTACTGATAGCACGAAACCTAATTATTTGGTAATAATTATTCCATGTTCAAATTGTTACATTTTTGCTAGTCGTGTAAAATTGACGTTATGATTAAGTCTTGCGATTGGTTGGTTGCATACTGAGTTGGTCCATCGTTAGTGTTGATGAGAGTTTTCCCAAATCAACATAACATATTATATCAACAAACATATATATGTTATAGTGATCACGACGCCTTATATCCCCTGAAATCAGATTCACTAGTCTCAGCAGAATGCTGATACATGTTCGTACTTAATTAGAACAAAAATTATTTAAAACTAGCAATTGACCCAGTGATATTTTACAAAAGATAGTGCAGATTAAGAAAACAATAACTATTTACTCAAATTCTTTTTAGTAATATTTCATGATTTGATCGAAAAACAAAGTTACGAAAAACTCAATTTTTCACTGAAATTCGAACTGGTCTGCCTGAAAAAATTTAGATCCCGTAAAATATCCACATTGTCAAACAAAGTGACTTAATTAAACAATGAATTGAACAAAATATGCAAATATATTGTAAATTATAATTATTTATTTTGTTAACCTAGGAAGGTTTTTCACACTTTTTCTGTTGTACTTTTCCCTAGATTACTCCAAAATGAAAACTTTTAGTGTAAAGAAGAATAGTGCAGAGTAGAGTAGTGTACTTCAGTTCATGGGCTGAACAAACCTAATGCATGTTGAGTGGTACTCAGTCTCTGGTCGATACAACTTAACATCCAGAAATTTAAGACGGACTTCGACCGTCTAGCCGTTCCGTAAAACCATTTGCGGCTACATTGTTCAGCAATTTATCAAGTAAATGCTTACCCTACTGCTCCATTCGCTAATACTTGGGTTTGTTTGCTTAATGCTTCCTGGATATTCTGAGGAGAATAGAGTCTTATAGGAGAATTATATTGTGCTAAGTTCGCTCGATACGCCATCTTATTATTTCTGTCTTCGAAAAATCTGGAAAATATTAATTAAATAATAATCATAGTAGAAAGGTTTTAAATTATATTGATTAGTTAGATGTATCTAACCAATTATGAATGATCAGATGTATCAAACGATTCATAAATAGTAACAGGTAACTAACCATTTATGAATGGTTATAGGTATCTAACCGTTCATGAATGGTTAAAGGTATCTAACCATTCACGATTGGGTATTTCTTTAGATGGTTATCTTCATTTATTTTTTTTATTAATATGACCTTCGTCAGTTGGTTACTTTCAACTAAATGCTATAGTTAGTAGCCAATTATTATAACAATTATAATTTCATCGTTTATGCGCTCTTAATAATAAAATAGGATAGAGTCATTACATCCTTTCTTAAACAAATGAGGAGTAAACATAGAAAGAAAATAAAAACCCCATGATAATATGGTGATAGTTACCTAAGGGTTATATATACCCTAAATATAACCTAGTTTTTTATGTCCAGATACCTCTGAAACATGAACTAAATTAACCCCAAAAATATCCTTTTAAAGTTTTTACAATATTAAGTTAAATAAATCACCATAACTCTGTGCCACGAAAAGTCTAAACTTGATGATTGTCGTGTCATTAGAATTTTTGTGCCCATATAATAATTATCAAACTCTTATCATAAATATCATTTTTTTATAAAGAAAAGTGTTCATAAACATTTATAAGACAGTGTACTCGTATATAAGCATTTCTATTTTACAAGATACAGTAATAAAAAAGTTTTTTGTTGCGGGAACATAAAAATGTCATTATTTTTCAATGGTATTTTGAAACATCAAATAAGTAACCTGAACACCCTAGATTATGAATATAACCAAAGACAGCTTATCATTTTTAAGAAGCTTTCAATCAGACTATTATCATTTTAGATCTCATATTATGTTGAACCTAATAAATAGATAAAACAAATAAATGTATCTATTTTATGAAGACTATTATCATTTTTGATCTCATATTATGTTGAACTTGGTTTTTTTATTTTTTGCATACACTTGGGTAAACTTTTTTTTAAAGTATTTTTTTTAATTTGATAAATATCTACATGATATTTTATGAAGGTAAGGTTTTAAACAGTAGTAGCCTGCTATAATGTTATTTCAGGAATTGATTCAACAAAATGGCATCATGTTTAAGAAAACATGGTTAAACAGAAACAAATGTATATCCGTCAGGGGAAACCTTATAATGAGTTATCTTAAAGGAAAAAGTTATAAAACAAACATCAGCACAAACAAAACCCTCTGAAACCGTGAACAATCATGTCTTAGCTCAATTTTCTACGGTTTGGCGGAAAAGAGGCATTTAGTTATTTTTAGAAAAAATAAAGACTAAGGTTATTTGAGATGTTAGGAGAGGGGGAGGGGGCATATTAGTGCAGAGTGAGGTTAACAATAGGTTACACTTCATTACAAATTGTTGACATACAAAAGCCACAATAAAGTCATTGTTATTGGTGTAATTGTTTATAAGTGTCGATAGGGGTTTTACAAAATATTTTATTTTTAAATTATATTTATTTACCTGGGTCAAATAAAGATGAAAATTTAAGGGGAAGACAGTCGTTATGAGAGTTGGTGCCCGGGGCGCTCTGGGGCGTACCCCATGTAGTACGGTTCGAAACCCAAACAGGTGATACTGAGTGGGCGTTAGATCCCCCACTAGAAATATATTTTTGATCTAATTTTGGCTCCTCAGCCCCTACTTCTTATGTTGTTTCTAGAATTGCTATAAACATAATTATTTTTAAGATATTTTATCCCTACTCTTCCGATTCCGGATAGTTTATTTTAGACAAATTCATATTTATTATTAGCATAAGATTCATTAACCAGTAGCACAATTAATCTTTTTACTTTAGTTTTGCAATTTCGATTATTTTATTGTTTTTACATTTCCTCATTTATACCGTTGGTATATAGGAAAAGTATTGTGTTTGCAAAAAATTCTAAACCTCGATGACACCGTAACTATCCGTTTCAGGTGTTTTTAAGACCTCTTGGGTAGTTTTCACAAAGTTGTCTGTCTATGTGAAACACATAGTTCTCATCGAAGTACTTTTACTTTACCTCATCTTTACCGTAGGTATATTGGAAAAGTATTGTGTTTAGATATAAAACCGAAACCGGGGTGTCCCCCGGAATTATCCGTTTTAGGTTTTTTTAAGGCCTCCTATGTGGTTTCACAAAATTTCTGTCTGTATATGTATGTGTGTGTTTCTGCTATCATAGATCCTAGTTTAGCTATGCTAGCGAGTTGGAACTTTGTACAAAAATCAGATCACTCTATAGGTCTAGTTATGCTATCCGAAAAATAATTTGTTTATGACGTCATTAACCCGCAATAATGACAGCGAAAATATTTGATTAGATCTATTTTTATTAGATGACTTGTGTACATTTTTTTAAAAAAAATTAGAAATGATTCAATTTAGTTGAAATTTGGTTACTTAATAAATAAGTACACTAATTTTAGTTTTAATATGTCCAGTATATCCATGATTTTTGTTAGATCGTAAAAGATGAACAGCATCGAGCGTGATCAGTGCCTGAATGGGTGACCGCTGGAAATAAAAATGATGAATTTACTATATGTGGATGAGCGAAGCTTGTCTAAAGACGTGCTGTAGTATAAATTTGGCACATTATATATTCTGAGGAGGAGCGTAGCGAATCCGATGTGATGTGTTTAAGTAACGAGGGTATACTACCAAATTCTTTTGAAGTATACCCTTATCTTTCCTATAATGTTCTAGTTTGGGGTAATTAGCCTGAAGCACAAACAGTTTTCCTCTATCAAAAAAGAATAATTAGAACTATATTAGGTTAAACAGTAAAGTTTAAGTATTAACTTTACTAAGTATTACTAAGTAGTACTAAAAGTATTACGCACACTATTTTAACTTTTCCATGTATGTCCATTAAAGAAGCTTGCATTTATGTCAAGAAATATCCTCAGCATTTTTCTAAAGTCTCTGATATTCACAGCGTTAACTATAGAAATAAAGATCAGTTATTGCTTCCTATTTGCAGATCTGCACTGTATAAAAACTCTCCTGTCAATCCATCCATAATCATTTACAACCATCTTCCTAAGTCCTTAACATCCTTACCAGAAAATAAGTTTTTAAAGTCTTTAAAAGAATATTTCATAAAAAAATAATTTCACAATATTCAAGACTGTTATATTTGATAAATACAAGTATTTATATTTTGATGGACTTCTGATACTTTAGTTATATTGGTTTAATAAATTTATCTCGCTAGCCAAAACGCACTCCCGCGTTTTGAAAGCCGTTTGAAAGCGTTTTGTCAAAGATTCTTATCCCTTCTTTTCAGAGCTGTGAGGGTGAACTTTCAATAAATATAATTTCACTATAATTTATTTTTAAAAAAATACAAAATATATTTTTAGTACATAAATTTTAAATTATAAATAAAATATGTATTTACAAAAAGGTAACTATAAATTTATACTACGAATATTAATATGTTTGATGAAGGTTTAAAAGGTAACCGCCCTGGTTTTAAAGACCTGAACTTGGTAAACAAATCAACTAAATCCTAAAATATTTTAAAGAATTAATGCAAATCATCTAATTTATTCTGAGACCGAACAATTTTTAGAAACAAAAGATTTTTAGCTACTAGAGATAATACTAAAGAGGCTCGGACAATAAATCCGAGGGTGTGATTTCGTACCGTCGACAAATCATTCTGTCAACAAACTCAAATTATTTGTCGATGGAACGATTTGTCGACGCTATGATTTGTCGATAGAATGATTGGTCGACGAACTAATTTGTCGACGGAACGATACGGAGCCAATCCGAGTATCCTAGATTTAATATAATAATCAACGCAACAGCACAAAATTACAATAACTTGTGTAATAGAACATTTATAATGCAAAACTTCAACAATGTTCCAAAAACCATTAATCGATTAATTATAACCTTAACTCACTCTTGGAGGAGATTTCAACGAGGTAACACAAAGCCCTTGAGAGTCCTAAAAAGATGTTTCTAGCCTCACAATTTATTGAGATAGGATATGCCCCTTCTTTAGTAATATATCTCTATGGCTTTAAATAATCTTATAGAAATTCAAACTAGGCTAGAGAGCAGCTCTGTTTGTTAAGAACAGAAGGGTGATACTCGTGATGCTTATTCAATGCTTTTATGGAAAGAATTGATTTTGTCTTATATTTAACAATTTAATGAATTTTATTTAAAACTATTTCATGGATTTATTATTTAAACCTTATAATTTGATGAAAAATGTCATAAAAACTAATAATTAAGGATGCATTTCAAGAAAAATGTGTAACCATTGTTTCTTCGATGCAGAAAAAGATACTTTCGTTTCTAGGCATACAGATATTATTACTAGAGGGCCCAATTAGTTAAATTTTGAAACATCGAAAAAGTAATTTGACCACTTTAGACTATTAATATAAACAAAACAAAATGATTGCATATAGTAGAACGTTTAAAATACAAATCAGAACACTAAGAATATGGGGGAAGCCAAAAACAATTGTTTTATTATAACCTTAACTCTCTTGGAGGAGGTTTTAATGAGGTTACACAAAGCCCTAAAATGATGTTTCAGGCCTCTCAATGAAAGGAGATAGGCTATGCCCCATCTAGTAATAATCTTTATTTGTAGGTCATTATTTGTGTTACCAACATAACAGCTTTGCTTTGAATCTCGAAGCGATGTTGGTATCCAAGTATCCGTACAACAGGATACTCTACTATTGGCCTTCTTTGAATTGTGGGAGTAAAAGTAACATTAATACCAATGGAGAAATCATACTCAGATATTAAAAAATTAAATGTTTAAATCAAATTTTATGTTAAAAAGGACACTAAAGATACTTTTTATAAATAAATATTTATATTCTCTTGGCAATATTTCGTCCTACTGAACTGGGCATTTGATACATATTAAGCCAAACTTTTTATTAGTTTTTTTTCTGGGAGCATGCATGAGGTTGTGCATAAACCTTGTGAATGCTCAAAAATGCTAAATACGTCATTACTTATTTAAGAAATTTAAATAAGTAATGACGTATTTTAGATGAAATGACCATGAATATGAATGACAAAATGACAACATGTATATGAACTGACAAAATGACAAACATGTATATGAACTGACAAAAATGACAAACATTGAAATGACAAACATGTATATGAACTGACATAAATGACAAACATTGAAATGACAAACATGTATATGAACTGACAAAAATGACAAACATTGAAATGACAAACATGAATATGACTGGTACAGAATGGCGAAACATCGTACGAAAATATAAAATTGATTTATAAATTATAGAAAATCTCTTTAGCATCGTTTAGTACACATTAGAGACCAATACTGCGAATAATTTTTAAATCAGTTCTTTTATATAATCAAAATCCATTTGAAGTCACAATTAATTTGTGCTAAACTTCCTTTAAGTTCCTTTTGAAGTTGGGTATAATTTTTGATAATCTTTTTTTATATTTTTTCTCACTAAGCCTTTCCCTTAATTTAGAGTGGTTAAAAAGAAGTAGCTGTTTCAACTTGTCTCTGGTATTCGTCTTCTTCAGGATTCTGAGGACAGCTATTGCCATTATTTGGTGGCCGAACTTTGTTATACCTATAAAAAAATGTTTTTTTACTAAAATAAATACATCAGCGGAAGTACGTAGGTTATTATAATAAATAACATCATTATAAGAGCAAGAGATACCCATTCATGCCCTTATGAATCGACAAATGTTCCTTCCGTTATGAAACCAAGATATTGTAAAAAGCTCTGATTTTGGTTTACTTTTCCGAAGTTCTTTTCAGCCGAAGAGGATGAAGTTTTGATTTTGTCGAAATCAAATAATATTTACAAACTGGACAAGTTTTACGTTTTAAGCTTCGTTTACATTCAAGTTAAGTCAAGTCTACGTTAAGTGTAAGTCAAGTACCTACGTAGGTGGTGGGGATATAAAAATAGTTTTTTTGACTTTCTGGTCTTTAGACTTATTTACATAAATACCTAGATTTTCTTTAATTTCTTCCTCCGTAACATGCAAGGTAATATACCAGTATAGTATGTCCCGGCATCGAAAGAAACATCGAGATTAAAATTATTTGTATTAGTATTAAAATTCAAGAAAATGTATTTTAACCAAACATCAACTAGAAGAAAAACTAGCTATAATATAACACACGGCTAAAGTCAGTTGACAGCGCGCCAAAAAATGTTAGAGGGAAATAATTACAGTTTAAACAGAGTAGGGAATTTTTGTTGTTGATTAAAAGAAGGGATTTTTTTGTTAAAAAAGAGGGTTGAAAGCATTGAGATTTTGGCAGGCTGTCACTTGACTTTAGCCGTGTGTTATATATAATAATTAAGGTTATGTATAAACGCTATAGATTGTTTAAACTCCGTTTTCATAATTTCCTCTCCTCCGTTGACGGGACTTATTCTAACCACATACCTAACTTGAGAATATGCTTATTAAAAATTAGTCGTATCATGCATCAGTATCATAATCCTAAATTTGTTTTAGTTCTTAGATGGCCTCTAATGAATAATTTTATGCTTTACGTAAGAATTGGTACGGGGCAGTATTATACCTGGTAAAATCTCCTTTGCAATGGTGCCAAGGAAGTATATCAATCTTATAATGTAGAGGTGGTGATATATCTGGTGATACTAAATTTGGGCTTCCTGCTCCCGAGCCCCGAGTTAATAATCTATGGTCTCTGAAACATTAAGTATTAAATTAAACACATGGGGACATTTAAGATAAGCTCGGAGACTTCTCATGCCTCTTCCCCTTCAGGAAATTAGAGTATAATCAAAAAGTCGAAAGAACGGTGATCAATTGATGTTGTTGGTGATCAAACAACATACTTCAATTGGAAAGTCATAGACCCAAAAAACATCGAAAACGACTCCCCACTTAAAGAATGTTGTTAAATGGCTGTAATTTAAGTTTGCTGGTAATTAATTGCCGTTCTTTCGACTATTTCGTCACTTAGAGTAGTCGTATCTATTTCAGACTGGTTTTATTCGATTTATTGCCCAAAAATACATTCAAAATTTAATTTTCATCAACCGTAATTTTGGTTTCCGGTAAATTATTTTTTTTTTTTACTCTTTTTTGGCACCTAAAGTGGTCGTATCGACTTCAGACAGGTTTCATTCGATTCAGCGTCCCATATACATACACACACACACACACACACACACACCACACACACACACACACACACACACACACACACACACACACACACACACACACATATATATATATATATATATATATATATATATATATATATATATATATATATATATATATATATATATATGTATGTATGTATGCATGTGTATATATATTTCTGGTTAGGGTACTCTGTAAGAGATTTTGGTCATCACGCCTACTATCCCATTAGCGATTTTTTTTCTAAAGAAATTTCGCTTATATGTGAACAGAGGGACTTGCTTCGCTAGCCCTTAAGAGATTAAGAGTAAGAAGAGTCTAAAGTCCGGGGCTCGCTACGCTCGCCCTCCAAATTTTAATAGTGAGGGAAATGTAAATTCCGGGGTGCTCTATGCTCGACCTAAAGAGATTAATAGTAAAAAAATCAAAATACCGGAGCTCGCCACGCTCGACCTAAAGAGATTAATTGTGACAAACATTAAAATACCAGAGCTCGCCACGCTCGACCTAAAGAGATTAATTGTGACAAAAATAAAAAAACCAGAGCTCGCCACGCTCGACCTAAAGAGATTAATTGTGACAAAAATTAAATTACTGAAGCTCGCTACTCTTGCCCTAAAGATATTTATAATATGAAAAATATAAATACTTGGGGGCATTAAGCTTGCCACTATAAATTTAGAGTCCCCTGACTTTTTTTTTTTTTTTTAAATATACCTTTATTGAATAAATTACAACAAATAAATAATTATTTTCTAATATTAAGGTTACCTCTCTGCTAAAAGGCTTACGCCTTGTGCTGCAGAGAGGGAGTCCTTAGCCAAATTACAATTTAACATTCTTAATTAAAAAGAAAATATAAATATAAATTGTGTGTTTCTTATTTTGTTATATATATACACATACACACTCATACGTACATACATATATATATATATATATATATATTATATATATATATATATATATATATATATATATATTATATATATATATATATATATACACATATACACACATTACATATACATATACATACATACATATATACACATACACACACACACACATACATATACACATATATACATATACACACATACATATATATACATACATATACATACACATATATACACATATACACACACATACATACATATACATATATATACATACACATACAACACACATATATATATATATATAATACACACAACATTCATACATACATACATACATATACATACATACACACACATATACACAGAAATATAGACACATACATATACATATTTTATTTTTTTATTGATTAATATATTTTTAAATTGTGACTGGGATCACGTTTATTCTCTTTTTCAGGCGGTTCCTGCTGAGGTCATCATTAATGATTGCAAAGTATTAAAAACGCATTCATTTTTATTATTATATAATATAATATGTTTTATTATATTATATTATATATTTTTATTATAAATACAAGTACATTGCATTTAGCTTTATTCTTAGGGTAGGGGCGGCTTAATTGAATGCGTCCTCTGCCTTTGTCGTTCGAACTATATAAAAGAAAGTTATATTTTATTTAAAATCAATAAAACATACTTATCATAACAGCAGTGTTGAGCAGCTATTGAATAAAGATCTGAAGCAATTGATCGAACGCAGTTCTTAGCTCCTGGTTTGTAAATGTCTATTCGTTCGCTTGAACTGCTTGCATCCTTCCATCTATAGAACCTAAGCATTCAAAGTAAATACATTAAATATACAATAAGCATTACTCCTTTCTCATATCTTTTCTAAAATTAACAATATATTTATAAATAATATATATATAATATATATATATATATATATATATATATATATATATATATATTATTTGTGTGTGTGTGTGTGTGTGTGGTCCAAACAACCGCGAAACGGGCCTGTAAGACGAGTAAGCCATAAATTAATATAATACAATAACCGATACACATTACAAAATCGAGTACGGGATACCACGCAACTTTTCCTCATTGCATCGGATTCGCTTCCCTCGATCTCAGAATATACAAATCGTAAAATGTATACTGCAGCACGTCTTCGGACTCGCTTCGCTCGTCCTCAGATTGTAAATATGTTCGTTTTATTCCCAGAAGTCAGGGTGAACCAGACACTGATTACGCTCGATGCAGCCTAAATTTTATGATTCACAATAAATCATGTACATATTTCTTGTTTTAAAATAAAACTTTATGTACTTATTTATTACTTAAAGGTATATACTTGAACCAGGTTTCAACTCAACTGGATGATTTTCCGATTTTTACAATTTAAAAAAGTTATACAAGCCATTTGAACTAATGCTGATAATGAGATGAAACTTTGCTTATATGTTAGTCTTATACCCAGCTACATTTGTGCCAAATCTTAATCCGATCACATCATTTTTCCGCGTTTTATGGTTTTTTTAAAATATTTGCCGAGTCATTATCGCCGGTTAATGACGGGTTTTCCCGAATAGCCCAACTAAAGCATTAGACTGATTTTTACTCAAGTTTCATCTTTTTAGCATAAATACACTGGGAGGGGAGCTACGATGGTAACAGACACACACACACATACAGCCAGACAAATTTGCCACTTAGGAGGCCATAAAAAACCACTTAGGAGGCCTTCAAAACGCCTGAAACTCATAATTTCATTTTCATCCCCGTTTCAGATTGTTTTGCAAACACAATACTTTTCCTATAAACCTACCGTATAAATGAGAAAACATAACAAGGGAGTCTGATTTAGCGGGCCGAATGCTCGCCTTTTCTAATAAACAAGATTATATTTGGGATTGCTATTATAAGTGAGTTAAGAGATCACAGAAGTAGGAAATAAGTCACAATTATATGAAATTTAAGCTCTTCTTTTAAGTTTTAAGTACGTTCTTGAATTGCAACTCTATTTGGGGCTCAAAAACATTGAACTTTAGAAAATAAGTGCTGTCAGATATTTTTGCTCAAAAATAGAGATAATTAAATAATGGCATTTTTTCTTTACTTCTTTTAAGTAGAAAAGACATCAATTGAAATAAATAAATGATTAGAAAGTTTTACAAACCTTTGATTGTTTTCATCCCAAATTCTATCATCGTAAAATATGATGGAAGGATATGTACAAGGGCAGGATGGTAAAGATCCTATAAGTATCTCTTGCAGTTTCCATCTGCAATCAGCCCACTGAAAAAAATCAAGCGATTTCTTAGTAGGCTTGTCTACTAACATCCATTAAGAAGGGGCCCAAATACACTTATCAATCAATAATTTAAAAAAAGACACTTGATGGGACGTTAATTACTACAATTAAATGACTATATTTCGCTACATCTTACATAGCATATTCATGTCAATAACCTAAAAAGAAAAGAAAAACATTAAAATATAGCAATAACTACAACATTCAGAGAAATTTGAAATTTAAAAATCTACATAATTTCAATACACAAAAAGTAAATTTTTTTTTTTTAAAAGTATTTAAAAAAAAAAAAAATTACTTTATGTGTATTGAAATTATGTAGATTTTTAAATTTCAAATTTCTCTGAATGTTGTAGTTATTGCTATATTTTAATGTTTTTCTTTTCTTTTTAGGTTATTGACATGAATATGCTATGTAAGATGTAGCGAAATATAGTCATTTAATTGTAGTAATTAACGTCCCATCAAGTGTCTTTTTTTAAATTACCTATATTAATGGAGACTAATACTAATATTCACACTTATCAATCTATTTAATATAAAACATGATATTTGTAAAGTAGAGCATATTTTCAATATATGGTCAGCTCCGAATTCCTATTGTATCAAGTGGTTTACAGAATATTTAGAATAAAATAATATATTTTTTTTAAAAATAAATACTTTTCAAACATTCTTCAATAAATGAAAGATGAAATCATACAGAATTTTAATAGGACCTAGGAGACTTACAGGTACATATTATTCAATTTTATTCACAGGCAAAAATACAAGTCCATCCGGTAGGGGATTAGATCTTTCTGAGGTTTTGTGACATTACAATAAGATGTCCAATTTTAAAGAAATTTTAGGCCCAAAAAAATTATAAATAAAATTAGCTACTGGATTGTAGGTTTTATACTACTGTATCTACGAATTTCGGGAAACGCTAGGTTACCTTTATACTGTGTTTATAAGCGTGTGTGTATACACACACACACACACACTATATATATATATATATATATATATATATATATATATATATATATATATATATATATATATATATATATTTATTTATTTATATATAAATGAACCATTAATTAAGAAATTATATCATTTAATACTACCAAGTTTTGCAAAACATGAATGGTTGACACAATACACTTGTGTGAGAGACACTACAAAATGTAACAGCAAAATGCAATGCTTCTGGGAACTGTTCCATCATTCGACATTCGTCATCATTGATGGCTCGACATAATGTCATGTCCTACTCTGTTTCGTTACGTTTAACTCATCAGGACGTAACGAAACAGAGCGGGACATGACATTAAGTTGAGCCATTAATGATGAAGCATGTCGATTGATTGACCAGTTCCCAGATGTAGGATGCATTTTGCTTGTTACATTTCCTAGGTGTCTCTCGCACAATTATTATTGTGTTAAGAAATTATTCATCAGGTTAAACTCACCATTTGACAGGGAGGAGTTGATTCTTGACTACTGTCCCCATTTTTTTCCAATTTATCTAAAAGTTCTTTTAAAATATTAGACAAGGAACTTGCTTCAGAAGCATATCTACTCAAATCAATGGCATCTATATCGTAGTTCACATCCCCAGTTGTGTTAGATGAAGACCAACTGTCGGCTTTGACCTTTTCTTTCTCCTCTCTGCTGCTCCTGTCCGTATAGAAAGCAGATGTTATTTCCGACGTAATATCACTTATAAAAGGATGCCATTGTTCTTCTTCTTCGCTTTCATAATTTCTTTCATCCAAAGTTTCGGTCTTCTTTAACGTTTGGTACGAATTTATTTTTTCCATCGAATGGATTTTGGATTGTGAAAATCTTGATTTGTCATCACTGTAGTTTGTTTTATCTTTAAGGATTTTACTTAGATCGATTGGTCCATTAGTATTTTTATAGTTTTGTTTTAATTTTATTTTCTTACTATCATTTAGTATTTGTTGAACACTTTCGCCTAAAAATAATCACACTACATAAATTTACTGAAAAAATGTAAGGCTAATTAAATGGGTTTTATGTCACGAATATTAAATATTGAAGTGTAGACATGGTTTTCAAGCCTTTTTTGGTCGACATAAAAATTTAGTCTTTTAGTAAACTTCTGGCTCCGAAGATCGCAAGCCAGGCGAATTTTCTTTGGGAGCTGTTATGCTAAGATCTAACTACCTCTTCTGTCAAACATCCGTATCCATGATGACATAAATTGGTTTGTATATTATGTTTACTTGACGGTTTGTAAATGGCAAACTGGTTTCACGCTGATGCCTTCCCTTTGTAGTTTATTCTGCAACTTGGGACACTTAGCAATAAAATGGTTTAGATCTTAGCGTAACAGAGCTTTCTTGCTTATCAATTTTTGCAATTTTAATAATTCAACAACTAAATTAGAGATATAAAATTTTAATTTTTGCTCAACTCCAGTACATGCTTTATAACCTGAGCAGTAGCTTCACAACTTATTTTTTTAACTTTTTCAAAGAAAATGGACAATAGATTATACAATACACTGCACAACATTATTTGCACTCATTTGAAGCTCATTTTAGACTAATTTTTCGAGCATTTTCGCTGAAAAATCCAAAAATTTTAATAAATAGTTGTGACGCTACTGCTCAGGTTATAAAGCATTTACAGTGGCGGAACTTGTTACCCGCAGCTGAAGGGTGGCCCATGGGCTCAAGGGGCCAACGGGAGCCTCAGGGAAAAATTTGAATTTTATTTTCTTTTTATCGAGATTTTTTGGAGGACGCAAACAATAAATTATGAAATAGTAAAAATAAGTTAATTATTTTTTTTATTTAAATTCTTATCTTGTATAAACCATGTACATGATTATGTACATTATGACATAAAATACATGAAAGAAATACTCTAAAACAGTATTTACATAATTTCTGTCAATATCCATCTATAAATACTCAATTTTATAGTCTAATGGTTTTAATTAAATATATATAATCAGCAGAAAGAAAGCGCTTCGTTGGTTTTGTACAAAGAGGGGCCTAGTTAAAGTTTTACGGGAGGGCCCTGAAAAGTGAAGTTCCTTCACTGAGCACATACCAACAGCTTAAGCAAAAAAGCGCGCATGAAAAAAAATTAACCCCTTTCAGACCACCGCGATAGAATTATTATTAAGTTATAAACTTATATACGGTAAATAATACAATAAAAAATTAACGCTGGTGTCAAGATGCAAACCTAGGAAATCTGGCTGTAAGCACATTGAGTGGTCATATTGACTCTGGACCGGCTTTATTCAATGAGGAAGATGCATGTTTGCCAAATATATTTTTATTTAAAAGTATACCCCATTTAATGTGAATAATAGCACATTATGTGAATGAATGTGTTTTTATGTGAATAATAGCACATGCAAAATTTTTAAGTGTTCCAATTAGTTTATTATTAATTAATTTTTAAAGTATACTGTTGTAGTTGGGATATGTTGCTCATGGCAGGACTGGTATCGCACCACAGCGGATAGGTCCACAGACAAGGAAAACGACACCCTAATTAAAATTATAGGCTGTCGATAAACAATTGACACTCTAAGATTTTTGTTTTTTATCGATTGTATTTTGAGTTTTCTGGCAATTTACCGCCGTTTTTTGATCACTTAGATTGGTCTATCGACTTCGGACCGATTTCATTCAATTCAGCGCCTCAAGAAACACTAAAAAAAGTTATTCAAAGCCAATTTTTCGTCATGAGGAACCTCTAAAATAGCTTGTGGTCACATTCCCGTGTCCAACTCACGGCTCCCGCCATACAAGCTTCCTTATTTGCAAAATTTTCAAAGAAATTTCTCTAAAACCTAATAGTCCAAGAGCCGGACCAGAAGAAATGTGACAGAGTGGAGCCTTTTATATGATGCGTAAGCTCAAAATTTTATAAAATCGCACTAATTCCAGTTTTATTGCAATAAGTAACTCCCTTTAAGTTGTGTGCAAAACATGAAGAGACCATTTTTTAAAGCAGATAAAAAAATTATCCTAAATCTTGGTATAACATATATATATATATATATATATATATATATATATATATTATATATATATATATATATATTATATATATATATATATATAATATATATAATATATATATATATATATATATATATATATATTATATATATATATATATATATATATATATATACTAAGTTAATTTATACCTAGCAGGGAAATCAAGTATACATAAAATGATGTAGCAAGGCAATAGCCAGACGTTTTTATAAAGGTCGACTAACATTTGAAGTAGCGCAAACTGTTGTCATAGATATATTTAATATGGTAAACTAAATATCTGTCCAGTCCAAAACGAGTAAAATAAAGTCGAACTAACTTAATATGGACTTTCATGGCTACCAAAATCGGCATAAAATTACGAAAGTTCCGACTTACCCAATATCTGCAGAGTTCTGTTATTGACTAGGAATATTTTTTCTGTATTTCGAGACTTAGTTCTTTCCTCTGGAACAGGATGAACATTTGGAATCGTATCTCCTCTTAATCTCTTTCTTTTTTCATGTCTTAGTGATATATTTCGAGAATTATTCTAAAAAATTAAACAGTAAAGAAGACAATACAACACAATACAAAATCTTAGTATAATTAATTAAAAAGAAGTATCTGAGATCGGTTGTTACATTGTTTTTAAATATACCTAAATATTTTATATGCAATGCATAAAAAATTAAAGTAATGATTTTAGAATACGAATGATTGTAGTGAAAAATATTACACCTAGCAGATATCCCTGAGGAACACCTTTAAAACATGATAATCGCAAAGTTGTTACTTTCTTTAGTTATAATTAAAGTTATATGTAATATTGTAAACATGGATAAGATATTTTGCCTAGCTGATATCCCTGAGAAAAAAATTAAAACATTTTGATCACAAAAGTTTTACTTTTTTTAGTTATAATCATAGTTAAGGGTAAAGCAGGTATAATACATGTAAAGGATATTTAGCCCAAAAAATAACCTTGTCAACATGTATAAGATATTTGGCCTAGCTGATATCCCTGAGATAAATCTTTTCAAACTTTGTATTCGCAAAGTTTTTACTTTGTTTAAATATAATTATAGTTAAATGTATTTGTAGGTATAATTCATGTAAAAGATATTTGGCCTGGCACAATCGCTAAGTTTTTACTTTGTTTAGTTATAATCAATGTCAAATTATATTTGACCTAGCGGATATCCCTGAGGAACACCTTTAAACACGGATATTGGATTTTTTTTATTTTGATTATATGTTAATTGTCTTTCTTATAAGAAGATTTGCTGTATTATTTTAATGATCGTTAAATATATTAATATGCATTATTTGAGTAAAAAACCATGATAGTAGCAAAAATTTAAATAAATAACCTAACAGTTATGGAGTTGAAGTTTGATAGAATGAAAAAAATTGCATAAATAGTATGATTAATTACCTCGGCAATGGGCGTAGCTGAAATTAATATCAGACCAGCAGCTAAAACTAAAACAGTAAATAGTCGCATGACCTATAGAGGACTGCGCTTCTGATAAACACACACCCCATGTATTTTACCCCCACTCCTTAATATGGAGAAGAATCTTTTTCTGTAAAGAAACTTCTTTTGATGTTTTGCCGGCCTTTCTTAGCAGGTGCCTTATCTTAAGAAGAACCCAGGTCTCTACATCAAGCGTATTTCAACAAAAACAATCCCTTCCCTGGAAATAAAAGAGCCTCCATTTAACTGAGAGTCCTGAGGGTATCGTGTGGCCTGTGTAAACACAAAGACTTGTATTTTATTTCTTTACGCTACTCAACTATGTCGGCATCTCTTTCTTCTTTTTTTTTTTCTTCGTCGGTACTTTGTAAAAGGAAAGATTTAGTTAAGTTTTTATATTTTTACTACTAACTGAAAAAAGTCGAAGTGGATAGAAGAAGAGGAATGTGCCTTGTTATTTAAGTATTTATTTCCGGGAAGCATCAACAACATACATAGTTTAAAAAAGTACCATTTGAATTACAGCATTACTCAACGTCATCATTTTTTTTGACCATTATGTTTACTTTAACTAGAATTATTAGTTCACCCAATCGATGTATTAGTAGAACAAAAAACGACCCCTGAAAAAAAACGTAAATCAACTAGGATTAATCAGAAAGTTAGTTAAGTTTAACCTATCTTCTTCTCGTTTTCTAAGTTTTTATGTCTATACATAAAATTAATTATGTGTATACATTAATATTATTAATAAAAATACGTCATTGATAAATAAATAAATGAATAAATAAAATCTTATTTCCATTATGCAATTATACAATAGCTTTAGATGCGTCATCATGGATTCAACTTTACAATGTGAATTAAAATATTCACTTAAGTTATAAGAAGGTTCTTCTAATAATTTTTTTTCTTTCTTTTTATTAAATTTATCAACAATAAGCATTTTTATTTTTTCCGGTAGTTTATTGTAAATATTGACGTCTAACACATTCTGCCCTACCTCAGCTTTAGTCAGCCTGTGCTTCGGAATGGTAAGTTGATCTCTTTTTTTTTGTGTCATAACTATGATTGTAGCCACTTGTTTTAAAACTATTTACATTTTCTTTTATGAATATTAAAACATATTATATATATATATATATATAATATATATATATATATATATATATATATATATATATATATATATATATATATAGATATTTACAATTGTCATTACAGACATACTTTTAAAAATGGGTTTAAAATGATCTCGGTAACCTGACCATTAATAATTCTTAATGCTTTTTTTGCAGGAGTAGGAGACTGGTGATGGTGTGGCCCCACAAGATGATACTATAAGCCAGTATGCTCTGTATCATTGACAAGTAAACTATTCTTAACATGGTTTCTGGCAAGGACTTTCTAAGCTTTCTCAGTACAAATATATAAGTTGAGATTTTACTATGGAGCTGTTTAATGTGTGCTGTCCAACACAGTTTAAAGTCCAGTGTTATTCCAAGCATCTTGATTGATTTGTTTTTTTCGGGATCAGAATGACATATTTTCGTTCCAAACAATATCTTTTGAGTCTTGGTTGAATTTAATTAAAAAATTATTTGATGTGAACCAATGACTAATATTTTCTTCCCTCATTGCTGCTATACCTCTCAGAGAGTCCTTACTCTTATGTGTATGTAGAACCGAGTTATCATCCACAAATGTGATAAGATAAGCTTGGTTAACAAAAAAGCTGTGACGTAAAATTAGCCATATCGTGTTTTCTAAAAATGTTTGGATGATATTAGGTCTTAATAATAATAGATCTTGCTGCATGATTATTGTTGTATAGTTGCATGGCCAAAACATAATATAAGGTCTTTATAATAATAGAGCTTGCTGTATTATTATTGTTGGATAGTTGCATGACCCATACATAATATAAAAGCTTAATAATAATAGATCTTGCTGCATGATTATTGTTGGATAGTTGCATGGCCCATACATAATATAAGGTCTTAATAATAATAGATCTTGCTGTATTATTATTGTTGGATAGTTGTATAGCCCATACATAATGTAAGGTCTTAATAATAATAGATCTTGCTGCATGATTATTGTTGGATAGTTGGATGACCCATACATAATATAAGGTCTCAATAATAATAGATCTTGCTGCATGATTATTGTTGGATAGTTGCATGGCCCATACATAATATAAGGTCTTAATATAATAGATCTTGCTGATGATTATTGTTGGATAGTTGTTAGCCCATACATAATATAAGGTCATAGATCTTGCTGCATGTTATTGTTGGATAGTTGCATGACCCATACATAATATAAGGTCTTAATAGTAATAATAGATCTTGCTGCATGATTATTGTTGGATAGTTGTATGACCCATACATAATATAAGGTCTTAATAATAATAGATCTTGCTGCATGATTATTGTTGGATAGTTGCATGGACAAACATAATATAAGGTCTTAATAATAATAGATCTTGCTGCATGATTATTGTTGGATAGTTGTATGGTAAGGTCTTAATAATAATAGATCTTGCTCATGATTATTGTTGATATGTATAGCCATACATAATATAAGGTCTTAATAATAATAATAGATCTTGCTGCATGATTATTGTTGGATAGTTGCATGACCCATACATAATAAGGTCATCTTGCTGCATGATTAATAGTTGTATGACCCATACATAATATAAGGTCTTAATAATAATAGATCTTGCTGCATGATTATTGTTGGATAGTTGCATGGACAAACATAATATAAGGTCTTAATAATAATAGATCTTGCTGCATGATTATTGTGGATAGTTGCATGGACAAACATAATATAGGTCTTAATAATAATAGATCTTGCTGCATGATTATTGTTGGATAGTTGCATGGACAAACATAATATAAGGTCTTAATAATAATAGATCTTGCTGCATGAATATTGTAGGTGAAGCTCCTAAAATGTCCACTATGTGGGCGCTAGTGGTATACTACAAAGTTATTAATAATCAACTTCAACTTCAATTAATTCAATAATCATAAGTGTTAAATAATCATGGATTATTAAAGCCAGAATTAAAACTTTTGGCCAACGATTCAATCGAAAGAAGTTCACCTGTAAATGTTTAAACATTATACTGTTGTTCTTCTTAATAGTTATTTACTGTTACTACCCCTAAAAATAATAGTGAAGGCTCCTTTTACTGTCTGCAACATAAATATATCCTATGTATATATAGTCGACCCATAAAATAAATACCTTATTCGTCTAGTCCACCTCTGGGAGCCATTTGTCTAGTCTGCCTCTGGGAGCCATTTGTCTAGTTTACATCTGGGAACCATTTGTCTAGTCCACCTCTGGGAGCCATTTGTCTAGTCCACCTCTGGGAGCCATTAGTCTAGTCCACCTCTGGGAGCCATTATTCTAGTCCGCCTCTGGGAGCCATTTGTCTAGTTGTTATGAAATTGTCCAAAGAAGGTCTTTGAGTAACCTTCTTCAGGGGGGATAGTCAGGCAAAAGGAGGGGGGGGGGGGGTAATATAATACCCATAATTCTAGAAACTGAATTGGACTATTATACTTATTACTTAGTTTTCACCTACTGCGAGATGGGATGACAGTATTTTGTATGTTACTCATTAGATCTGCTAATTTTGGTATAAATAACCAAAATATTGATCTTAAACTATAGAAGACAATATACAAAAACATAATATGCTAATGAATTGATATAAAAAAACATATTATATGAGTTATACTTTACAGTGTATAGAAGAAATAATGTTTTTTGAACATTTTTTCAGTAAAAATATTTATGTTCACCATTAAATATGACAGTAGGGACAAAATAAGATCATTTCAGGTCATAATGATAAGTTCATAGTCAGAATAATAAATAATACTTTGAATCCTGCCAAGTTTGTAGTGTATAGCTAGTGTGTTAAGTATTGTTTTTACCAAGAAAATAATGTAAAAATTACAATTTGTAATTATAAAAAAAATAATTTGTAAAAAAAAAATTTGTTACGAAAATCTCAATTTTGACGATCTCAATATATATTATATATATATATATATATATATATATATATATATATATATTATATATATATATATATATATATATATATATATATATATATATATTATATATATATATATTATATATATCAAAACACAGGCCACAGGGAGGTTGGGTACAAATAAAGCGCAACAACGATATAGTACTGATAAAGTACAACAACCCCCCACAGGGGGTAAAGTTGTTGTACTTTATTAGTTCGTCTTATTACTGGTTTATATAAGTGGAATACTGCCACGATATAAACGAATTTTCAATTGTATTTGAGAAAAAACATAATTTGTTAATATTATGTCAATCATAATGCAAAATTATTATTTATTTAAAAAAAAAAATTACAGGCGTGCTAAATTTCAATTTTTCTATGCCGGTTAATTACAACATAAAAAATGATATCCGGAAGCACAACTAAAAAGTAAATGAGAATAAAAGTAAAAAACAGTTATGGACGTATAAAGAATGCATAATGCGGTCCTTTGAGTCCTATTGAGCCCAATTTTAAAAACACACAAGGTTTGTTTCTAAGGATAGATTCTGATTCTATGGTCAAAATAAATAACTTTTAAATCTTGAAGAATTTTCTATTTCTTACTAGAAAAACGGAGATTTTGCATCTGCATTGTAGGTATCTCTTATTTTGGTATTATTACTACAAAACCTGGTATGATGGTCAAAATTAAAAATCAAAGGCAGTATTGAAAACTAGACACATGCCTCTATCGACTTTCCTTTGGGTGTTTTTTATGTTTACCCAGAGCCCTATGACTTATGGATTGTTGAACTTGAAAAAACAAAAATGTAATGGATTTTTCGTCAATTTTCGAGACTCGTTTCTTTTTTACTTTATGAAAAATGTTCCGATTTGGATCGGATCTGTACCTAGATTTAATATTTAATGCTCTCTTTAGGAAGCTTGAAGATGTCCCGCTATTTTACTTTTTAAGGTATGCTCAAACAACAATTTTTTGATCCGATTTTATTGTTTTTAGCTAACGTTGAAATGTTGATACATAACTCATAATTTCAAGACATTATATTTTTTTATTAGAAATAACTCAGCAGCTTATGACGCAATTTCTTCTCAACCTACTAACTTCCTTTTTTTCTCCATAAACGAAAGCTCTTCGCCCAGAGATTCATTAATTGTAGTATTGTTATTAATACATTTGAAATTTTGTTTATATCGTGGCAGTATGGCACTTATATAAACTAGACACTAGACAACACTAATATAGGACAACAATCATGTGGCCGCGAAGCGGTTTCTAGCGACGACGCCGCGTATCACCACGGCGTCTTGATCAAAGGACAAGAGGCCGAGGAGTTCTCTTATTTTTTTTCTAAACATCTCTTCTGAATTATTTCCTAAAATAATAACTTCTTATTCAGAAATAATAAGCGCCTAATAAATCTAGTGTATACTAAATTTACAATAGATACCTATAGATACCGGGGTTGCAATTATAGCAAAACAACGTATTTCTTTTATTAAGGGCCCGATGGTGTGAAAGTATTCCGCATTCTTTTCCCAAAAGTAATACTCCAAGTGGGAGTAGTTCCCCTTGTTTAGGAGTATATTTTTAGATCATTTTCTCTTACTTGTAGTTGCTCAAGAACAGTGGCGGCGCCAGCAATTTTTTTTTCAGGGAAATATTACATTTTAAAGCGAAACTTCTTTGCTGAAAACAAATGTTTGGAATTTTAGAACAAATTATTGTGGGGCGTTGAAAGAACTTTGAGATGAGAAAAAAGTCTCTAATTAGTGCGTACATAATAATAACTCTTTATTCATTTATCATTCAAAAAAATTGAAATATTGTCGGCTAAAGTTAAAAAAGTTTTATTATATATATATATATATTTATATATATATATATATATATATATATATATAATATATATATATATTGAGAGAGAGAGAGAGAGAGAGGAGTATAGTGGTAACATACATTATATATATATATATATATATATATATATATATATAATATATATATATATATATATATATATATATATATATATATATATATATATATATATTATTATATATAGAGAGAGAGAGAGAGAGAGAGAGAGAGTATAGTGGTAAAATACATATATATGTATATATATATATATATATATATATATATATATATTATATTATATATATATATATATATATATATATGTATATCATGGTCATATATTTTGTATTCGGAATCAGGTGGTCAAACGGAATTGACCCCGTTCTGCCACTTTCCTGCCGACGATCAATTAATTTGCTAAAAACAAACACACACATTCACAGACTGTGATTTGAAAATATAAAAATTCGCTGATAAAAATAACCCTACTCGTATTAATTGTATTCTATAATTGTATTCAGAGAGAAATTTTTACTTATTTAGAGGTATATTTTTGAAAAGAACATTGAAATTATGTATAATTTTAATGTACTCGTGGTCATATTTGATTCTAACAGAGTAATTTTTTGTTCGCTACGCCTTTCACTATGATTCTTTCAGGTTTGAATGATGCTGCTAGCTATATTCATTTGGGAAGTTTTTACAGCCCCCCCCCCCTAAATATTATAGATAATATTCAGTTTTACAAGCCCCTCCCCTCTGGTCTTCATATGTTCCGGTTTGTTCTCTCCAAACAACTCGGCTGGATACGCCACAAACTAGACTTACTATTTTCCAAACTAATATCTTATTATTCAGAATTCATAAGCGCCTAATAAATCCTATGTATACTAAACTTACAATACATAAATGTATTACAAAACAACGTATTACTTGTATATAGGGAGTAGTTTTCCCTTATTTATTATATAGTTTTGGGTCATTTTTCTCCAAGGGAGGGGCTAGTAGTAGTAGTAGTAATATGGGGTGAGTGGTAGTAACTACCAGGCAAGTAGGCCACGTTGTTGGGCCCTTTTTGCCAGCTCCCTAAGATAGTGTTTTACTCCTTTTAATTTCAAGCGTAGGTATATTTCCTCTAATCTAGACAGAAGAACCGTGAATTTCTATGGTTCCTCTCATGCTTTTTCAAGCAATCATTTTCACTGACTCTTATAGTCTAGTGAAAACTGGGAACAACGCGTGCTCTCACTGTTAAACCAAACCTCCACACACTTTAAACTACAAGGCAGAAACAGTATAGTATTATAATGAATCTACAATGAGGGTCCTAAATTTTGCCTATACCCAGTTTCATTTAGGGTAAGGGATCTTTAACGAGTTCCTGACAACGCACAGGCTCGAGACCACCGGCTTTACGTCCCTTCTGAAGGACGTGGTATGCAGAATTTTTATCCCTGTCATAAAAATCCTAGAGGCCCGTGCTGGGATTGAGCCCATGACTAAAGTCCATTCATTCCGTGTATCTTACCTCGGAAAAAACAAGTTGTTACTCCCAGTTTTTCAAGTTAAAATAAGGTTACAACTGGGTCTAGGCGTTTATCGCTACTGTACAGCAACTTGACTGCACATTCTAGCTACAAAATGAAAGAGTTTTGGCGCGATTGGTCTTTGCGACTGTACACCAAAGCTACAAAAAATTGTAGCTAAGATGTCCAGTCGCGAAGACGACCTTTTAAGACTTTTTGATATTTGACGCTAGAACGCTCTTTCGCGTTAACATCTTTAACATTTGCGCTACAAGTTTACTACAAACCCAGGTTCATGCACAACTACTACAACAAACTAGGGAAGCCTACTGGATTCCCTTTGCAATGTTCTCAGTGGGTTCAACTATCGCACTTGATAAGATCCTTAGATTTGTATGCTGTGTTTACATACAAAACTGTATCAACCGCTGACTCTTCATTTACATATCACATTAATATTTTCGTTTAGGAATCAATCTAATGGATATCTGAAGGGAGTAGATTAGTTTAAATGCTTTAAGTTGACTGAAACTGATACAGATAAAATTTACTGACCCATTTACTTATACGTACCAGTTTGAAGAATCTTACAATTTGAAATAACTGTGCCAGTGGTTGCCCGGGGATTTATTAAAAAATCCGTTTTAAAGAATTATGTATTCCAAATGTAATTGATGTATCAATAAATATTATTGATTAATCATAACTATATTAAATGTATAAAATAATATAACAATATTAAACTATAAAAACATAAAATCGAATTTAATAAATTAAGGAGACATTAAACATTTATATTATTTTTTATATTAATTAATATACATTAACATTTATATTAATTACATCCTAACATATACATACTATATACATAACAATAACATTTAATTTTAAACAATTATATTTTATGGAACTAATGAATGAGCCCCAAAACCTATAGCAATAGATTCTATTTTTTAGTAACATTTAAATTTTTTATGTCAATGAAATTTAATGATAAATCTGAGATGATGTTAATATCATTGTGATGCACAATGAAAACTGAGAGACCAGATAGATGTTTGTCTAAGAGGCTACCGCCCGCACCTGAGAGACCAGATAGATGTTTGTCTAAGAGGCTACCGCCCGCACCTCTAAGAGGCTACCGCCCGCACCTGAGAGACCAGATAGATGTTTTGTCTAAGAGGCTACCGCCCGCACCTGAGAGACCAGATAGATGTTTTGTCTAAGAGGCTACCGCCCGCACCTGAGAGACCAGATAGATGTTTTGTCTAAGAGGCTCCGCCCGCACCTATAGTGTCTAAGAGGCTACCGCCCGCACCTGAGAGACCAGATAGATGGTTTGTCTAAGAGGCTACCGCCCGCACCTGAGAGACCTAGCCTGTGAGAATCGTATCACACATCACAGATTAGGGTCTCAGGGAGTGGGAGGCAAACCACTGTCTTCTTTTATGTTTCCTTCTAAATGTATTCAATACAACCTGGAAACATATGAACAGTTATATCATATCATTATTTATTGCAAGATTTATGATACATCAATGTAAATCACCTTTTAGCTGTCGTTCTTCCAGTAGGGAGATTTTTTTTATTAGGAAAATTTATTTCCTGTACTAATTATTTCTTCAAAAATGTAAACTTATTGAAAAAAGAAAACCATACGTACAGTCAAGCTGATAAAATGTATAAGGTGATTCAATTGGAGGGTTTTATGAATGAAATCATTTTTTTACCTGTTAGGTTATAGTCCAAAATTGACTTCATTGCAGGAATAAATAGTCAATTTTCAATGTTGAACGTTTAAACCAATTCCTGCAATGACGTCACGCGTCATTCATAAAAAAAAGTCAGGTTATAACCTCCGAATGCGTTTGGTTTGTTTACATCGAATTGAATCACCTTATAAATTTCTAACATATTACAGTACAGGGTCATGAATCTTTATTACTTTCATAAAGAATAAAATTCAGACACATTTTGTAGCAGTGAATATTGTCAAAAAGCAAGGTGAATTAATTATAGAGGTGGGATCATATCAAATAAAAAAGTTTCAGTATATAAAACCACGCTCATATTCTCACATGTCTCAGGGGAGTTGTGACGTAGCCCGGTAACCTAATGGTACTTTAGTTTCAGGTTGTATGGACTTCCATTCACACCAGATCTCCAGGGGACGTCATCCTCCTAAGTGCCGACGGAAAAACATGAATCCTATAATTCCTCTTAAGATCCCATCTCTATTAATACGCCTTGGTCATTTACGGGTTTTTCTGAAGATATTTTTTTTACCTTATTAAATAATATCTCGTGTAAGGGGTCACTAATGGTACACTATTAAACAAAAACTTAGTTTAAAGGAACGAATAATCAGAAATTTTTCTCCAAAATTAACGTTGGTATTCTCTATCGCAGCGAATAGAGGTATTTTAAAGGATGTCCATTTAAGTTTAAGCATATCGACGGAATTTTAACTCTATTGCTTTAGGGTCTGTATTACTATATGGGGTGCATATAGTACAATGTTTCATGCTAAGTACTTGAGTCAGAATGGACGGAATCTAAGCACGAGACTATCAGAACTTTAAAAAGGACTTCCAGCGAGTTCTACCTGCACCTTACTACATCTATGCACGTCATACTGCTGGTATTATTCACTCTATATAGGAACTAAGACATGGGTAGCGATGTTAATCTTAACGAAAGAGGGGAGAGAGCTTCTCTTGTCGACTCACTGCTTTAAGCACCACACCGTTCCCTTTCCCTGTCAGCACGTCTGTTTCCAGCTTACTCAAATCTGAAAATTAGGAATATATGTAACTACAACTTTCTTTCTTTACCTTGAATATTATTTATTTTTTGTTTTCTTTATTTTTTTACGTAATTATTTCTTGTCGGCTGACAGTCCTAGGACTAAGCCTAAATCGCAAGTGAAGCATTTTTATTGTAATGTATATTATTTAAATAAACATGTTTAAAAACTATAACACGTAATTAATTCTTATGCTATGTTGATTTTTTAACTATTTTTATTGTTCATATTTGTTTTTAAATAATTGCGAGTGGTTTTCCCCTCTTATAAAGCAGTTTTTGCAGAAGTTCTTGGAGTTTTGTGAAACATCGCTCTCTTTGGAAGTGGTTTTGTCCCCTCCGATGAAGCATATTTTCCAAAAGATCTGTGTGAAACATAGCCTTCTTTGGGAGTGGTTTAAAAAAAGAGCAATAAAATAATTGATTATTTTGCGGACAGCAAAATCCACCACCAAATTTTTAAGGGGGACCTGACCAAAATATTTTTTTTATTGTTTCTAAATCTGTTTCAGGTCAAAAGAAACTGTGTTGATCATTAAGCAGCATTCCCAAAATTATATATATATATATATATATATATATATATATATATATATATATATATATATATATATATATTATATATATATATATATATATTGCGATTATTTATATATATATATATATATATATATATATATATATATATATATGTGTGTGTGTGTGTGTGTGTAAAAGATCTACCTGTGTAGGAACGAAACTTGGCACATGGCGAAATGTTAAGAGGGTTACGAGGCCTATTGTTTGGAAAATAGTTATTTATGCCATAAGGCTGAGAAGTGTGTCTTTATGTCACGGCAATTAGATTTACCGACGAGCGAAGCGAGTCGGGAAAAATTGCCAAGACATAAAGACATTCTCAGCCGAATGGCATACACTATTTTTTTTGAGGTAGCACTCATTAAATAAATTGCGCTATATACTTAATTGAAACGTCCAATTAACTCCATATTATCGTCGTCATTGAATTCATCCATAGCTTCACACTTTTACTCAAAAATGTAAAAGCTTTACAAATAAACACACAAATTGTCAATTAAAACACCTTTTAAAAACGAATAAAAAATTAGTCTACGAACAAAAACAGAAACAAAATGAATGTTTTTAAAGAAATCTCATGAGGGTTTAACACAGATTGTTTTTTTGAACACGCTACATTACAGTAATGGCGGCAATATATGAATTACTTTTACGTCCTAGGAGTTTTTTTACATTCATTATTGTCCTCGGAGGTGAAAAGTACTAAATAACCTCCTAGTACAATAATGATTGGCTTCTCATCCTAAAAACGGTCCAATAAAGTGCTCAATTACGTACTACCTCAAAAAAACCATATTATTAACCATTCTAAGTAACTTAATTATGACGTCATCAGCTATTAAAATTAAAGTTTTCCTTTCGTATACAGTGGGTTTAAGAAACTTTTTTAGCACTACATACACCTCATTGTATGTATATAAACGTCTATATATACAAACGTCTATATATATAAACGTATCATATCGGGCGGTGATACATGGCAAAATGCCATGTATCATTAGTATTAATGTAAACATTAATACTAAAACAACGATTGTGTGGACTTGAAGAGGTCATAACGAGGCGGCGATAATTCGTTAAATACATGGCAGAAAACCATTAAAAAATAATAATAAAACAACATATAATACAAAACAACGTGGCCACGAAGCGGCCACAAGGAGGCCCTCGGGCTGAAGCATTCCGAGGGGGCGAGGCCGTGTAGCGGCTACGGGTCGACTTATTTCCGACATAGATAGCAAGATGTGAAATTCCTCGCAGAGTCGATGAACCCCTTAGCCCTACTAAAAACTAAAATTAAATAACTTGAATGACATCTTGACAAAATAATTTACGTCAGGGGTTCCCAAAACTCCAGCTAAGGGGGACCATCTACCATCGAGCTAAATTTTGGCGTATATTGTAACAGGAGTGAGTATATAACATTTCTTTTCTGAGTTGCCCCATTGCAGTAGGAGTTAGTTAATTCATTAAATATTTTCTGTCCTAATTATACAAAATAGCAGATTTTTGTTTAAAATTAATGAGTAACAAATCATGCGAGCTTAAGAAACTTTTGCTCTTTTTAATTGATTTTTTCTAAATTTAAAAAAAAATAAACGGCGCCGCTTAAGCTACTTTCTTTAATTTTTTCCTCCATTTTTTGGATCTTGGGGGGGGGGCGATCGTCTCCCTTGTATTCGCGCCTGTGCACCTTGGGAGTTAAATGCTATATTCCCCCTTACAATTACAACCTAGGCTTCGCCTCAGGAGTCAATGGTCTTAATTCCATTATTTTTCCATGGTTTTACCTCGGGATTTAAATGATTGGTTCTCTCGGCTTTAGCCTTAGGAACCAACAAACTGTTCAAGAAAAAAATAGCACTCTTAACTCCCTTGGTGTATAGATAACTATTTTTTTACGAAAACATTACCCCCTGATAAAATTTATGGGGGGAATCATAGGTCAAATCCTATGATTTTTTAATCCTAAAAAATAAAGTTAAAACATTTTAAATTAAAGTGAATTTATTCCTAAATTCACTTTAGATTTTTTCAATAAAAAAGTATAGACAATATAAAAATTGATAAGAATAGCTGAATCTATTAATTAAAATTCGCTCGGAATTTTTAATTATCATATGCAGCTAATTAAATAAAACTAATTAATTAGTTAATAAATTAAAATTTATTCTAATTAATAAAAATTAGAATAAATTCTTGACTATTTTACCACCGTGCCATGATTCGTGTGCATTCCTACTTATTAAAATCTCAAATTCGACATTCCTTTGCTGAACGCGGAACGAAAAATAAGCTAGCGAACGGTACTTTTATACCAAAATGGATTTTGGTGTGAATGGATTGTTTGAATTTTTTGGATGCCCTTTAACATTCTTTATCAATAAAATCTTAAAATGTTGGAAGTACCGCAGAAATGACAGCTTGCGAGAGGTATACACAATACGTCGACTCCCTTTACAGCTTTATCTACACCACGTAACTTTTTTACTTCTTTGCCTTTTCATTGAACAGACGTCCAACATTGGGAGCCGTACAAAAAGTCATAATATCTTGCCAAAAACCACTTGCGTGGTAAAAAAAAATTTCCGGCCAAGTCCTTGATCCAAAAAAAGTTGTGTTGTCCACTTTTCTGCTCTGCCAAGTCATGTTAGTTTATATTGGAAACGGTTATTGGCGTTTCGAAGTGAAGCTGTTTGGTTGTCTAATACTAAAGGGTCTTATTTAAATTGAGAGGTAATCATCAGCTTCTTCTGCTTGGCGGCGTGCCGGCAGAGAGCATAAAAAATAAAGCTATTCAACCTTAGAGGAAGTGTTGGTGTAGTCCCTTATTATTTCATCCATTCATTAATTTTTTTTTTTTTGGTCCTGGATATATGGAAGTAAAACTGTTTCAATTATTACAACTGCTAAAATCTGTTATGATTTCTCTCCACGATCACCACTGATTTGTAAGATACCTCATTAAATAGCAGAATGAGCTATAAAGCTTGTTCACAGTGCTGGCACGTCGACATATAATATATATATATATATATATATATATATATATATATTATATATATATATGTGTGTGTGTGTGTGTGTGTGTGTGTGTGTAAGTATGTATGTATGTATCTTTAGAAAAAACTAGACCCCCTACAATCATTACAGAACTTCCTATAGGCACAAATAGATGTAATAAACCTAGATGCCTTACCTGTGACCTAGTTGTTTCTGTTCTATGCATTACCAGCCCTGTAAACAACATAACTCTGCCTGTTAATGCCAGATCTCCATGCATCTTTTCGAATTGTGCTTATTTGTGAATAATTTAACAATAATTTCAAAGAATTTAATATAAAACCATTAAACTATCACGTACATATTAAAGTATGAAAACTCGATAAAAAGTAAAACTCCACTAATGTTATCAGGGTTGCCAATAAAATAAAGTAAAAAAACGTAAATCCTAAAAGGCGCATGCGCAGTTATTCCTATTTTACATAGAGATATTATTACTAGAGGGGCCCTATAGGTTGAATTATGAAACATAAAAAAAGTAACCTGAACATCCTTGAGTATTAAACTGCATGGCTTCCGCGGTTATTGTCATGAAGATTTAGGTCTTCCGGTGGTGACCTCGTCAATGTAGATGAAGAATCCGACGTTTCGCTTCCACTGTGGGAGCCATCTTTTGGGATGTAGGACATCATGGATAGAAACACAATGCTCTACAAAACTGAACTCAGGGAACTAAAACTGAACTCATGGAGTTCATTTTTTGTAGAGCATTGTGTTTCTATCCATGATGTCCTACATCCCTGAACATGCCCCCCATCAGTGGAAGCGAAACGTCGGATTCTTCGTCTACATTGACGTGGTCACTACCAGAAAACCTAAACCTTCATCCTTGAGTATTGATATGATGAAATAAACATTAAAAAATGCAGTAACTTATATAATACAATGTTCATATAATAGGAAACAAAACCCAAACAATGCGGAAAAAATCGAAAACGATTGATTTGTTATCACCTTAACTTACTCTTAGAGGAGGTTTTGATAAGGTTATAGAGCCCCCTTAAGCCCCAAAAAAATGTTTCAGGCCTCTCAATGTATTAAGATAAGCTATGCCCCCTCTAGTATATATCTCTATGCAATTTTAGCTATTTTTATTTTTGAGCCAGCTATCAGCTGATCACCAAGTCTGGTGGAGTTTCCCTACTTGGTTTATATATTACTTTAGTCTAGGGTGTTATAACATAGCATTTGCTTTGCTTGTCCTAAGATTGTCATGATTATCCAAAGTCTAAGGAGTTATGACTTTGGACTCACTTTGCTCGTCCTCATGATTACCCAAATCTTCAGGTAAATTATTAGGTAAACAAATCTAGGGTCGGCGGGAAAAATCACATAAGTCATTATTATAATAATTATTTTATCAAATTGAGAAAAATTTGGATTTAGTCATAATGTATTTTATCTATTCGGGCAGCGAGACTGAAGTAATGTCACCTTATACTTTGGATAATCATGACAATTTGAGGACAAGCGAAGCGAATGCTACGTTATAATACTCATTTATCTTATTTAACAATATTTTTGACTTAAATGGTTTTTACGTTTAATTAAATAAGGTCTGAAAAATACTTTAATCATATAAAACAATTTTGATATATTTGGCTTACGTGCTTTTTCTTGCTGACCCTAGAATTATCCAGGGTGTTATAGTCTTAGGTTAATTAAAGCTTAAAGAAATAATACAGCAGATAGACATTAATTCAAATATAATATGGGATATGCATTAATATCATGTTCACGAATGCATTAAAAACCTGTGATTATTCTTGGGAGCCTAGTTTTTTTATTAGCAGTTCTTTATAAGAATATTAGCACAATATTTTATCAATGTATCACATGATTTGATCATTTAAATTTTATGTGGTGAAACATCATGATTTTGCCAGATGTAAACAACCTTTTACATATTACTACACACAAATAAATATATATGTTTGCCTATAACTTATAAACTTTAAGTTAAATACCTATAGAATTTCTACTAATGTTTCTTTATAAGTTTCACTACCTGAAAATATGTCAAAAAGGAGTATGAAAATAAAAAATATTTGGTCAATAAAATTTTTAAAATGTAATAATCAATATTTTTTAAATGCCAACCAATATCAAAATTCAATTGTGTAGATATATTGACCACATGTTCACTTTTGTCAAATCGAACAGTCAAATTTATATTTTTAATAAATTTTTTGATGACTCAGCAAAATAAGTTATATAGTTAGAACAAATATCATCTTCTGGGCAGCACATCTAGACCTAGTTTAATTTTTGTGCCAGGTTTAACCCTCTAGCATTAACAAAATGGGAGTTGTGTGTGACACAGACAGACAGCATGATGAAAACCACTCAGAAGGCTATGGAAAAGTCTGAAACTAGGCCTCTGCTGTTTTTAGTTTATATAAATCTAAATCTATGTAATGTAGGTCGATGTAAACTAAATTTATTAGGAGGAATAATAAGATTCGCAGATGACACTGCTATATTTTGCACTAATACACCTGGGTGAATGTATTTAATAATGCTATTAAACTGTTACTAATTTGGATGTCATACAATGTTACTCTTAATTATATATCACCACACAGTAAAAGAAACGGACCTCCGATAGATCTCAATTTAACTTTCCTAAATTTTAATATATATATATTTTACAAATCTTGAAATATTATTTGTTTAAATTCCTTAACAGACTTGTAAAAAATGCCCACACAAAAAAACCTAAATTATCCTTAAACCAAAAAACCCCCCATCACACCCAAAAAAATGAATAATATTCATACCATAACAAGAAGTAACCCCCTCCCCTCCCTCAATACTATTCTGGTACCAGATGCTGACACACATAGATGACAAACCAAATGACATTGGATAAAAGCCTCATATGGCGAGGAAAAGTTACAAAATAGCACACACCAGATTTTTAATTATTGAAGTAAATATGTTAATACCTAAACATAGCCAACTTTACTCTTAAATTTGTTTTAATAAAATATTGAATTTTTATTCTTAAAATCAGGCTTTTAAAAGAAAGGTTTTTCCAGAACAAAACAAAAACTAGAGTACCTAAATAATCAGAGTAGAAACAATTTTAAAACTGTCTCAAATTGTGCTTTGCAAAGAATTGATAATAGTCCAAGAGCCAGGTCTAAAAAATGTGACTCATTTAGTACTACTTCAAACCAAATTTCTCTGAAAATATACCTTTAATTCTGCCAATCCAGAGTGGAGGCCATATGATTGCGCAGTTTTCTTGTAATAAGTGGTTCCCTGTAGGTCGTGAGCACAACACGAAGAGTACTTTTTTAAAGCTGATAAAATTTCCTATAAAACGAGACTTTTTTCGTCATAATTGGAATTTGTGCAATTTTCTAAAATTTTGAGCATGTGCCATCATATGAATAGCATGTGGCCCACTCTGGATTGGCAGACAGTGTTTTTTCTTCATAATTTAAGGTATATATTTTCAGAACTATTTGGTTTGAAGTAGTACAAAATGAGTAACCTTTTTTCAGGTCCGGCTCTTGGACTATTAGAAAAGAAGCTCTTAAACCTCACTGAGCACAACACTGGGGTTTCTTACCTGCCAAAATTGATTTTTGTTCATTTATAAAACAAAATAAATTATTTGTAAACATTTTAGAAGTTATGAGGGAAAAT
Source organism: Microvelia longipes (assembly GCA_018340805.1). NCBI lineage: Eukaryota > Metazoa > Arthropoda > Insecta > Hemiptera > Veliidae > Microvelia > Microvelia longipes. The sequence goes on along the minus strand of JACMZG010000002.1, from coordinate 12,810,490 downwards.
CCACGCAATATGGTATTGTAACATTCTGAAGCGCGTTCAGTAGTTTTTCAATTTTTTTGTAATCAATCAATCTTTTAGAATAATACTATATATAGAAGAAGCACTACTGATAACACAAAAGCTGATTCACTAATAGCTTAACTAAGGCTGCCAACCAAACAAACCAATATATTTTTTAATAAAATAGGCAATACTTCTGGTTGTTAAAGCATTAATTAAATTATCAATAAATGCTCTATTACTTATCAACTATAAATGTTTCAAATGCTTCATTGTAATTTTTTCAGTATTAAAAATTGTATTTTAATGATTCTAATAAGAAATATGTTATAGGTACATTATGAAGATGGCCGATAGCTTTGATTTGTATTTTGTTTGCACATGAAATAACAAAAGTCATCACAGAGGGATTACTCTTTGAATTGTTCTCTTATTTACATTCGATCGTTTTCTTATAAGTTTTTATGAAATATTAAATCTTTGCTTAATATAAATTGTATGTGACTTTTCTACTGTTTGTTTATTAATAAACTTTTAAAGATTTTTTTAATACAGTGGTTTGTAGTGCTGTTAATCGCCACAAGAGATTCAAAAGAAATGTGAGCATTAGTTTTCATAGCAAGCCTTCCTAAGAGTGAAAAAGGAATGTAAAAACATCAGTAGGAGATATATCCTTAGAGTGAGCGTGAATGGAGTCCATTATAAATAATGAAAGAAAAGAAGTCTCTCCACAAAATAAAACTTTATTGGCAAAGCGCTTTCAACCTAACTAGAGGTCATCATCAGTGCAAAACCTAACAAACAAGCAAATAAAATAAGTAAAACACGAAAGAATTATTAAACAAAAGATGAGCAAAAGTATGAATGGAGACAAAAATAAATTACAAAAAACGTAATAAATAAAATAAGCAAAAATAAATAAAATAACTACCGTTGAGATGTAAAGAAGAAGAGAAACAACGGTAGTTATTTTATTTATTTTTGCTTATTTTATTTATTACGTTTTTTGTAATTTATTTTTGTCTCCATTCATACTTTTGCTCATCTTTTGTTTAATAATTCTTTCGTGTTTTACTTATTTTATTTGCTTGTTTGTTAGGTTTTGCACTGATGATGACCTCTAGTTAGGTTGAAAGCGCTTTGCCAATAAAGTTTTATTTTGTGGAGAGACTTCTTTTCTTTCATTATCAGTAGGAGAGGTGAAATATTCAAGAAAGTAAATATTTGATTATTCTATATCATAAAAAATTATACTAACTTTATACAAAAAAATAATAATGGAGGGCTAGGGCACCAACACAAAAACAAAGCAAAAATTTGTTGTTAGGGTGGTACCCCTACTGAAGACCAGCAGTGTTATCAGTGGAATTCCATTGTGTTTACAATCCTATGTTCCTTCTATACTAGTATTATTTTAGATTAATCTGCATTAAGAAAGATAAAAAAACCTGTACTCAAAACAAACCTAGTGCAGGTCTTATCATAAGATGAGAAAGATAAGATCTTGAAAAATTGTTCCAAATGCCACCAATCACTTTTGATTGGTTTTTACTCTGATTATATAGATATTCTAATTAAAACCTGGTCGAAAAAGGATTTTGACAAGGTTTCTCAACTAACGACCATCTTCATACAGTAAAGCAAGTAATAAATAGAAAAATGTAATGAGCATAATATACCATTATTTCTGAACTTCATAGATTTAAAAAAAGAATTTGATTCACTGAAGCATAGTGAAATCTGACCTGCGCTAAGAGAAGCTGGAGACAAAGAATATATAGAAATAATAAAAGAAATTTATAGGAATTGTGAAGCTTACATAGCCTTAGAAAAGGATGGCAAAAAGTTCAAAATAGAAAGAGAAATAAAACAAGGTTGTCCAGTATCTTCTGTTATCTTCAACTGCATCCTTGAAAGATCTTTTAAAGATCTAGTCTGGAGCAAACTCGGGATAGACATTCATGGGTACAAGCTAAACAATTTATGGTTTGCTGATGATGTCCTTCTCTTCTCTACAAGTAAAATTGAATTTAGAGCTATGATCAATTGTTTAATAGAAATATGTAAAAGGTTTGGTTTGAAGATAAACTGATTGAAGTAAAAAAAATGTCTGTATGCCAAGAGCCTCTGGAAGTTAATGAAGGTATTTTAGACAACACTGAAGAATATGTATATCTAGGTCAGTTAATATCTATGAGGGACTCAATGGAAAAAGAGATAAGCAGAATAAATATAGGATGGAAAATATTTACCAGTAATATCCCTAATAACATTAAAGTTAAAACTTTACATGGCTGCATATTCCCGGTAGTCAAACATGGTGCCTAACACAAAAACTGAATAATAAACTGGTAACACAATGCCAAATGACACGAACCATGATTAAGAACAGTAAGTTTGAAAAATACAAACTTCATCAAAAACTACGGTGGAAGAATCTTGATGAAAGAAAGACACAAACTGAAATGGAATTGGGCTGGGCATATATATAGAATGAACACTGATAGGTGGACTCGGCTTGCTACAGAATGGACTCCGTATGGTAGGACCAGAAACAGAGGAAGATCAGCTCGAAGATGGGACAATGAGTTTTCAGAAAGAATAGAAAAATTAGCTACTAATAGGCAAAGTTGAAAGAAGACTGTAAAAATTTGATTTAATTCATTTCTAGCCATTTTTTAAGGGCAATTTCATACATAGGCAATGTTTGAAATATCAAATTCTAGTTATTTTAAGTACATAAAAACAACAGCCTTACATTACTTCTAATCAGAGAGGCTTTTGTTTTTGTATAAAAAGTGTCAAAAAAGCCACTGAGTGTTATATTTTAAACCACTGATTTGCCCCCTTGTAAAAATTATACAATAAAATATATTGCCTTGATTCAAAACTTAGACAATCTATTTACACATAATTTCATTTACTATTGCAGCCATTCCCAACCCTTGGGTCGCGACCCAGATTGGGTCGCGAACGAAATTTTTTGGTCGCCAAATTTTCTATTATTAACAATCCAAAAATTACCAAGATTTATGTAAAAAGATTATTATAAGCAAATAACAGATTTGCTTAAACAGATATTATTTTTAGAAATTGATAATACTTTAAACATGCGATAACAAAAGAAGCCCCGGCCAAAACATTTCTTAGAAGTCCTTAACCGACAGAGGCACCCGCCTTTATCTAATTCTTGCTAACTTTGATGAATGTTATACCTATGATTATACTGTGTTTAAAAGTCTTATTACTTCTTTTAAAGGTTCGGGTTATTAAAATTATAATGTTCAATTATATGTGAATTTGGTTCTAACATACATCAATGTGGTTTAATTTCGCGTACAAGTTTTATAATTATAATTGTTTCACTAGTTTATTATTTTAGCGATTTCCTTTGGGAATAATTTCGCTCATGGAATAGGCGTCTTGGCGGAAGTCGAACCTCGGACCACGACACAAATCCGTTTCAGAGGTCCTAATGACGAAAACATACGTTTCGCGAGACTTTATATATGTATTTCTAGACACTTTCTTGTAAACACTCTCTCTTCCGAACTGATTATATTTTTTAATCAGACTTAGTAAACTCACCTTCGGGAGGACAGGTTTCAACCCTATTGAAACCAGGTTTTTGTGACGTCATTAACCCGTTTGCTGAATCAACGAAATTTTTATAAATCGGCAAATTTCAGGGTTAATATTTCACCGCAAAAAGGTCAATAGTTATGTTTTTGAGACGCTGAATTAACTTAAACCGGTCCGAAGTCGATACGACCACTAAGTTACCAAAAAGTCGAAAAACCCTAAAATTATCGAAACCAAAATTTCGGTCATGAAAATTAAATTTCGAGTAGGGTGTCGTTTTCCAGGTTTTTTGGGCCTCTGAGTTGAATGGCACTCAAACTCAGGGTACCTGGGATCAAATCCTAAAAATGCGCTAAAACCTTTAATGATAACTGACTAAGCTTAAAGATAAGTTACTAAGCTTTCAACTTGTGCAAAAATAGTGCGTACTTCTCATTTTAGAGGCATAGTTTTATACAACCAACTGGATAATTATGCGCATTTCTTTTGAAAAATACAGACAAAATGAGTTACGAGCAGTGCTAATTTTTATATTTAATTTAAATTTTTATTTTATTGCTATTATATAAATATAATATACTTCTTTTGAACTCCAATTAGTGTGTAGTTTTCTATTTAAGTATAAAAACCTCATGAAAATTAGGATTTGACGATGTATGTAGGGTCATAACTAGTTCGGCAATAAATAAAAACGCCTGCAATTTTCAGGTTATGCAAAATAAATTCATTTGGGTCGCCAAACTTTAGAAAAGTAAATTATAGGGTCGCGTTACTGAAAAGGTTGGGAAACGCTGATCTATTACATAATAAAACAATACATTTTACTACATTTTACAATATAAAATGTAGACCGTAAGCTAGAACCAAACCCTAAATATACTGATTCATTTTAGGGCAATGAAATATTAATTATTGAGCAATTAGTTTTCGGTCTTCAGTTGAAAGGACCAAGTTGTTCATAACTCAGTAATTTGCCAACTTTTTTATGTAGCTCACATCAACAACTTACCATCAAATAAATCTCGAAGTACCTTCACGCACCCGACTCTACCTGAAAGTCAAATAAACATCACCGTAACTGTGACAGAGCATGCAATGTGAATTTTATTTTATTTGTTGTTTTATTTATTAAATTTTATTGTTTAGTGGAAATTGTTTTTGTAAATCTGCCTTTGCTAAAATTAAATCTACAAACATTTAAAATGATTTTATAAACTTATGGAGAATTTTGTATGCAAATTTATTTCTACAAAATTCAGTTTCTTAAATGTAATTTATTTAAGCTATTTATTTGGCTACCACTTAAAATGTTCTAAAAATAAATAAAAAATTATTTATACTTTTAAATAAACATATTGATTAAGATCTTTAAAAAGTTAAATCCATTTTTTTACACACAATGTAATAAATAATTAATGCTTTTTTTAGACAAACACAAATGTAAAAGGACATTAATCCAAGTAATTCAAAATTTACTTTGAAAAAGTTCAAACTTGACATTAGTTTACATTTGTATCATGTAAACCTGTCATTAAAAAAACTGTAAAAGAATTTATGGACAAATTTTAGCTTAAATAAAATTAATTTGTTATGATTGTGTTCATGGTTTGAGATTCATTTAAAATTATTGTTAGTATTTGTGCTAATTATTGACTACTTAATTAAGCAGATAAAATGATAAGTTAGCAGTTTGAACTAAACAATTCATGCAAAATAAAATATGGACTAAGTGAATAGAATGGAAAAGTGAATTATGAGTTATTAATGGATTTTATATAAAAAGAAAAGTTGTTTAAAAAAATAATAATAATACACAATTTTTTAAATTTTATTATTTTAACTTAATTTCATACCTTAATTTAGATCGGCTTAAGAGAAAAGCCTTATTTATACATATTGAATAATAATTTTGTTGAGGTCTCTGATTTAAAATAGATGGGTCCAGATCTTAAGTTTTCAAAATCTTCACGAGTGCATGAAACTTTTGAAAAGATATGCCTTTTTAAGACTACTTTAAACAAGTGTTCTCTTCTCTTAAATCAATTATGCTTTGCCTCATAAATATATTGTGAAAATAATAATAAACTTTATTCATTTCAGCTATACTTTTATGAGTAAACTTTCAATAATAACTTATTTTTGTTGGCACTTGTGAGTTTCTACAAGTCCAAACAGAACAAATTGTACTTGATTTTTCTTTAACAAAAAAGCTGTATTTTTTTAATAAAAAAGTCATCATATAATGTGGAATTCCATAACAAAATTATAATTATAAATAAATTGTATTTATCAATATATTTAATTTTCAAACATATTTTCATTAATATACTATTTCCTTGACATTTTTCATTAGAATAATTAAACTCTAAAATTATTTAACTTTTTTTTTCTTTTCGAGTAGTTTCCTAGAGACATTAAGTTGATATTAAAGAAATAATACCATGCTGTATGTGATAGTATTAGTATCAGTCTCCATTATTATTAATAATTTTTGATATAGATACTTGATGGGACATTTTAGTGATAGTAATTGCGTCAAATCCAGACCAAAATGGGTTCCTTGTAATAGAGTTAAAACTATTGCCTTCAAGTTTCCTTCAATCAAGCTTATCTTTCAAGTTTTTAAAACTTTAACTCAATTATTGTAAATTTTCTACTAATGATTACAGCTAAATTGAGATCCAGTGAGTGCAGGAAAATATCATGACCCCATATAATTCTGATTAATATGATTAAGAAATAAAAAAAATTGAGAACGGGGTACCTCAGAACTTTTTTTATTTGCTATTTTTCAATTCTATTTTTGATTCCCTACCCTCATTTTCACCACTACCTAACCGCTCAGCTTGTCCTCAGAATATGGAAATCATCTAATCTATATTGCAATATATGTTCCAACTCGTTAGGAATTTCAATAAAAACATAAATTTGTAACAATTGTATTATTTCAATCACAAGAAACCTTTTTTTAGAAACAGACCCCTTTAAAACATATCTAATGAACATAAAATTTTTCACATGGTAATCTAGGTATGTGTGGTATCTGTGGTACCACACATGTACCAAAATGGTACATGTGGAAACTTTTTTATTATTTTATACTTCATGACACCTGACTCATCATACTGCAAAAAGAGCCTTAACACCAGCCATCAATAAAGAGGAACACCCAATAAAGGAACTGTTACCACAAGTAGCATATTACATGCCATGTATGTCTCCCAATTATATTTGTCAACTATTTATGTTTAGCAAAAATCAACATTATCAAAAAAATAATTTTAATGAAACCTTGTAAGAAGGATATACTAAACAGTTTGTATGTATTTGATTATATTGTGCTTTTGAGTTAGAATTTCAGTAATAAAATAAATGCCTACTTCAAATAGAAATTTTAAACATGAAATGAATTCAATTAAATATTGTTGTCTAATTAAATCTAAAGTGGAATTGTTGTAAAAAACAATTTTTTATTAACAAAAATTGTGTATTATTATTTTTTTTCTTTTCACTTTTTGCAATGTTTATTTTATTTTTATAATAAATTACTACTCCAACAAACAAACAAATTTCCACTGTAAAAAAAATAAAAATTAATTGAACAAAACAACAACAAAAATAAAACGAAAGCAGAACTATTCTTAAAAAGCTCTGCTTTATTTGAACAAAAGGCAAAATAATAAAATAAAAAACAAAATAAATTTTGGTTTTTTTAAAGAAATTTTCAAATTTATTTTTTTGGAATAAAAATATTACAAAACTTTCAATCTTTCAAAAGATATGAAAGCGAGAAAACAAAACAATAGTTTATTCATTATTTTATTTAAATTTGGTTGTTTGATTTGAAAATAACATGAAATAAAAAAAAGTAGTAAAAAATAATAAAAATAAAATAAAAAGTGACAGTTAGTAAAAAATAATATAGATAAAGATACTAATAAAGAAATAATTTGGTTGCTGAAAAGTAACTAAAGTAACAAGTGTTCAAAGAAACTATGAAAGAATAGAGATGATCCAATAACTTATCAACAACCTTCTGCAAATGATCAGAGCAGAATAAGTCCTAAAACATATTATACTCTCTAAATACATCAAATGCCACTATAGCCTGTAATCTAATTTTCATTAGGTTGTTTATAACTCATCCAAGACATTTATTAATCACACTAAAAAAAATCTAGTTTTTTTTAGCAACCAATTAGATCAACAGATTTAGATAAACGAAAGGTAAGATCTTTTAAATTTAAATGGATTGATGCTGAAGAGTGATTCAGGCATAATCTTTTCTACTTTTGGTCTAATTTTACAACTGGGTTAAAGTAAGGCTATTTTCATAATTGTATATGTATTTTTCTATATTAGATGATCGATAAGTTAAAATAGAAAGCTCTCAATATAAAAATTTACAACAGATGTTAACTCCGCTGGATAGTGGAGTAATGTGATTGATTATTTGGTAGCTATCAAATAAACGAAATCATCAAATCAATCAAAAAATTGATTGATATGATAAGATACTTGATAATTGATGATAAACATCATTTTCTTGTGGAAATTCACTGATCACAGGTTGATGATGGATTCTTCCATTCATCATTTAGGAGCATGAGGAAGACCTTTGGTTTAAAAAGATCTTATCAAGTAGCTCATCTCTTTAGGGCCTTTTTACAACTTATTTCGTGGTAGTAGAACAACTTTTTTAATAAACCATGTGCAGAAGAAATTAAATAGCTACATTCTTGATTGTGATAAACTTATTATACAAGTTGATATTAACAAAACTGGGAAATTCTATATGGGTAAAACAGACAGGAGTCCTTACAGAGGAGGAGAATGCAGTGGAATGCACTATATATATGCACTATGTAACATTTTCTGATAAAATTGTGAGGGGGATTTTTCTCAATTAAGCAATTTTCATGAAATTAGGGGGCTTTTATAGGTAATATTAACCCTGTCAGTCTTAGGTCGGAGGATTGCCAACCTCACTAATTCAAAAGATCTAACCCTATATATAACAGATAGAAATAAAGAAATGATGACAGTTTAGTATGACGTGAAAATATTGCAGACAAGAAGAAATGTTAGAGTTAGTCCACTAAGACGTACAGGTAAGGGAAGTGCTTCTAGTCTAAGTGCTCAAGCCTGCATCTACCAGCCACATGGACAGTAGTTGTTACTGATAAAAATAAATGTTAAGCCAACTTGATATAAACTATTGAGTAATTTTTTCTTCAACATTTGATGCAAGTTAATTCTTCCAATGGCAATCATCCTGTTATTCTTCATCATCCTAAACAAAACAAACAGAAAAGATATAAAATTGTATAAAATATAACAAATAACTTTTTTTTGAGGTAGTACGTAATTGAGCACTTTATTGGACCATTTTTAGGATGAGAAGCCAATCATTATTGTTATAGGAAGTTATTTAGTACTTTTCACCTCCGAGGACAATAATGAATGTAAAAAAACTCCTAGGACGTAAAAGTAATTCATATATTGCCGCCATTACTGTAATGTAGCGTGTTCAAAAAACAATCTGTGTAAAAACTTCATGAGGTTTCTTTAAAAACGTTTATTTTGTTTCTGTTCGTAGACTAATTTTTTTTAGTTTTTAAAAGGTGTTCTAATTGACAATTTTTGTGTGTTTATTTGTAAAGCTTTTACATTTTTGAGTAAAAGTGTGAAGCTATGGATGAATTCAATGACGACAATAATATGGAGTTAATTGGACGTTTGTTTTTTTTTTCAATTAAGTATATAGTGCAGTTTATTTAATGAGTGCTACCTCAAAAAAAATAGTGTATGCCATCCGGCTGAGAATGTCTTTATGTCTTGGCAATTTTTCCCGACTCGCTTCGCTCGTCGGTAAATCTAATTGCCGTGACATAAAGACACACTTCTCAGCCTTATGGCATAAATAACTATTTTTTAAACGTCCTGTTTTTACTTTTCCTCATTTATACAGTAAGTACATAGAAAAAGTATTATGTTTGTTCTAAAAATCTGAAACTGAGTGTTCACCCAAAACATCAGTTTCAATTGTTTTTACGAAGTATGTCTTTGTTTTTATTGCAGAGTTGAAACTTAATACGAAAATCACTCTTTACGTATAGTAATACTATTAAGCAAATATTTTTTTATTTCATCATTAACTATCAATACTAACTCAGCCAAAATACAAAATATCCAGAAAAATATTTTTATCAATTTGAGATTTGGTAGTCATGTAGTCATAATTATATAAGACCATATATGCCAAGTTTCATCTCATAATCAGCATTTTTTTAAAAATATGCATCTTAGTAAGTTTTAACCTCTTAAGTTTTAATGTTACTCTGTCATTATATTGTACCTATAATCTAACAAAAACTGTAGATATACTAGACTTATTGAAATGGAATTTTGTATACTTGGGTATTATTTTAAAAAAATACCTTCATACCAAATTTTAACTGAACTGGTTACTTTCTGACTTTTACAAGCTTCTACATGCCATTTGATAAATATTTAACTAATGCTGTTAAATAGATTAAACTTAGCACTTTTCTTCATCTTAAGTTCACATCAATTACATCATTTGAGTTTAATGAATTAGCTCTGTGGTAATGACGTCTTAAAAAAAATATTACATGTAAATATAACTTTACCTAAAGATTGATTTTTATACCAAGTTTCAACTCTAGCATAAACACACAGGGAAATACGATGATAACAGACACACACAGTCAGACAACTTAATAAAAAATACTAAGGATGCCTTAGAAAACCTGACATCGATGATTTAGGTAAAATACTCATTACTAATTTTTAGTGTAAGCAATACTTTTTCTACCTACCTAAAGTTATAGAGATATATGGGGCATAGCCTATCTTTATACATTAAGAGTCCTGAAACATTCTTTTGGGGCTCTCAGGGGCTCTGTGTAACCTCATTAAAACCTCTTCTAAGAGTGACTTAAGGTTATATTAAATCAATTTTTTTCGACTTTCTGCATATTGTTTGTGTTTTGATTTATATATTCAGTGTTCTACTATCTAAGTCACTGTTATTTTGTTCTGTTTATTTGATTATATTGATAGTCAAAGGTGGTCAGGTTATTTTTTCGATGTTTCAAAATTGAACCAATAGGGCCTCTCTAGTAATATATCTCTATGTCCAATTTGATCGAATAAATTGTGACAAGGATGCATATATTCATGCAATGAGTATAAAGAAAAAGATGGTCCACTCAATTTATTAAAATGTTATAAAATAAACCTGAACCCTTTCTTATTAAACTAATTCTTTCACTTCACCCAATGCTGGGGCTCATTATTTAAATCAAGTACTTATTATAATTTTAAATAAGATAGAGCTGCTTAAGACATCATCATGTAGTGATGCTATTTTAACTTGTAAATCAATAACCTTTTTATTTAAATTGTTCCCTTTGTTCTCGGAACAATTAGATTAATAGTTGTTATTCTCTTTTAACGATTATACTTTTTAGCTTTTATTTAAATTCTTATTTATTAATTCCTCATCCCTCTCATATATTAATAATATAATTTATGAATACCACCCCTTGCTTATGACGAAAAACACTAAGTTTTAAAAATTCAGCAACAGTTTTATAGCTAATGATAGCTTAGCTTAGCTTAGCTTTTATAGCTGGCCTGTTAGCAATTTTTACGACTGGATTTGGAGTCTGTTAAAAATAATAATGAACTTTTACTATTTTTATATTCTTATTTTCTCTAAAATGGAACATTCCATAAATGTAATTTTGCTTTTTCAATTACATACATTAAAAAGCAGAAAAATACAGGATTTTATGTACCAAAGTAGATATTGTTGAGAACCATATTACTCCTTTCTTGGAGTAATATTATTCTAATAAATATATTATCTTTTGAACAGATAAATACTTTTAATCAAACTCAGTACAAAAAATAACCTTAGGGAGGACAAGAACCCTTTAAAAAACAGGTATTTATAATCATCATTAAACCGATTAGCTGAGTCAGCCAAATTTTCAAAAACAAAAACAATGGAATTGAGGTTTAAATTTATTCGCTGGGAAAAATGCCCTTATTTTTTTGGGGTGCTGAATCAAAGGAAACCAGTCTGGAGTCTAAATAACCACTTTGAAGAGACCAAAAAGTTGATGGTCAGTAAAGAACACAGGGAGGGTAGGGTGTCAGTCAATGTTTTTTGGGGATTTGAATCCAATAAAATTAGTCCGGAGACAATAATACAGCTCAAAGTACTCAAAGCTAGACTTCCCAGGTTCAAATCTTGGTACCGGCGCTAATTTTTTATTGTCTTATTTACAGTAATAATATAAGAAAATTTTTTATGGGAGATTATTTAAAAAATGTTAATAATATCCGAATCTTCATTAAATAATTAGTTTTATTGGCTTATTTGTCTTTAATTAATAAATAATTATATATACAATATAAATTATAAAGATGATTAAAAAAGAAGAAATACATTCAACATAATCTTAGTAACTCTTGAAGACTATAATTTGAGAGCAATAATCACAACACTTTTAGTAGTTGGTATAATTTTTTCCACAAATTAAATTAATTTAAAATAGTTTTAATTATTTATGCACATAATTTATTAATAATATTAATTATGATTTAAAATTGTTAAATCGTGTCTCTAACAAAAACCTTTACAAGCTTTTGCGTAAAGGTTATTGGTACTGCTGCTGAGACCATTGTAAATTTACCAAAAATGGTGACTAATGGTTTGTGATTACTTATCTGTTAAATTAACAATAAATAAATAAATATATAATGAAAAAAACCCTGTTGCTTAGTGGCTTTCTCGACATATGTACTGCAGAAAAAGGGTTAAATTTATTAATTGTTAATTAAAAAATCAAAGTCACTGTAACATGAATTGTTTGGTTAACAAAGACAAAATAGGGGGGGTTGACAGTCTGTACTACTGACAAATTTCACATCTTCATCAGATTTCAACTTCACTACTTTAGCTGATTACTAAGCTTATATAAGTTTGTCTATAATCTTCTTTTATACATTTATAGAACCATTTATATTAAAAACTATTGTTATTTGGAATAAAATAATAATACAGATTCTAAGATAAATGTAGGGTGTGGTTTTAATACAAAGAAGCTCCAGTCTAGATCAGATAATATCACAACTTATAGGACAAAGACTGACATTCAAGATAAGATTGAATAAAATTTATGAATCCTCCAGATAAATTACTAATATAACACATTATTTGAAAATACAAAAGACCTGTAGCTGGAGGCTAAGGAAATTCTGAAGATGAAGATTAGAATGCTAATGTATCCCTACTAGTACATGAGGCACCCTATTTTTTCTTAACAATAACAACATTAATTCTGTTATTGTTGTTTTACACAAACGTTAATTAACTGTTATGTTGTTGTTACCACAACACATTAAGTAACTCTTATGTTGTTTTTACCACAACCAAAAGTAACCTATAATTTAAAATTTACGGCTGATATGGCAGACCAATTTTTATTAGATTCTGATGTGACTTCCTGATGCAATATGCATTACTAGTTAAATTAACATATCAGTAGATTCTCAGTTGAATTAAAAGAAAAGCTCTAAAGAAGAATATACTTCAAATAAAATCTTATTTTTATAAATAAACAAAGTATGTAAAAATAATAAGTATTAAAGATCCAAAATTCGTTAATTAAATTAAGTCTTAAGCTTCGTTAGGTTCTGTTGTATAACAAATGAGAACAAAAATAATTAAAGTTCATCTGATCTATTGCAATAAAAGAGTGTTACAAATGGATATTTATAATTACCATCCAATTAGAAATTTGTCAGCACACTAACTTAGTTTTTTGATCCCAAAAAGGTTATTTATGCTCTATAATTCATTTTAAATTCAATATCTTGCCCTTCTACTCCATATTTTTCAAACACAGCAAATATCTAAAACAGTTAAACATAAATTACATACAAGTTTAAGTTCTTGTACTGCTAACGTTCAATTTGTTTAATGAATTTTTGGTTTCAGTAGTAAAATTACAGACTATATTTATTATTAACAACTCAAAATGAGTACAATAATCGTCAAATAAAATAAAGTTTTATCAATAAAATTTTTAAAGCTAAGAAAATCTTTGAAAGAGTAAAAATTCTGGTGTGGAAGTCCACATGCCAGACGAATTTTCTTTGAAACGCGTACTTTCTTGTTTGTCAATCAAAATCTTTCCTAAGTCAAACCTTGTTACTATTAAGTCTTAAATATTAAGTCTAAGTCTATTAATATAATTAAAGAATTAATAATATGAAGTCTTAAATATTATTAAGTCTATTTAGTCTATTAATATTATTATTAAGTATTAAGCCTAAATATATACTATTAAATCTTTCCGGGTCAAACTTTGTTACTATTTATCCCATAGATAATACAATGCATGACACAGCATTATTTGCACTCATTTGCTCAGTTTAGAGCAAATTTAGAATTTGCAATTTTTAGAGCATTTTCTTTGAAAAAGTTGATACTGCTTATTATGAAGCATATGGCAAAAACTTGAGAAAAAAATAGATTGATAAGCAAGAAAGCACACATTTCAAAGAAAATTGGCCCGACTTGCTGACTCCAAACATTATTTAATATTAAAGTTGGTTATAACTAGCAAACGAAAATATGTCAAATTGTAACATATTTTGCAATATGCAGGGTTGTTTCAAGGGGGTCTAGAGTATCCCCCTATAATTACTAGAATATAGTGATATTAGTAATTAATGGGGTTCTCATAAGATTCAAAATAGGCAATATTACGGTATCGCATAACTTAATTTTTTATAGTTACCAAAAGTAGGAACAAAAGTACCATATTGGGTAATAGTAACCAAAATAGTAATGATAACTTTGAACTCTCAAGAGCCAATTTTAAATATTAAAAAAATATATTTAATTGTTTTTTAATTTAATATTTCTTTTATTTAAATAAATGTATAAATACAAATATTATTTCTTGGATTAAGTTTTACTTGATATGATCAATGTAGGGAGGAGCTTAAATCTCTTTTTTTGTCATCAGACTGTAACATTAAAATAAATCAGTCCCCCCCCCCCCAATCAATAATTACTTTTATCACTCGCGGGGTTTGACAGAGGGTTCAACCCTGTGTCTAACTCCTTGTGCATTCAACCCCAACTGTTCACACGGTATTGTCAACCAATAGTTTAGACTAACCCTGATAAAAAATGAGTTTCAGGGTTGAACTTCGTGTTTAATCCTGTTCACACAACTCCCGGGGGGGGGGGATGCCCCCAACCAAAACCGCATCTGAACAAAGTATTATAACCCCCCCCCCCTCAATAAAGAACCTCTGGAAGGAAGAAACCCTGCCTAAGAGGGTTAAGAAATGATGAATATAGAAATTTAGCATAAAATTGTAAGATGAAAATAAAGATAGCTTAAGAAGAATAATAGGGTCATTTAATTTACATTTAAATGAGTTTTATATTATCTAACTTAATTCCATGCAAACAACAAACAGATATTCGTTTATGATATCAAATAAATTTATTAAAAAGAATAATCATTTATTATTTTGTTAAAATAAAACTAAAAGTTTTTATTTTTAATTAAAAACATTTTTTAACATTGCAAGACTGAAGCCATATTGATTGTGATTCTTCGGTAAAAAACTCAAATAGTAAACTTATCTTAAAATAGCCACATAAGAACTGTACCAACTTATATCAAACCATACTTATTTTAACGTTTTGATTTATACACCATTTGCCACGAAAATTTACAAAATTTGTTCCTTTAACATTAATTTAAAAATCAAATAATAAAAAGCCATACTATAACGAAAGATAATAATATTATTAATTATAACAATATAATATAACTTATTAAACAACTACTAAATGACATAACAACATGTAAACGTTAGCATAAGTAAACATTAGCAACAAATAGTACGTTCACACACACTTTAGATCCGCGTATCGTATAGAATACGATCTCTCAATACGGTAATTTAAGCTGTATGAACCGTGTGGAGGGGATCCGATCGCATACGCTAGAACTAGAGAGATGGAATCTAAATGGATCCCCCGATACGCTGTCTTTTTGTGTGTGTACCTTAAGAGACGATCGTATTTAACGGATAACCTTCTCGTCGAACTTTTATTTCACTTTATTTCACTTATATAACCGTTTTTGATCAAATAACTTTTGGAATATTATTTTTTTAGTGTAACTATTATTACGCAAAGAAATCACAATTTAATTAAATATATTTTTGTTTTAAACTTCCTTATAACCAAAAGTGAAGGTTCACTATACAAGACGCCATGTTTTGGCGTGGATCAGTTATCACTTGATCGACTAAACAAATACGCTGCAAGAACCGTGAAGTTAGTTGACCGTATTGTATACGTATTCTATACAATCCGCGGATCTAGAGTGTGTGTGAACGTACTAATTATTACTAGAGGGGCCCTATAGGTTAAATTTTGAAACATCGAAAAAGTAACCTGACTGCCTTCGTTTATATGTATAATCAAATAATAAGTACAAAATTACAATAACTTGTATAGTAAAACTTTAAATATACAAATCAAAACACAAACAATGCGCAGGAAACCGAAATAAATTTATTAATTATAACCTTAACTTACTCTTAAAGGAGATTTCAATGAGGTTACACAGAGCCCCTGAGAGCCCTAAAAAGATGTTTCAGGCCCTTTAATGTATTTAGATAGGCTATGCCCCTCTATTATATATCTCTATGCCTTCATCAGGGGGGGTTAACTTAAATAAGGAAAAGTTTGGATTCGATTATCGCAAGCAGCTAGAAATCAGCGCTGCGGCGGACCTGTGAGGACTACTCATAAACTAACTCTGAAAGCAGTCCAAAATTTATCGATTATATTTTTAAACTTTAAATTCATGTAAACCATGGCAACTATTGGTTATGACAGCTGCATTTATTGCAATAATAAAATTTTTTTCTTTTCGTTCCTTATTATTTTAATCTAATAAAAATGGTTCTCATACAGCCATTGTCATGTTCTGTATTACAAAAATTCAGAAACAAATCGTAAAAAAGGTTTTCAAACTTCAACATAACGCTACTGATGGCTGGTAAGTTTACATTTCATTCAATTATTTAATAACTTAATCGATATAATCCAGGTAATCATATGTGGGCGTCTAAATTTAAAAAAACGTTTTTTTAAATTATTCCAGGCTGAATTAAATGCCAAAATCTATCTTCTAGCACGTGGATAATTAAACCACTAATGTTCACCTGATTAAATCGATTAAATTAATAAATAAATTGAAGAAAATGTAAACTTATTTGCTAAAAAGGGTTCTGTGGAAGTTTAAAGACGACCAAGACCGCACAAAGCGCTTCGGCTAGTTAGAAATATGAATAGAAAGTACAAAAAGTTTATTTAAAATGGAATGTAGGCAAAAAGCGGGAAATTAAGCCACGCCTACTCAGTTGAAAAGTGGGTTTGCCGCGGCGCTAGCGTCAATCGGAATCCAAATTTTCACATCATTGCGTCGTCTTACTGTTAAATATCTGGTCGACGTTTACTGTTTAAATATCTATAGTCTCTGGTCGACTAGGTCTCTGGTCGACGGTCTTACTGTTTAAATATCTATAGTCTCTGGTCGACGTCTTCTGTTTATATCTATAGTCTCTGGTCGACGGTCTTACTGTTTAAATATCTATAGTCTCTGGTCGACAGCCTTACTGTTTAAGTATCTATAGTCTCTGGTCGACGGTCTTACTGTTTAAGTATCTATAGTCTCTGGTCGACAGCCTTACTGTTTAAGTATCTATAGTCTCTGGTCGACAGTCTTACTGTTTAAATATCTATAGTCTCTGGTTGACAGTCCTACTGTTTAAGTATCTATAGTCTCTGGTCGACAGTCTTACTGTTTAAGTATCTATAGTCTCTGACCATCATAACCTTTTTTGTTTATCAAATAAATAATCAAACGTTTTTGTTATTTTCGTAAAATGAGTTATTAATTATTTATTATCAAGTGAAATAATTATGGATAATGATTCAGACGATAAATACGTCGCCAGAATTGAAACTTTTGGCCAACGATGCGATCGAAAGAAGTGTACCGGCAAATTAGACATTATACAAATTGTTATTTCTGTAAAAAGGGTAGTTTGTCCGTTGTTGTATTAATAAATAAATAAATAAATAAATACTGTTTTTAATCCAAATAGTTGTTTACTGTTACTACGCCCCAAGAATAGTATATGCTACACGACTGGGAATGGAATGAACTATTTTTACCTCGGCTCCCTTTACTGTCTTTACTTCGCAGTAAATATAGTCGCCATGGTTAAAAAAGATACCTTCTTCACAGTCTTGTAACATAATATATTATTTACAATTTCTACTAAAAGTTGGTTATTACCAATAATCTATTTTTATGAGACACTCATTGAGCTGCGTGAAGAGTAGATTGAGAAGAAACGGTGTGAAAATGGTTAGGAGTTGGAAAGTTAGCAGGCTGTACAGTGCTCCTAAAATGGTGTAGTACAATACTATACAACCTACTACCTCACCGCCACACTAACCAGCACTACAGCAGTCAGCACAATAGTCAACAGTACAGCACAGCAGTACAGCACAGCAGTCAGCACAATAGTCAACAGTACAGCACAGCAGTACAGCACAGCAGTCAGCAGTGGCAGTACAGAACAGTAGTCATCAATACAATAGAACGAGTACAGCATGGATAAAGTCTTTCTTCTTTATTCCAGTAAAAAAATCCTTTTGTAAAATTTTTTAAGACACTGGATGGGACTTCTTGGTTTTTGTAACTTACTAGCCTTCTTTTAGTAAAATAATAAGAAAATTCTTTTATTATAGTTTAACACATGGCTAAAATCAGTTGACAGCACGGGAAAATAGTGTTGATGAAACAATGAGGTTGGTCCAATTTGAAATGGTGGGCGTGGTTTAACGTCCAGGAATAACTTCATTGGCTCCCTGGCATTATTTTCCCACGCTGTCAACTGATTTTAGCCATGTGCTACACTATAATAATAAATATTAAGCAAATTTCTTGTTTCTCTACAGTGTTCCACAATGAATGTAGACAATGTTTACAAAATTACTTAGAAACATTAAGAATGCCATTTTTAGAAGCTTTTGAATTTATAAGTTATCTTGAAGCTATAATCATTGGTTCGTGCTTCATCAAGTTTCATCAGTGGAGAGTCGTGCTTTATCAATAGTATCTCCTAAAACAATCAGCGTTTACAAACTTTATATAGATGCATAATTTTGTAATGAAACAGGACTCTGTCGACAGGCAGATGTTAAAGTAATGTTCCGTCTCTCTGATGATCATCTACAAAACTAAGGTACCCATAGAAGCGATCTTGTGGAATTAGAACACACAAGTTCGGATCTACGGGTTCTAAGTAATGTAGCTTTGTATAATACATTCTGAAACTGTAGTTGAATTATAGGTGAAATGGTAGATGCTGAAAATAAACTTAACTAAAAGAACTTATACATAAATTAATATTCATTGATAGATAAAAGGGAAAGGTGGCAATATCCAAGGTAACAAAGTGTTTCTGGACCTACAATATATTTCACTCTGGTGAAGTTGCTACCAACTCAGAGTCACTCAAATCACTATCAAACATTTTAAATAATACATTCTATTACATAAATACAAGTATGTAATTAATTTAAATTTAATTTTGACAAATAGTATTCATATAATCTTAGAGCATAGCCCAGGCTGCGAACCACGGTCCTCCGGTGCCGAAATCGAGTGCCTATACGATTACGGCCACGGAGGCAGACATATATCAAGCGAGTAGTATATCATTTATTAAATTATATTTTTTATATAATTTAGCATTTTCCCATTTAGATCACACGATAGCAGGATCTATTTTTGATTTCTGGGCACATATATTAGAACACTAACAATCTGAGAACATTACGTGCTCCAACTGTAAGACTGAACAAACCCTTTCGAAAATTAAGTCAACTTACGATAAAAACACGACTACCTACAACTAACAGAGTTACTTTGAGGACCTATAGGATCCTTTTATATATTATATTCAGTTTAATATGAATTAAACTGAATATGCTAACACGTCCCAGAAAATAGCATTAAAAATCTTTCTTAAAATCCAATTTTACAGAAAAATGAATACCGTACTAGGAGAGAATTCGTTTAGAATCAATAATAATACTGCACTATTTTATTTTTAAAAGGATATTTAGAAGCCTGTGCATTTCAATTTTCAATGAAGGGTATTAAAATTTGTTTTTATACGAAATTAAAAAATCAATTCGTCTTAATTCGAGTTTAAGGTAAAATTCCAGTTCCTGGCTCGCATTAAGATTTTGTTTTAACTGAAAAAATAACACTTTGATTTATTTCTCTCACAAGAAAATTACAGTTGGGGTACTGCAGTTGCAAAAAAAGATCGTGGGGTGCAGTCACAGTCTAGACATTTGTGGACCTGCTCGAGTTTGGAAAAAGCAGGTAGATTGTCCTGTAAGAAGGGTCATGTGCTGCAGTAAGAAAACGACCTTGAGACGATACGTCTACCAGACCCTGTATCGTTTCACGTCGAAGAGGGGAGCGTCTCCCCTTGTTTTCTTTGCTTATCTTTATCAGGATTAAACGTCCTGAGGTCTTTCAGCTACCCCGTAACTACCTAATTTCATTACTTAAAAGCATTACAAGAGGATTATGTTGAATGAAGGTAAACATAAATGAGTAGCCTTTGAACTGAATACCACTACACAAAACACTACTATTACAGCTCTCGTACAGTACGACAGTACAAGACTTTTGTACTTAATCATTAATATCTAGTCACCTCATGTAATATAGGTATATCAATGGCCCCGTTTCACGAAAGTACAAGTCTTGTATACAACAAGTAAAAAGCTACAAGTTTACAAATAATTGTAAGAAATTTGTTTCACTAATGTACAAGTATAGACCGGTAATTACTAGCGGTTTTTATACAAATGTATTAACAACAAGAGACCTTCGCCTCTAAGCCGCTTCAAAACGTCGGCGCTGCTGCGAGGCTACCGCGCCTCCCTGTGGCCGCTTCGCGGTCACATGGTTGTTGTACTTTATCAATTCGTCATACTACTGGTTTATATATAAGTAGCATACTGCCACGATATAAGATAATTTTCAAATGTATTAGTAAAAATACATAACTTGTTTACATTATGTCAATCAATGACAATGTTTGACATATATAATATTATATAATATAATATATATATATATATATATATAATATATATATATATATATATATATATATATAATATTATATATATATATATGTGTGTGTGTGTGTCAATCAATAAAACCAGAATTAAAACTGATAATACAATGAAACATTCATTACTATGCATGTTTGTGAACCATACATGGTAGTATATGTGTCAAAAATTGCAGCCCAATCTAAACTCTATATTATAAAGATTAACGAGTTGATGAAATGTTTGTGGGGTCATTTTTGTGAGTTAATGACGTCACACATATTTAATAAACAATAGGGTTCGGAACATTAACAAGGTTGATTTTTTTTAAGTTTCTATAAGGGAAAAAATCGATCGAAAAGTTGAAAAACAAGATTGAAAGATCAATGAGGCTTATTTAATAATCTCACAACCTTTTACGCTAGGCTTTTTTTACTTATGTGTTTTTGTTAGGATTGGTCTATTGATCTACCCCCTATAATTGGGGAGTTCAAATACCTAATTATTTTATGGTAATTATCTGGCACGTATGGTAGTCTGATTACTAAAATGTGTTTTTCTACGGTAACATTAAAAAGTTAAATTGAAGCTTACCATTATACGGCTCATTTCTGAAACAGTGTCATATTCTGGACAATTCCAATATCGCTATATTCCGGTATTTTTCCCCGTACAATTTATAAGAAGTGATGAATTCTGGTGTACCAGTAAGCTTTTCCCGTACAATTTATTAGAAGTGATGAATTCTGGTGTACCAATAAGCTTATTTTTAACTATAAATGAGTAATAGTCCTTATGTGTACCAAATGAAAGCTAAAGAAAAAATTTACTAGAATTTAATTATATTGGTTTCAAATTGTTCGGTATATAATAGTTTCTGAAATAATAAATATATAATGGTATGCTCCAATTTAACTTTTTAAAGTTACCGTAGAAAAACACATTTAGGTAATTAGATTACCATACATGGCAGACGTTTACCAAGCAAATAACTGGGTATTTGAACTTCCAGTGGTCAACTTAGTGCGATGGTAGATACTAATTTCGCGATAGCACCACACGAAGCTGAGTTAATCAAGGTTAATTTGAAATGTACCGCCCTGTATAAATAAACTAAACATACATAAATAAAAGGGAGTTACCTCAAATAAGGAGTTTTAAGTGCTTTTGGAGTCGTATTTTTAAAACTTCTTCAATGCTCGACGAACATCCATTTTCTGATAAGATTATGGAACGTTATCATTATTTGATTTCTTCAAAAACTCCAAGATTTTCATTAAATGCAATTATAAGCAGCTTCAGATTCAATCTAAGAACAAACAATTTTACGGTATTTTGAAATTGTATTATATAAAAATATATGCAAAGAGTAATCAGTCATTAAAAAATATGGCATCTAGAAAGATCGAGGAGTAAATAAACTGACTTTAAACGTTTCTAACGTTTAAAAAAAAGTTTATGAAACGTTGACACAACATAAAAATTCGGGTACGGCGTACCTCGGAACTTCCCACATCGGATTTACCACCCGATGTGGAAAATCCGACCCCAACTACTTCGGACTCGCTTTGCTAGACCTCAGAATATAGAAATCACCAAATGTTTGGCAGCACGTCTTCTGACTCGCTTCACTCGTTTTCAGACAGTAAACACATTAATTTTATCACCCATCCAGGCACTGACCTTGCTCAATACAGCAACTAACTTTGGAAAATCACCCTTGTCCATAGAAGAATATTATAATTTTTTACAGGTGAAAACAGAGGAAGATTGTGTAAAACTAGCCTCCTATGTAAGAACCACTTGGAACTACAGAACATATCTTGTTTCTAATTTTAATTTTGATTAATCCCATCTAGGCACATACCTAAATGAATGTGTATATTTATGTGTATGTATGTGTGTATATATATGTGTATGTATTTATGGGTGTTTGTATATATTTATACATATTTATGTATATATATTTGTGAGTATGTATATAAATGTATATATACGGTTGTATCTAGATGTGTATGTGCATGTATGTAGGTGTGTTTCTGCAGTTATATATGTGATAGGTAAATATAAATATGCAATATTCTTCCCCTTTCCTTTAAAAAAACAAAAACTATCCCTTACTGTCACTAAGCATAAATAAAATATTGTAAATGAACCAAACACATTCTATCAGATGGAATTCATTAAAAGTTTCTTCTTTTATACAGCCTTTTGGATCTCCTTTTTACTTCTAATAAAAATCATCTAAAAAATTATCATTTATTTAATAATAATGTTGATTGATGGTGTAATGTTATTAATAATAGTTCATATTATAATATGAGTTAATTGATTTAATATGTATTTACATGAAATTTAAATAGAGAGTAACATAGTAACCTCCTCCTGACGGTCCAACCCACGGACCCTGGAGTAGGCTTATGAGTTGTTAGTATTATTTTGCTCTATTTTGTAAATAAAAGTATTTTTTTCTTTCTTTCTTCTTTCTACAGCTTAACTTTTATTATCCAACAAAAACCGTAAACTAACCGAATTAAAACGAAACTTTGAATATTTATGACTCGCTTCCCTAGCCCTCAGAAATAAACAATTCACCAATTTTATACTGCAAAACGTCTTCGGACCCGCTTAACTAGTCCTTAGACAGTAAATTCATTCGTTTTATAACAAGCGGTCATCCATCTAAGCACTTATTATTTATTGTGTAAAGAGATACAAACTTGTACCAAATTTCAACTAAATTGGATTTTTTTTCCGATTTGTTAGCATTTCTTAAAAAACGTATACAAACCATTTGATAAAAATTGAACTAATGCTGATAAAAAGGTAAAACTTGGCACACATATCTTATATAAGACTACTTGAGTACTAAATTTCAACTCGATTAACAAAATTTTCCGCGTTTTAAAAATTTTCAAAATGTTTGCTGAGTAATTATTTACGATTAATAACGTCATCAAACGGACGACGACGGACGTTTAATTTGACGTCAAATTATTCTCCAGATTGCATAACTAGACCCTTATAATTGATTTTTGTACCAAGCTTCAACTATTTGGCATAAATACACTGGGAGATGGGAAGATATCAGAATAAAAAAAAATACACACACAGACAACTTAGTAAAAACCACTAAGAATGTCTTTAAAACACCTGAAACGGATAATTCTTGTGAAAACCCAGTTTCATATTTTATTGCAAACACAATACTTTTCCTATATATCTACGGTATAAATGAGGAAAAGTAAAAAGGAAACTATAATGATGAGATAAACATGATCGCGGTGAATCAGGAGAAAATTATTGCGACCGAAATCATAATGAGATGATCATAATATCGATAAGTCAATACAATGGTAAGACTAGACAACAAATCATATCAAATAATGAAAAACAAAAATAAAGATGTTTAAGATACAAAAAGACGTCAGATAAAATTCTCACATAAAAACACAAAAGATCAAACAAGAAAGATAAAAATCAAACGTTTAAAAAAACCTTCGTCTGTATTTAATAAAGTGCAGCCCAATGAGGAACCAAAATTGACCTTGTATAAGTTTCAACTCATATTTGGGAATCTGAGCAAGTGACCAGTCTAGACACTCGGGTTCAATCTCCTTCTTTTATCTCCTTTTTTATTTTATTTATTTTTATTATGTTTTAAAAATATATTTGACTTTTTATAAGTTTAAGTAAATTTTATTATTTTTTTGTGTCTGTCTGGAATTTGTAACTTGTTTATTTTAATGTGTTTAATTTTACAAGTATTTAAAAAAAATCGGGTACGGGGTACCTCGGAACTTTTCCACATTAAAATAAACAGCATTTGTCTTTCCACAATGATATAGTTTAATATACAAAGCCAGCTTTCGATCATAACGATCATCATCAGTGTCTATAAACCGAAACAAAGTAAAAAATAAAATAGAAAGAAGGTAAAAAATATAAATATTGACTTTTGTACCAAGTTTGAACTATCTGGCATAAATACTAGTACTTCAAAATACTATAAGTTCAAAATTCAATAAGTTTTTGATTTTCCTCATCACATCGAATTCGCTACGCTCATCCTTCCTGTTACGCTCGCTTCGCTCGTCCTCAGATAGTAAATACACCCGTTTCAAACCCAGTAATCACCCATCCAAGTAATCCACTAACCACGCTCGACGCTGCTTAACATTTAAAATCCAACAAAAATTATGGATATACTTTTGATATTGAAACTTAACTTAGTGTACTTATTAAGTAAAGTTATACACTTGTAACGAATTTCAATTCAATTAGATTATTTTCCGATTTATAACATTTTTTTAAAAACACGTACACAAGCCAGTTGATGAAAATTGAACTAATACTGATAAAGAGATGAAACTTGGCACATATGTTAGTCTTATACATAGCTATGAATAAGACTAACGTTAAAATTGAAATTTTGGCAAACGAGGCGATTGAAAGAAGTGTATCGGCAAATTTTTATATATTATACTGTTTTTCTTCTAAATAGTTGTTTACTATTACTATGCTACAAGACTAGGAGTGGCGTTATTTCACCTCGACTGTCTCGCTTCGCTCGACAATAAATATAGTTGCCACGGTAAAAAAAGACCTTCTTCGCAGTCTTGTAACATAATATACTATTTCCGGACAGCAGAATTACACCTGAAGACTAATTGGCACATATGTTAATCTTATACATGGCTACATGCGTGTCAATTCTCAACCTGTTCGAAACTTTTTTTGCGCGTTTTATGATTTTTCGAAAATATGCAGAGTAATTATTGCGGGTTAATGACGTCATAAAAATTATTTTCCAGATAGAACAATTACACCAATAGACTGGTTTTTGTGTAAAGTTTTAACCCTGTAGCATAAATACACTGGGACCAATGATAACGGACACATACAGACTGATACATTTGTGAGAACCACTTAAAACAGCTGAAACGGATAATACAGGTGACATCTCGGTTTCGGAATTTTTAACAAACACAATACTTTTCCTATATACCTAAGGTATAAATGAGAAAAAGTAAATAATCAAAGGTAGATCGAAAATGCTCAGGTTACTTTTTGGATGTTTCAAAATTCAACTAATAGGGCCTCTCTAGTTCTTTTTCTTTAGTCTATCTATAGTCTTTTAGGGCAGGGATAAGCAAAATTTAGAGCCTAGTGGAGCCCCAATGCAGAAAAATGGTACTTAGCGGACCCCTGACCTTCTCCCCCCCCCCAACTAATAAATTTTGGTACAAAATTAAGGAAGCCAGTAACACCATGGGTCTGTGGCTCTTTCCTCAGTTCAGAAGTCTTATGATGCATGGTAGATACCTTCACTGGTCATTGCTGGCTCTTGATTCTTGCTGTGCTTTAAGTCCTTTTATTTTTTATTATTTTAATAAAAGAGTTATTTTATTAATCTAAAATATGAATATTATTTTGTTATTATAACATAATATTGTTATTTTATTACTTTTGTTTGTGATGTGTCTTTTTATAGTGTTTAATTTTTCCTTTTAGTTTTTATGAGTTTAAAGTTGTTTCTTGTATATTTCTATTCTTACAACAAACTTATTTTTTAATAAGTTTAACTCTAGGTGTTCCCCAATTTGAATGGTATAGTATTATTATCTTGATTAGTTTATTTTATCTTAATATAATTGTTCTGAAATGTTATACATTATTTCTATTCTCTTGGTTTTACTGCCTTTTTTTGTAGATCCCCGAGTTGTAATGTGTTTTTTTTAAACTATTTATTACATTTTATGAGAAGTACATTACATATAATAAACTAAACAAAATAATACTTTTCCGTTTTGATCGGACTGAACAGTTAAAAATATTTAAACTTAAATATATGAGTGTTAAATAAGAAAAATAATTTGAACAAGAAGAACTATTATTTATAGTGAAATTTTCCATTATCATGAGACATGATTAAAAAAATTAAAATAAAGAAATTAAAATAAAATCCAAAAAGACACAGTTCATCCAAAAACAACCTTTTCTTCTTCGTCTTTTATATCTTCTGTTAAGAAAATGTATTTTTGTTCTCAAAATTCGGAACAAGAGTGCGTTGCGTTAGCGGCTTTGGCGGCCGTTGAGTTGGCTATTGTGTAACCATAATTTTCTGGATCGCAATGACCGCTATGCACGCAACGGACGGACGCATCGCTACCGCAGTATTGTGAATGCACCTCAACTCTGCTTAAGGGGATTTATAAACCGATACAAAAAAATGTTAAAATATTTAGAATTAGTTAAAAATATTTTAAAAAATATTGGCAAACTAACTTATATTTTTAGGATTGGAAATTCATTTTTTCACACTTGGCAATGATGACCAGTCAGTTTCTTTTAAGGTTATAATGGAATTTGTTTGGGCTGTTGGTTTGATGGACAGGACAAGCGGGGGATACTCAGATTGTCTGAAGGTCAGATCATCTGTAGGCCAGGATGGGGCTGCCCACCCGAGGGTCATCGTACCCCTGTAATTATATAGTCTGGCTCGAAACTTTGTATATACGCAGAGTATACGCAGTGCCTCAATTAATCATCGAGAATATATTTATCTTTCTTTTTATTTTACGAGGATACAATTTTTGCTTTATATAATCATTACAGTGCAGTTCTGTAAAATTTAAAAAGAGGAAATAATGTTTATAAGATAATAATGTTTATTAGCTTATTGGTATTTCATTTTGCATTCCAATATACAGAGAGGGAATGTATTGCAACAGCAAAGCGTTATTTTTTTAATGCAAAAGGGTACAAGAATCCTTGATACTTTCCTACTCTATATCGGATTTGCTCCGCTCAGTCTCGCCACTTTGGACTCGCTTCGCTCGTCCTCATAATTATGGAATTCACGTAAATTATATTGCAGTTTGAATCGCATCGCTCGTCCTCTCTAAAAGTATACACTCGTGCCAAATTTCAACTCAATTATTTTTTAATATATGTCATTGTATTGAAGAAGTCCTTAGAAGAATAGAGGAAACTCCATCTCTAATACACTCCACATAGAAAAATCAAAATACCTGGAGTTTTTGGAAGTTCCCTGTCACGAGGGACTTCTAAGAACAATACTCGAAGAAATGATAGAAGTACATAAAAGTAGAGGAAGGCCTCGACTAGAGTTTATAAATAAAATAAAGGATGATTTCCACTGCCAATCATATCATGATTTAAAAACTCTAGCCGAGAGTTGAAATAATGAAGAACAAACAAACCAATCTTAGAATTGATGACTCAAGAAGAATATTATACCATAAATTTGAACTAAAGCTGAAATTGAAATTAAACTTTCAGCAGATATGTTGGTACTTTATAGGGGTAAACAGTAAATGCGTTACAAACATTAAAATGATCCAATTGCTGCATTGAGTTTTATGAATTCTTTGAATTTTTGCTGTAATTATTGATGGTTAATGCTGTCATAAAAACTAAAATTTCTCATATCACAACTAGACTGTAAAGACTCTTGTACCAATTTCAACTCTCATTCATAAACGATAATAAATAAATAAACATAATGTTAAAATTTAAGACACTGAATAATAAATTAATAATTAAGACACTGACGCAAAAAATTCCCTCAATGTTGCATTATAACTATATAAAACCTCTTAGCATGACAAGGCATATTCATGTTAAATAAACTTAACACAAAATTGAGGAAATTTATTACGTCCCATTCTTAAATTTTAATATTATCATTCAAATTGGAGACCAATAATAAATAAATATATATATATATATATATATATATATATATATATATATAATTTTTTTTTTTTTTTTTTTTTTTTTTTTTTTGATCAGTGAGTCTGCCCTTTTAAAAGAAAAACCGATTCCCCCTCCATTATCCCCAATGGTAATCCGGTTAAACATTAGTCATCATCAGTTCTAATAAAACTGGTTTTCATTAATACAGTTTTATTTATTTGAATAAATAAGTAAAAAATAATAACATCTTGAATACAGACGTATAATTTTCTAGCTCAGACAATGTTTGCATGCAATTATCATATTTAAGTATCCGTTTAATGGCCATCTTTAAGTTCTATTTTCGCTTCTCACTCTTCCTACTCAGCTAACAGACCGTACATCCTCTCCGTACACCTATACGTCTGTTTTTGGCATATTTTAAGCATTTTGACGTGTAATCACGCAACTTTATTAAGTACAAGAAAGCACAAAGTATAAGCTTATAATTAAGTATGTGAAATAATTAAACTTGAGGTATAATCTATTACATAATTGGTTATGTTGTATTAAATCCATTAGTTTCATAAAAGCTTATTCTTAATTTATTTTGTTGTATATTATTATTTTAATTCAATTTTTGGTTAATTAGAAATGTTCTTTGAGTTTTTTGATTAATTATTATGTTAAGGGTGTACCGACGGAATGTTTTTTTGTATTTCTCAAATAACTCCGACTCTATTTGACTTTGAGACTTGAAAGTTTCAACAAGTGAAATTATTCAGACGAATCGCCTTTATATAAATTTTCAATATTATGCTTAGAAACCTATTTTTCTTTTAAAAAATTATTCTTAAGACATTCATTCAGTGGGTTTTTATTACGTGCACCAAATAGGGTAAGAAAAAGAAATGAAATTGTGACCGCAGGTAAATAACCGCAGCTTGGTAAATAACACTAAATTTTTGCGTGATTAAAAAAAGGCTGTGTAATGTCAGAAGATCAATAGATGAATCACTGAAAAGAGAATTAAAACTTTGTAAGACTTTAGGTCTAGTTTGATGTCCAGAAAATAAAATTTTAGACTTAGCTAACATGTTTCGCTTACTCTAAAAAAATTTAAAAGTCGTGACAAATCAATAATTTGACCTGCCTAGTTGAATTTTGAGATAATCTAACCTTTTACCTTTTGCACCTTTCTAAGGGACAAAAGAATCCAATAATTTCGATTTAATATTCACAGCGTATTTAACAGGCGTATTGGATACGTATGCAATACGGTCAACTAACTTCACGGTTCTTACAGCGTCTTTGTTTAGACGATCGAGGGAGATTACGTGATAACTGATCCCGCCAAAACATCGCGTCTTTTATAGTGAAGGTTCACTTTTGGTTATAAGGAAGTTTAAAACAAAAAAAAATAATTAAATTGTGATTTCTTTGCATAATAATAAAGTTACATTAAAAAAAATATTTCCATAGTTATTTGATCAAAAACGGTAAAATTGAAGTGAAATAAAAGTTCGACAAGAAGGTTATCCGATAAATACGATCGTCTCTAAAGGTACATACAGCGTATCGGGGGATCCATTTAGATTCCATCTCCCTAGTTTTAGCGTATGCGATCGGATCCCCTCCGCATGGTTCATACAGCTAATATTACCGTATTGAGAGATCGTATCCAATACGACCAGCAGATCTAGAAGTGTGTGTGAACGTACTAATTGGCACTTTCTAGAAATATTGACTTTTAAACTTAGACGGTCTATAATTATTAAGATTTGAATCTTTTTTCGACGTAAAAAACATTCTTAAAACTCATAAAACAAGGAAAACACGATCCCAACCTCATTAGCTAATTTGTTCAATCTGCGAAAACCACATGGGAGGCCCTTAAAATTCATGAAATGGTTAATCAGGTGGAATCATAGTTCTGTAATTTTAATCCTAACAAAATACTTTTTTAATATACAGTATAAAAGTTAAAAATTGTACTTTTTGCATAGAACAAACCAATAATGTAAGACATATCCCAAAAAGACATTTCAGTACTAGCAAACAGACTATCGAGGTACTAGCACTACGAGGTACAGCATTGAGAGGTTACTAGCACTACCAGGAGAGCGTGCACACGGGGGCGTCCACGCGCTGCAGTTTTACACCCTCCCATATAAGTTGATCCGAGTGGTCTTTCTCTGGGCACTTTTATAAACCTAAGGGTCAACCACGCATCACCCTCTTTTCAAAGTAGGCAATGGCGGTGAAAATATTATACAAAAACTTTTATATTCGTCAGCCATTTTTTAATCATAAAACTTAGAACTTAGTTTATGCACCATGAAGATTATGGAACGGAATTGCATTAATACAAAATTAAATTAATAACCTAACGATGAAGTTGTTAAAAATTCAATCAATAATTGTTTAAATTTTACGATCAAGTTGTTTTTAGAAAGCGGCGGTAAAGTAGGTACTTTATCGACTCAAAAAATCAGTAAAGAGAAATTTTATTGCCAAGGTTGTTACCGAAAAATCGGTATCGATAGTGAGGTTTAATGCTCGTTAAAAGCGAGTCCATGTACAATTGGACTCGCTGTAACTCTTTAATTAAAAAATTTCTGCAGCAATAAAATGCCACTTTAACATCAAGTAAAACAATCTAGTTTTGTTTAGTACTTTGATATCTTCCATAGGTACATTAGCTAGGTTAACAGCAAACTCTTTATATTAAAAAAGAGCAGCATGAATATGTCAAAATGATCAAGGTTTTAAGAGCATAATTATTTTTAAGACAATTTTTAATAACAAAACTATAAAAGAAACGTAATGAAAATCACAACAAACGTTTAGAAAACGTTTGAAATGAAAACTTTTTAAAACGATAAAACGTTTTGAAAAAAAATATTAAAAGCTTTCTTAAAACATGTAAGAGACACATAACGGATACTTTTACTAAGATCCGAAAGTTTGTAAAAATTAAAAAATGCAGGAGATTTGTATGATTCGTGGTTTTAAAAGACAATAGTAATTTGCAAGTAATTTCACAAACAAGCGAAGTCCATGTTAGCAGGAAAAACTCAGGACATTGATGATGAAAAGCAAGGTTTTAATTTAGCTCGCAAGATACTTTTGCTTTTTGAGTTAATAAAAGATGCAAAGTAATCTAAGCGTCAATTGTAAAGCTTTTTGAAAGGAAATCAGCTGATTTATCTTTGGGGAAATTGCTAATGAAACAAGCATAACAACCTATCAGTTTGTAAGAACAAAAGAAAATATTTCAAACATTAAGGCCCTGTTTCTGATAAAAATGTTGGTACACTAAAACGGTGGAAAACATAGTTGGAATGACAGATCTTGGGACTAGTTTTGAAAACTATTAGAAGCCCATAACGGTTGAAAACTTTGATGCAATTATGGAGCGGGAAACTATTTTTACGATAAATGGTAGAGTTACGTAACGGTTAGGAATTTGGTTGAAAATATAGATCTGAAACCTGTTTCTAAATAAAATATTGGAATCTCGTAACAAACGAATTAAATGTTAGCAATTATAGATGGGGGACGTAATTCTATAAAATGTTTGCATGCCATACATACAGAAGACTTTGGTGAAATTATAGACCAGTGTCCTAATTCTAAAAACTATTTGAATACCATAAATACAGAAGACTTTGGTGAAATTATAGACCAGTGTCCTAATTCTAAAAACTATTTGAATACCATAAAAACAGAAGACTGGTGAAATTATAGACCAGTGTCCTAATTCTAAGAACTATTTGAATACCATAAATACAGAAGACTTTGGTGAAATTATAGTCCAGGGTCCTAATTCTAAAAACCTATTTGAATACCATAAATACAGAAGACTTTGGTGAAATTATAGTCCAGGAATTCTAAAACTATTTGAATACCTAAATACAGAAGACTTTGGTGAAATTATAGACCAGTGTCCTAATTCTTAAAACTATTTGAATACCATAAATACAGAAGACTTTGGTGAAATTATAGTCCAGGGTCCTAATTCTAAAAACTATTTGAATACCATAAATACAGAAGACTTTGGTGAAATTATAGACCAGTGTCCTAATTCTAAAAACTATTTGAATACCATAACAACAGAAGACTGGTGAAAATTATAGACCAGGTCCTAATTCTAAGAACTATTTGAATACCATAAATACAGAAGACTTTGGTGAAATTATAGTCCAGGGTCCTAATTCTAAAAACTATTTGAATACCATAAATACAGAAGACTTTAGTGAAATCATAGACTAGTGTCCTAATTCTTAAAACTATTAGAATACATTAAATAACGGATACTTGGATGGAATTATAGATAGGAGACCTAATTTGAAAAACTATTTGAATACCATACAAACTTGGATTGAATTTATAGATCCAGGACCTAATTTTTTTAAAAAAATATGGAAAACCATAAAGGTTGGAACCTTAGATGGCATTATAGATCAGGGTTCTACACCTAAAAATGCTGGAATACCATAACGGTCTGAAACCTGAATGGATAGATTGAGGACCAGTTTAAAAAACTATTGGAATCTCAGTCTCAAATCTATACTGTTTCAATTTAAATACTACTATATTATCAACTACTGTAGCGAATTTAAAGAGGAGAATATCAGAGCTAAAGAGAAGGGAAAATTAAAAAAACATTACTGCAATTGTTGTTTAACTCCAGTTCAAGAATGTTAATATGTTTTTATCAGTTTGTTTCCCTTCCACCGAGTTATTACTCGATTAACCAAATACTTATCATAAAAAAGTTAAGGAAAACAAATTAATACAAAAATCCCAAATTCCTTGTAAATTAGACAAAACAGGGCAGTTTCTCTAATAAGATTATTTTACAACTTGACCAGTCCTCGTCAAGTTTCATTCAATTGCAGAATTAAAATATAATTAAAGCATTTTCCATGTAAGATGATACTAAGCCAGCAATTCATGATTTTATTGCGGGTAGAAACATTGCTTTAAAAAATGTTTCTTAAAAGAAGAAAAGTCTGGATGCAACAAATACTGCTACAATTAATATATTTATAACATTGAATTTTCTTTTTATTTACTTTTTGGAGTTTTATTGTTAATGTTTTTGGATAGACACCTCTGGTGGGCGAACTACACCATAACAGACTGGATTCCCAGACAAAAAACAACCAAATTTTTTTAAAGAAAAAAAAGGACCAAGAAAACTTATTGTATAATTTATTTTTATTATATTCGAAAAAATCTTATTTTTCAACGTCTAAACTTTTTTTTTAAAAAAAAGACCCCCGGATTGTTCCAGACATACCGAGACGAGATATTATTAGCGAAAAAAATATGAACCCACGTGTGTGTTGCATGTGCGCCTGCGCTGAAATTCATTTATATGATATTTACGAAGAGGGAGTACATACGTAATAAAGGTGGGGAGACAAAAATGCAAGGGTCATTAGGAGTGCAAGTTGCAGCCTTGTTTTCCCGCCAATACATTGCAGTCTTCCCGCCAATTCCATACCATCAAGTTATTTCCCACCTTATCCTAAAGCTCGTTTTATATACAGACGCGGAGCTAAGTTAAAAATTATGAAGTTAAAAAGTGCATCAAACATGATATGAAAAATTAAATTTTAACATAAAATACGTTTATAGAGAGATTTAAAGGTTAAATTACTTTAAAATTATGTTTATAGGGATCTCCTATAATAACTAATTTCTTAATTAATATTAAGTAATTAATTTAATTATATTTTTTAACAGGATTTTTTATCGATCTCCCAAAGAAAAATTTCAAGAACATTAAAATATAAAAAAAAACATTTAAAATAAAACAAAAAATTAAATTAAATTTAAAAAAAAAATAAAACAAATAATAAATTGTTGTGGAAATTACAATTTACAAAATATACTAATTTATAATTATGAAATAAAGAGTGTAATTTTAATTATAAATAATATCAAGCATACATTGTCTTAAAAATGATAACGTTTCGTCCCGTTATGTCAAGATCGAAAAAAGGCGTCCAAAAAATAGGACTTTCAAATTAATAAATAATAATCTTAAATTAATAATAATCTAAAGTTCATAAAAACTTATTAAGTGACAACATAAAAGATACTGAACTTCGGGAAAGAACTGCGATGACTTTGGTAATCTTCTGTTCCCGCTTCTGGTAATAATAATTCGCAGGAGATTCAGTGAAAATTACTATATACTTTATAGTATTATGTCCGTAATGAAAACGCAATAGTGATTAATAGAAGGATTTTATCATTCGGTGCTTTTCGGCGAATTTTATCAGAAAAATTATGCTTATGAGGTTTTTCGGGTGACGAAAGTGGAAGGGGGGGGGGAACGATTCCAATTGGTCTCCTGATTGTAATCCTACTTAGTCCGTGGTTAGTGTAAATGGTGCGGAAAAAAGAAAACAATTCCCGCTAAAATATGATTTTGAATGATAAAAGGCAAGGCTATTATAGAGGTAAGTGAAAAAATTGCATTATTGTTGCCACCACAAATCCACCGCAACGAAGAGTTGAGTGAAAAAGATTTCATTATAACAATAATGAAATCTTGTTGTGTATTCGTAGCATGTGGTGGCAACAGCCACCACAAAGAGGTGAGTGAAATAGATTTCATTATTGTTGCCACCACAAATCCACCGCAACGAAGAGGTGAGTGGAATTCTAGGATTCCCATTGTCCCGCCAATTACAAAGGGAACAAGCCTTGGACAAATGAAATACCAGAGGTATCGCCACGGAGTAATTAGATCGGAGTACCAGAGGTCTCTGGTAACGCCTCTAAAATACACTGTGGAATTAAAAAATAGAGATGAAATTCACCCAACGGCGAGCTTGAATTGAATTCAATGACAAGCCGCATTCTAGTTTTAGATTTTAGTTTTTGGTGGCTTTCCACTCCCTTCCTCATTCATTGCAAAAATTAATTATCACAGCAGAATAGTAGGAAGTACCTGAGTTTAGTAAAATAATGATTATTATAAATAGTCTACCTGGATTTACCCGTGCAGGTTACAGTATGGTTTAGGTAACATCCATCCCACAAATTCGTACTACTGATTGTCTCCGGAGTAACACCATAGCATTCTTATATCCTGAAATCAATACAATTTAAAGTTAGACAATGTGGTACACACACATTTGTTGTCAATCATGCACCGGCATTGCAAAATAGATCGGAGTTGTTTTCTAGTGTTGTTCACTGAGACCAAATACATCTTAAGAACGATCGGTGACAGTTCTGAAGCATTACTATGGGCAGTACTTTATATAAACAGCTTTGCATGGGTTAAATTACAGCTTTTCAGTCAATTATATTTTTTACAGCATTTAAGAAGGCACTTGTTAACCCTAAATTATAATATATGAATTTTTGATGTATCATTTAGAAAATTCATAAAACGCGAAAAATGTTCCGTTTGATTTAAAATTTAGCTCACATGTGTGCCAAGTGTATCATCTCATTATCAGCATTATTTAAATTTTTATCGAATGACATTAAAAAAAATTGTTAAAACTTAAACAGTGGAGTTGAAATTTGGTACATTAGCGTAAACCTTTATGCAATATATAAGAATACAAAGTTTCATTTCAATGCGGCTAGCATATCAACGATTTTGTTTAGCATAATTAACGTTAAGCAGCATCGACCGAGTTCATCGCCGGGATGGGTAACTGGTAAGAATAAAATGAATGTTTTTACCGCAATAAAATCGAGTCAAGCAAACCCGAGGACGTACTGCAATATAAATAAGGTGATTCTATATCCTGAGGACGAGCGAAGCATGTACAAATGTAGGCAGGATGACGAAGCATGTGCAAATGTAGGCAGGATGACTACACAAATCATGATATGATTTTTTATTAATAAACTATTTTGGTGAACCTGTTAGTATTGATAACCGAATGGTTATCAACCTTTATGAACGCAGTTATTGAATCATGGTTATTACCACGAAAGTACCTGAACGATCTGAAGCTCACTGGTGACAATGAGATGGGTGCTTGTGTGTCTAAATACAATTTTATTTTATTCATACAGATTAAAATAAAAAAATACGCGAGTTAAAAAAAAACAAGTTCAAAAACTCGTCCTATTAATCTAAATTGATTGATTCTTTAAAAATGCGATTAGGAAAGATAAAAAGAAAACTAAATTCTTTAAAAAAAAATAAAGTTAATCTTTCCTACAAGGGTTTAAAACATTAAATGACTATTTAATGATAATTTAATCAAATAAAAAATTAGTAAGTAATAAAAATGTAGAACCACGTCTCTATTTCCAGGAGATAAAATCTATTTTACAAGGAAAAGAGTGAAATAATGACTGTCTGCCTGTCGGATATTTTATAGATGTTGTGAAGTCGTTAAGAAAGACGAGACAAGAATAGACGAGATGAGGTTCTCAGGACGAATTATTATAGAATACAGGTTCTCTAGTCGGCTAGTGTAATGGTAGGTAGGTCGAACAGACGCGTCAAACGAATTTTTAAGTATCAAAAGTATTTTATACTTCGCTTTACCATCAATGATACTAAAAGCACAGTAACAGGAAAGGGAATAAAAGTGAACTAATACGACTTTTGAACATTTTGAAATGCTAGGAGCAATATAAATGCAATTTAATGTGGTGTATATGAAATTTTTTATCACAAACGTATTCTTACAGTAAAAATTCGTATATTAGGCCTACTACAAAGTTTTTAAAAACGATGCAGGAATCCAAATGGTCTTGAGGATATAAAGATTATATCCTTGAGATAAGTTGAATCCTTTGCTATGACTAGACAAGTCCTAGACAAAAAAACTTAACTAGCGTGTTTTCTTTACTTCCTACCTCAACATACAGTTTGTTACCTAGGTCAGGAACTTCCTGTCTATGCTAATCGAGTTCCTACCTAGTCGGTCCTAGAACAAGTCAAATATGCAGGTAGTTTAACAGGTTTCTTATGGCGTTTCCGAATGGTTTCAACCGGGTTCTTTGACCCCTTATTCGTAATGGAGAGGAATATTAGACTTCAGATTCGTTTAAAGAAGTTTATGGGGGATAGTTGATGCAAATATTAATACCAGCATATCGCAGATGTGTTAGGTGTAATAATAGGTGTGTGTGTGAGTGTGTTAAGTAAAAATAAGTTAAAAAAGGACTTCTTAGCACAAGTCTGAATAACAGGCACAGTACCTAGCCCAAACTTGATAGGATCTGATTGATCCTATCAAGTTGAGAGGAGGCGATGTTTCATTTTACACACTTAAAACTACTTCGGCTGAAAACTACTTTGTTGTAGGGAGCGAATTTTTTTTAAGAGTGGGCAAGGATATTGAATTACGTTCAAACGAGATGTTCACATCCGCGTCAAAACTTATATATAAACATTGAATTAGGTACTTACAGATTAGTTTTTAACAGAATACTTGTAAATAGTAACAGATTGTTTCACAACAACAATTAGACATTGTTAGATGAAAGCATTCTTCTTTCTCTTCTTTATTTATAATAATAATAATAAAAATACTTTATTAAGAAAAATAAAAATTAAATTATTATTTCATTTTTTCTTAGCTTTTACAAGTTTTCGTTAGCATTAATCGGGCATAAAGTACCAAGACTAAGGCTAATTAAAAGATATTTATTGATCTAAAAATTTTCTAACGGTATTACAGGAGTTAAGAATTTCAGTCTTTTAAGTGTCGTGAAGAGTGTTTTGATTTAAGTCCAGAGCTTTAATCTAGTAATTAGATTATGAGGTATAACTCCAGTAGTGGACATAAGAAATGGAAGGATTTCAACTTTTTTCATCTCTCATAGTCTTTGAATTTCAAATGACAGCTCTGTGCTTTCTTATTTTAACAAAAATCTAAAAACATATATCAGAGCAATTGGGCACATTATATTACTTGATGACATAACTCGGTTATGACAGAACATTCAGAAACCAGTTTATTTTAACTACTTAAATCTTTATGTGGAAGTAGTTAAATCTTTTTTCCTTTCTTATTTTACTGTAAGAAAGGAAGTTTAGTGATTACGTAGCTCGATATAATGAAAACAAGAAAGACCAGAAGCTAAAATAAGCTAAGGCAAGGGAAATACGAGTAATGTCATTCGTTGTAAGCGCTAAACATCAGATACGTTACATACTGTTGCGTTTAATAAACACATACTTTCTCTTGAAGGAATATTACCAGGGGTCTATACGGCTCCGTGTCGCTTCGCGAGCCTTCTGCCCGCTCAAGAAGTAGTCCATTGTGCGTAGGTCGTTGTCTTCTATTATCCGTTGTTTTATTATTATTTTTTATTACATGGCATATTGCTACGTATATAGCGAATTATTGTCATGTGAAGGATCTTGAATACAGGGGATGACGCACTAAGTCGATTTGCCATACAAAAATGTGACCCCATTGAAAATCAAAAAATGAGAGAATTCAACACGAAACACACGTCAAAAACCAACTGCACATGCTTGGTACAAACTGCCCATGCGCTTACAATCCTTATAACAGCGCAGGTCTTAAATTTTAGAGGCTACCTTACCTCCTAATGGTTTCCCATTGTTTATTGCTTAAGAAAGTTATAAACACGCTTAAATTATCAATCACTAAAGTGGCTAAGTATAATCCAAAATTTAAAATTAAATAAGCACAAATAACTTAAGCACTACAAATGTAACAATTATGAGAAGCACAGAAGAAAGTACAGAAGCAAACTTGACAACCTACATAACCTGCGTTTGGCGCCTTTTTTCATTATAACCGTGGGGAAGGTAAGTTTGCTCCTACTTCTCTATCTCATACAACTTCCATGGGGTCAGAAAAATTCCTTAATGCGTCATCCTCTTTATTCAAGACTCTTGTGTAAAACGTTTCGCGGCCACCTCAAATTAGATTAGTAAATGCTTATTTTGTTACTAATGAATATTACATATCGTGCGTTCAGAAACACTTACCGGTCAATAACAAACCTAACTAAAAATTTGTTAAATAATTTCATAGACTGAGTGACTGGTCACTATATTTAAATGTTACTTTACTTTCTCTTTGAATCGCAATGAAACAATCTGTTAAGTCACGTTCTCAGTTTAAAAATTATTAATTGGAAATCAATATTTTTAATCTGATTGGTTAGGAAATTTATCTGTTTATGAACGCGTTCGTTGAATTTTGATTGCTCTAAAAGAGATGTTTGAACTTTTTTTTATCAACAAACTGATAATCTTGATCAACTTGATAAACTGATAAGCTACTGTAGAGCTCACCGCTGCGAAATATGAAATATTATAAACGAATTCTTTGTACTAAAAGAATTCTCTTTCATCAAAATTATTTACCAAGTTTTCACATTGTATCAAAAATGTTTTAAATTCGTTTTTATTGTTATAAAAAACGAATTTAAATTCGATTTTCTAGAATGGTTAATGTTATTATACTTATAAGGTGTAATGTTTTGTTTTAATTATATTTTTAATTAAAATTATGACGTTTTTAAATATTTTGTACTTGTTGTTAATTGTTTAGGCCTGATGATGACCCAAAGGAGTTGAATATAGCTTCTTTAAAAATTGTTGTGACCGAAGGCAACCATTTTCCAAATAACTGTAAGAACATATTATTAACACATTACCATAGGTAATGTGTTAATAACATATATATGTTAATAAACACATATTAACACAGAACCTGTAGGTGCTGAAACGTCAATATTTGATAAAGAAAGCGGTAATGTTCATTGCAAAAGCAATGCTTTCTCTCTTGTTTTAGGAGGTGGGAAAGCAATACTATTATAACATGACTTAACATATTTATTGTAAAGAATCGATTCGCTCGACAACTAACATATTTCTCTAGCAATAAAATCACATTTTAGGCCAACTTAAACAATCTATTGTTAAACAACAAAAAATGTAAAACATAACTGAATGGCTCATTTAAAAATATTAAATAAAAAGTCGATATAATTAGAATCACAAGTGTAAGAGATTAAAAGCGAGGTTGATAACCTGTGTATACAAAATACTTGTGTAAGGTTAAGATATGGTTATACAGACTAGGCTAACCTTACTAGTAGTGACCTATATATTATATAAATAGACAAATAAACCTAATATTTTACACTAAAACTAGCGCTGTTTAAACAACGTCGCAATTAAGAACTAAAGTAATTACTTTTTTTATTTTCATTCCAAAATAACTACAAACCTAAATTATTTGTACAGTCATATGCCCCTATCAGAGAACTAGCTAATAATTTAATAAATATAGGGGTATTGACCTTATTCAATCTATTCATTCGGAATAATTTAAGGGAGCTTTCATGTTTGTAAAAAATATAAATACATATCTGAATATATTTTTGCATATATTTGTATATATGTGTGTGTGTGTGTGTGTGTGTGTGTACGTCATAAAAAATATATATACGTTGAAAAATACGATGATAACAGACGCACACATTTACTGAGAGACAACGTATATCTAAGTTATAGCTCGATGTTAAAAATTTAGTGATTTTAGTAAATCAATATTGTGCGTTAACGTCGTATTTTATAAACCATAGGGTTCCGTAACACACACACACATTTATGGTATCGCTGAGTGTTTAGCTGGTGCGTTAGGATTCCACCACTAAGTTAGGGTTCTAGTGGCTACAGACTTTACAAGAAAGGTGAAAATAGAATCAAGGCACTAAAAACACTGATCAAACAAGAGGCAAGTTAGGATGAATACTGAATGTCTTTTCATAATATTTCAGAGGGAAATTACAAATAAGGTTTAGAAAAACTGACCTTACAATCCACAAGCAAGGTGTATTATCACACAAG
This sequence comes from Microvelia longipes, assembly GCA_018340805.1. NCBI lineage: Eukaryota > Metazoa > Arthropoda > Insecta > Hemiptera > Veliidae > Microvelia > Microvelia longipes. The sequence goes on along the minus strand of JACMZG010000002.1, from coordinate 12,769,073 downwards.
GCACTAAAAGAACTTATCAACTAAGAAGCAAGTTTGGAAGAAAACTGATTCTTGTATCAAAAGAATGAACAATATTGCCTAATTCATAGGTGTTTAGACGATCAGTTAAGTTAAGCAAGCAAGTCTTTGTTTACAAACTAAAACATTAAATTATTTCTGGAAATTAAGGAAAAATGTGTTTGTATGGACTAATGAAATAAGCAATTTATGTTCAAGATAACAAAACTCTTTGCGCAACGAAATCTTTACGCATTACGCATTTAAATTTCATTAAGAACGCACAATAAAATGATTCTTAACTTAGGTTATGATTAACCTTAAAACTATCTTATTTCATAACCAATTTCGTAATAAAATGATAGTAAACAATTTGAGTAAGGTACAACGACCCTGATAATAAAAAAAAAGGTTCAGTCGTACAATGTACCAGTACTAGTACAGGTGGATCATTAATATCTCGTTAAGGAACCACTTTAAGGTTAGTGACTTTGTAAGATGTTAAAAAATATTAGCAAAAATCTTTTTTCGCTAAGTTATGAAATTATAATTTTTATAGGACCAGTTTTATGTAAGATCCGAGTGGGTTAACCTGAAACTTATCACCTGACCTAGATAACATTAAGAGAAGTGATTTCGGCAATTTAACTAAAAATATCATGACACAGATGTTTTTAAGAGCTTCCTCGTGGTATGAAAGAGATTAGGGATTTTGAAGAAAATAAGTTTTTAATGGGGGACAAGAATAAAAAGGGGGAGTAAATTTAAGGAGTTGGTTTTGAAATAGTTAATAAGTTAAATATTTATATTTTATTTTTGATGACTCAGCACACACAATAGGTTATTGCAGTTAGAAGAAAATTATATACCCAATGTGGTCTGATTTTGGTGTCAAGTTTTAACTCTCTAGCGCAAAAACCCACAGACTAGACTGCATGCAAAAATACGGGCCTTCGGCCCGTAGCCGCTACGCGGTCTCGGCGCTTCGCGCCTCGTCCGCTCCGCGGCGTCGGCCCACCGGGCCGCTTCGCGGCCCGGAGGCCTCCCAGTGGCCGCTTTGCGGTCACATTGTTGTTGTTTTCTATTATGTATGGTTTCATTATCGTGTTTTGTTACATGGCATTTTGCCACGTATTTAGCGAATTTTCACAGCCTCGTTTCACAGGCCCGCTTCGCGGGCCTGAGAGGCTTTCTCGCAAATTTGATTTTATTAATCCTCTATTATTAATAGTAAGCAATGATATTGCAGTTAACAAGCCATATAAAAAAATAATAATTATATTTAAATACATAACTAATACGTTTTTATAGAGGTATAGAGAATACAAGAAATAAATCCACACGTTGCAACTGTTGGAGTAACCTTGTATAAAGGGTAAGAAAAGATTATAGTTTCATCTTTAATCAGTTTTAGTTATCGTCCACCATACAAAAGGGTATTAACTCTTACACACATTTATGATTGTTTATACAATTTAAAGAAAAATGTCAAATTTTTTTTGTAAACAAATTGTTTATTTTGAGAAATTATCTTTAGGTTGAAAAAAATATATTCATGATTTTTTAAAATAAAAATACCGTTTTCGTCACTTAGGATTGTCCAATTGAGCTGAAACCGGTCGCAATCGTTTTAGAATGACTTCGACCATATAAAGACTACCTCGAGGTTCTTCCTCTTTACAGGCCTACTTAGCTCGGCGTGGATCAGTGGAAGCCATTTTTGTCCTTTCTCTCTGAGACAGTAGGCTTACCAGGATGGAGCAAGAGGTAGAGGCCCCTCATTTATACTATATCCCCACCCTCTAACACTACTGAACCCAAGATATATCGTACGAGTCTTTGACCTAGACGTATACATATATACAAGATTATATATATATGTATAACATTTGCGCCATTTGTGATGGTTCGATTCAGCTGAAATTGGTTTTAATCGATTCAGCTAGCCGTCTACCTAAATACGAAATACCTTGTTTTAAAGCCATTTCAAGTTTCAAAAAATTTTTTTTTTCATGACGTCATAACTTTGATTGATGACGTCATAATGTTTTTATAAACAATAGGCCTCGTAACCTCCACAACATCTCGCGATTTGCAAAGTTTCGTTTCAATTTGAGAACGCCTTCAAGAGTTATCGTTCGCCATACGAAAGGGTAGAAACTCTTACATACATATATATATATACATATATATATATATATATATATATATATACATATATATATAAACTTTTTTCGGACATATATTTTTGTTATCAGGAAGCCAATAGGAACCGATTCCGATCACTCCCACCCTCAACTTCCGTCATCCGAACAACCTCATAAGCGTCATTTTCATAATGAAAATTCGCTAAAACACTCAGAACGTCATAAAAATTCCTGAAACGGACAATTATGATACAATTTCGGTTTCGGATTTTTAGGGTGAACAATATTTTCACCTACGGTAGTAGTTAGTAAATGAGGAAAATTAAAATAAATCTTTTAAACCTAAATTCTAAAAGGTGATAAATGGCTTGATGGCAGTTCCTAGTAAGTATATAAGAGGAGAAAGATCCAAGTTTAGTAAACTCGTATGCATCACCACTAACTCGATTTTATTTCATTTTATTAAAGTTATCAAAGCAGAAAATATGATTCAAAGATGATTTGGTCTAAACCCTAGATCTCCAGTGGTTGGCCACCAAATCACTAGAAGTGGCTACCTCAACACCTCTATTCAAGTAGATATCTATAAGAGTTTACAAAATTATTTCATTTTCTTAAAAATATTGACAAACGAAATCGATCATCAACAGCAGTCTTCTACGCAGTGGCGAAGTTGGATATGTGTTTATTGGAGAGGTTTCCAATCAGAAAATTCTGCTTAATTAAAATTTTACTATCGGTCAATGATTTTAGTTAATAACGGAGTAGACTTTCTACTTTAACTCGCCACTGTTTATTGACGACAACATAACGTAGGCAACATTAAATAAGACGAACATATAGTCAAGTCACTGTCGCTTCTGATGTAAACCAGCTGGTTAACAATTATTTTGTGTATAGTAGGTCAATGGCTCGATACAGCGTGCTATGATCGCGTATAGTGGGGGGCAACATACTATGTGTTAACACTACAATTGACAACATATTATAACCGGTTCAATAGATACCGCTATAATAGCTTATAAATAGCATCAATTATTGACTATTACAGAAAACAATTTTATCATCTTATCGTTAACAGCATTTTAAACCAATATTTATAAATTAGAGTAATAAAACGTGTTGTTTTCCCGCCATTCAGATTCCTGTCAAACGATCAGTAAGGTGATTTATTCTGCGTAAAGCAAACAAAATAATAACAATCAACAGTTTTGAGTGTAACATAGAAAATAAATTAATATAGCAGGAGACATATGGGTTATAGACAATTCATCTTCCTTCCCTATATGTTTCGAAAAATTAAAATTATTTTTAGTCGTCGTTTAGTAAAGCCTTTAATAAGTTTTATCCCCGTGGTTTTACATTTTTTCATCTATACTAATGTTGGTGTAAAAGAAAGTACTTTGAACACCCAGAAAGTCCGAAACCGGAGTTCCATCAGGATTATCCGTTTCAAGCACTTTTCTGACGTTCTGACTGGTTGTAACAAAAGATGTAACGGTATCTCCATAGAATTTCAAGGAATTTTTATCACCAAATACCGCTTAAGGTTTCATTTATTAACAACACGCAGATCGTGTAAATTTAAATGATCAAATAATTAATTAAACTATTAATTAAATAATATTACGGCGGCAACCGCGTCGCCGAGGTAAGTAGGGTTTCCGAAGTTTTAACTTCACTATTAGATCGTTTCAGGATCCTGATTCATCGTAACATTAACCCGAATATGTTCGCACTTGTGCTCTTTAAAGTCAACATCAAAATTATTTCACCCCCCCCCCCCCCCAAGATATGTTGGTAATTGTAAAAACGAAACGGGATCTTTAATTTACCACTAACGACAAATGTGAGACTCTGATTCTTAAATTAGAAAAAAATGTATAAATAAAAATTAGGGTAAGTATTTAAATGACCTCTGGTTAGAATAAGGTTAGAGTAATAACAAATTTATAAAGTTAAACGGATTGATTATCTCAAATATTGTGGTATTAAAGTAATGTTAGTTAATTAAAGTTTATAAATAAATAATAATAAATGTTTAACGAGTTTTAACCGCTAGACGGAGACTAGACAGCCTTGAGTAGCGCAACGTAAGACCTTTAAAGTTTTCACAAAAAAGGAAAATTGATTAAATAGAATTATTTATTAATAACACTAGAAATTAATTCCATCTATATAGGGGTTGTAGATTCTGTCCTAACAACTCTAAAAAATAACTTTAACTATGTATATCAATAATAAACAATAAGAGCCTTGAGGTTCATTAGGGACAACCCTGCGGAAATCACCTTAGGTGGTATTGGCAGGGTTAACCTCAAAGTTGAACGGATATAAAGTTGCCTGTGGTCTAAAGTTAGCAATAATTTATTTTAACAAATTTTATATAAACTAATAGCGCAACATGGGATGCGAATTCCGGGCCTTTGTGATTCCGGGCACATATACTTATAAAGCTATCTATTATACCTGTATAAATAAATGTACATGGATTTAAACATGACTTTAAACGTGTGCATACCTGAATACATGTAAATGCCTGTATTCATGTACATGCCAATATAAACGTATGAGCATGTATGTCGTATGTACATTTATAAATTCATAATGTGTTTAGTTATTAGATAACTACCGAGTAGAGAGTACCAAACATTAAACCAAACAGAATTGCTAGTAATGCTATTTAAACTGACAACATGAATTGCAACAAATTTTAAATATAAAATTACATCTAAGTATAATTAAAGGGTTTGAGGAGGAATAAGGTCTAAAATAATAAATAAAACTAATTTTGCCGATAAAATTGTATTTTGAGATAAAATTATATCGAAAGCTCCGCAAAATTTCAACATAATTGTATCGGCAAAATTAGTTCTATTCATTATTTTGGACCTATTCCTCCTCAAAAGATTTAATAATTTAAAGTAGAGGTCCCTATAAAGTTATTTGTCATCTAAGTATATTAAGGCTGTTCAGATGGCACCTTTTTTAACTTGACCACATTTGTCGCAGAGATCTAAAATTTGAAATATAAACTTAGCGACATCTCTTGTTACATCGCTGATATGTCGCTTATGGTTGATCTTTAATTGATCTAAATTTGAACCCTATAATTCATTTTTAAGCTTTTACTTAAAAAGGAAAAATTTCTGTTTGTGTTATTTTATCCTCCTTTATTTATCATTATTTAATACCATAAACACCACGTCCGATGAATCCTACAAAAGCATAATTTTTCTTATTTTCTTACCGAGTACCTCTGAACTTTTATACACAACACCGTACTCGCCCAATTTATATCGCAGTATGTTTTCAGACTCGATTTACTCGTCCCCAGACAGTACAAGTACTAGTTTCATAATCAGCGGTTACCTATTTAGGTACTGACCTCTCTCGATGCTACATGCATCCAGCTATTAGCAACGAACAATAACAATTACTACGTACACACAGCGTATTTAACAGGCGATCGTATTGTATACGCATTAAATACGATAAGGTTCTTGCACTGAATTTTTTTAGTCGATCGTGTGACGTGATAACTGATCCCGCCAAAACATCACGTCTTTTATAGTGAAGGTTCACTATTGGTTATAAGGAAGTTTAAAACAAAAATTAAATTGTGATTTCTTTGCATAATAATAAAGTTACACTAAAAAAAAAATAATATTCCAAAAGTTATTTGATCAAAAAGGGTAATATTGAAGAGAAATAAAAGTTCGACGAGAAGGTTATCCGTTAAATACGATCGTCTCTAAAGGTACTTACAGCGTATCGGGGATCCATTTAGATTCCATCTCCCTAGTTCTAGCGTATGCGATCGGATCCCCTCCGCATGGTTCATACAGCTAATATTACCGTATTGAGAGATCCGCGGATCTAGAAGTGTGTGTGAACGTACTAAATACAACAAAAAAACGTAGACATAGTAGCCTTATTTAAATAAAACATTTTGTACATACTAATCACATTAAGAGTTACACTTAAAAAAAATTTTGTTTCAATGATATTTCATATCATTTTTCGATTTTTTAACAAACTTATACACATGTCATTAAATGAAAATTAAAACAACGCTAAAAATAAAACTTAGCAGCTTTGGAAGTATTATATATAGGATTACATGCGTGTCAATTTTTTAAACGATCAAATTATTTTTCCAAATTTTATGAAGTTTTGCTCACATTAATGACGTTATAAAAAAATATGAAAACTACAACCACCTTAAATATTATTTTTCGTACCAATATTCAACTCATAGCATAACAAACAGGGAGCTACGAAGGTAAAAGACACAGAAACACATACAAGAAAGACGACTTTGTAAAACCACACAGGAGGTCTTAAAACACCTCAAATAGATAATTAGTTGCAATCTCTGTAGTTCCTTACTCTAAAACAATACTTTTTCCACCCACTAACAAAATGAATGAAGAATAGTAAAAATGTTAAAGGGGACAAGCGTAAAAAACTTCAAACATTAATAAACATCAATTTTCACAATTAACAGTAAAACATAGGCTACTAAGTCGGGAAACATAGATAAAACACCATAATTACGACCTCCATCAACAACCAATCTATTTCCTATTACGTCTATGATTATATCTATTATTTCAATGAATGACTATTATAATTCTAATAATAGCTTTATATCGTAAACGATTTTTTTATGTTTATTATTTCAGATACCTGGCTTAGTTTCTTTCTTTAAGCCATCTGTTTTTATATACATATGCTGAATAATTTGATGACAACCTAATTTCATTTTATAAGCGAACTTTTAACAGAAAACTAAGCTTATGAAGTTGTTCGGATGAAGGAAGTTTTACTTAGTCATTGTTTAATTTCCTAATAAAATTATGTCGCACTTTTCGTTGTCAATTTATTACTGGGTTTTTGCATGTATTAAGTTTTATTTAATTCGCTTTCGATGATTATCTTGTACAAGCTTTTTTTTATTTACTGCTCACTTTAAAAAATAAAATATAAGCCAAAAGAAACCAGGTGCAGTAAATGCAGATGAGATGTTGTCTCGTTCTGCGCTCGGAATAAATGCGTTTATATGCTGATTTTAATCAACATTATTAATAGACTGCAGATGTTACGTTTGTAAAATTTGGTGTTTTGCACCTTTTGAACATGGGAAAAGTGCAATAGCACTTAATTAATGGCTAGTTAGAAACCGCCTAAGGTTATAAGATTGCAGATTTTGAGGTGAACAAAAAAACCATTAATGCAGGTCTTAAATAACATGTTATTAGTTCGTGTTGATGCAGAGTTTGGAGAGCTAACAACAGAGTTACAGGTGAAAAAAACCTACGGAAAGCATAAAGATTTATTTAATATATATATATATATATATATATATATATATATATATATATATATATATATATATATATATATATATATATATATATATATATATAAGGCTTCCAGTACGGATCTATTGTACCTTAAATGTTTTTCAATGATGAGATTAAGTAGTAGGTTTTAAGCATGATATCGAAAATCGAATGACAGAAGACCCATCACCATTATCTGTTGAGCATCTTTATAAAACTTCATGGTGTCGAAGTCAAATAGGTACGGAGTGTAAAGCCTCAAAAGAATGCGAAATTTAGAAAAATTCGGTAATAGTATCAGTTGCATTTCAGGAATCGGACCCGAGGTGTGTCCAAAATTTATTTCATAGATCCTTTATTACGAATATATACT
>JACMZG010000002.1:12656208-12756208 GCA_018340805.1 Microvelia longipes | reverse complement strand
ACCTGTAAAGTGCGTTCTGCCTGGGACACCCATCCGATACGAGTCGGCAGAATTGCAGATCCTTGTTCAGGAAGGTATTTACGAAAAATTTGAGACCGGTTCCAGCCATTACACTTTTTTTATTAACAAAACACCCCTGGGCTCTTGGTCTATTATGTTATCCGTGGTTTAAGCGTCCAACATTTTAGTCTTTGACAGTAGTCAATGAAATCAATTTTATTAATTTTTAACGTCTCCTTAATAGTAGGCGTAAACATATCATCGTTTCAGTTTTGTAATTATGTAATTGAACTTTAATATCATCAATTTGAGATGACCTTTTAATAATTAAAGGAATTAAACAAGTTTGAAGAATTAACAGCAATTTCTAATCATCGTGTGAGAGAAGATGCGAGGTCTAGTAAAACATACGTAGGCGAGAAGATTAAATGTACGGCGATAAAGAATACTGAGTCAATAAAGAGAAATTAGTACGGTGACATGAAATGTAACTATTAGTAAGTAATAAATAACTAAAATATAAAATGTTTTAGATTTTCCTCAATACAAAATCTTTCTATAAAAGGTCTGCATTTTGGAATATGTTCCGTTCCAATCGATTAAATGCACTCGTATGGCTTTTAGCTACAAACAAAATGTTGTTGTTCATTAATACCTAAATACTGACACCAAACTTATATTTGATATACGGGACCTGGAGGTGCCGAGTTTGGTCAAAGAAATAAGTGCCTTATATAGTTATATAATAATTCCCTTTTTAGAAGATTTAGCAAATTTTTCAACAGCACTAAAGATTTACTATAACACCACTATAAAGATTATCTAAGTACACCATGCTCACCATAAATAATTATGTGACATTATAAAACCTATGATTAAAACTTTGTACTTCAATAGAGTATTTTCATTTTTCCAAAAAAAAAAAAACATTTGCTCATAAAATGATTAAGTGTGTTTACAAAAATATTTTATTTAATTTGAAATAGTCTAAATAAGCATTTAAAGAAGAGGAGAGGTGGGAGAGAGAGTGGGGTGAAAACGGAACGTTCTAACGGTTGGGTCGTTTAAGTATAGATGGGAGTTTTAGTTTGAAATATCGTAAGGTCAACAGTTGTCAACAGTTTAATAAAATGTAAAGAAGACTGAAAAAAAAACAATGCCGTGATCTAGGTGATACAATTCCTAAGGAACTTAATGTCTACAGTTGTCTGTATCATCTTGTTTACAGGAGAGAATATTAGGATTATGAGTGTTGCTCTAGTAAATATTGTACTATACGGCGTACTATATTCATACCTCTGACGTCACACAAGAAGCCGAGGCCGTTTTCCCAACAATAGAACATATTTGAAAATATTTTCATATTTTTTCCTGTATCATTAAAAGTAAAATTTATGTCATTCTAATATTTTACAGGGTGTTCTCTTATATGATGTACTTAAAGATAATGCAATAAAAAAATTGTCCAAATACTCTATTATATTAAAAGGGGAAACTTCTAGATCGAAAAATATTTTTGGGACGAATGTTGAAACACGGAGTAAAAGAATCAAACATCAAGAAACAAACGGAAAAAAGTTCAATTATCAAACAATTCTTACCATATACATTTATTTAACAATTATCTCATTGTTTTAAAATTAAGTTGCATTAAACCCTCCGTTTTAATAAAACTAATAACCCCTGCTCTACGCATACGAAACACCATTCTCTTTCGCTATGCGAACAACCTCATAAGCGACATCCTCTATTTCAAAATTCGCTAAAACCAATTATTTAATTCTAAACTGTAATTAAAAATATTTCATAAAACTATAAACCAATGATAACAAATAAAATTCACCAATCCCATTAGTGAATGTTTACGCTAAAAAAAAATAATAACCACAAGAATAAGACAATTATTAGAAACACAAAAGACTACACTTAAAAGTAATGAAAAAATAATAAATGTTAAATAAAGAACTGGAGGCGTGCCAAAGAGTAACAAGAAATAAGAACATTTAAACAATATACAAATACAATATACAATTTTAGTGTAATTAAAATAACATAGTTCATAATAGTAACGACATAACATGTATGGTAAATTAAATTAATAATACAACAACAAATGTTTATGGGATATTTAAAACATAAAAATATGAGAGTACGAAAAATGAAAATAGAAAACTATAAAACAAAGAGCAGAGTATCTTGATAAAAAAAGAAAGAAACACAGATAATAACCATAAGTAAGATAAATTATGTAAGTATTGAAAACTTAAAATAGTGAGTTACATATTTGTCGAAAAACAGAATAAAAGAATGTAAAAAAACTAAATTCAACAGAATAATTAAAAACCAATAAATACTAATTAAATTGTAGTAACAAAAATATATATATCATAAATTACATACGTTCAGTAGTAAATATATAATTAAAAAAATAAATGTAAAAAAGGAAATAGATAAAACAAAAAAAGTTCAAAAAGGAAATAGATAAAACAAAAAAAAGTTCAAAAAGGAAATAGATAAAACAAAAAAAGTTCAAAGGAATAAGAAAGACGAAAAATATCCTTTGAAGAAGAAAGAAATTTTGATTTTGAAACATTTTTAATTTTAATAAAATTATCAATAAAATTAATTAAGTAATGATAAAAATAAATTAGCAATTTCATTTATTATTTATTCAATTAATAAATTTATAAAGAATTACCAAGAATTGTTAGTAAGGGAGCAGCATAAATGAAAATGAGAGTGTTAAATGATATTTTGTTATGTCAGAAATCAAATTTTACATGCTAATGAAGAAAATAATTATATGAACAAAATGCTTACACTAAATGTAATGTTAGTAATATGGTATTGGAGAACTGAAAAGTAAAAAAGCTAATTTACAAGATGAACATAAACTTTGTAAAGTTATTTCATGTTAATGTTAATAAGCTTCAAATATAGTGGGGACAATGGTGCTATAGCAACCTATAGGTAATATAATTTAGGACTTCATTTGTTTAACATTTACTCATCCAAAGTCACTAAGAATGAATAAGAGCAATTTAAACATAAAATAATACTATATATAGAAGGAGCACAGGACCGTAAACACAATGTAATTCCACTGATAACACGAAAGCCGGTTGACTGTTGCAACTAAGTAATGCTGCCAACCTGACAACAAAACATTATTTTAAATATGTGTCATAAATAACTTAATAGTTATTTATGACACATATTTAAAATAATGTTTTGTTGTCAGATTGGCAGCATTACTTAAGTGCACCAGTCAACCGGCTTTCGTGTTATCAGTGGAATTACATTGTGTTTACGGTCCTGTGCTCCTTCTATATGTAGTATTATTTTATGTTTAAATTGCTCTTATTCATTCTTAGTGACTTTGGATGAGTAAATGTTATTATATTTCTTTAAATATTATAACGATATTTCTTCATTAATATGAAGAAAGATCGTAAAAAAACAAATATAATAACTTAAAAGTATGCTGCTGAGTATTTAATAAACCCGGTCTTAAGTGGCAAAAGGGTGGCGGAATACAAGAATCTACATTTAGTTGACGAGGACTACTTTTAATATAATTTTAATAAATACGTTAAACAACAATTTAAAATGCTTTAAATATTGTAATGCACCAATATTTATATTAGTACTTTATGAATAATCAATCATTAATTAATAATAGAACATAATAATTCAGCAACAGGAAGTATTGCCAACTTTTTTTTAGAAAATTGTATATTGTTAGGGTGGTAGCATTACTTAAGTCCACCAGTGAACCGCCTTCCGTTTTATCAGTAGTGCTTCTTCTATAAATAGTATTATTCTAAGAATATAAATAAGTAATTCGCTTTTCATTAAGTAACAGTTGACAGTAATAAACAAATAAAGTTTTTATTAATGAACAATGCAACAATTAAAATTTACACCTCAATCATTTTAAGATTTTTGAGATGAAGAAGTTAAAGTTCCAATTTGGCTGGTTGAATTAATCTTCATAAAACAAATTCTACAACTTAAAATTACTTAGAATGACTCAAATTATTATACTATAAACTTTAATTGCATTAAAAAGCAAAAAAGTTGGTTAGTTTAAATAAAATTAACATATTTTATACTTAATGTATATTATTAACATTTTAATTTGCATACCGTAGTAACAATGTAGTTTTAATAGCTGAATTTAAGGCGCCTTTCCTATGCATGCCAAGGTGCGCATACAAAAATTCCTCCCCCTAGAATTTTAAAATTAATATTTATTTATATTTTCTTAATAGTTTTGCTAAGAGAAGTGTATAACAATGTTTATTTTGAAAAAATTAAAATAATGTTTCAAATTTCGAACACAAATTATTAGCAAAGGCAACGTTAAGAAATAGAAACAATAAATAAATTAAGAGATTCAAGAGTTTCTAAGAAAGTAAGAGGTTTCTATTTAGAGCAAACGCATTATTTTTCCTATACACCTGAGCCATGAAAGAGGAAAAGTAAAAATAATAAACTTTCCATATCATATTTGATAAGCACATCGTCACAACTTCGGGCCCGCTTGGCTCGACCTGAGAATAAAAAAAGATCACAAAATTTATGCAGCAACATGTTTTGAGACTCAAATCGCTTGTCTTCAGACAGTAATTACTTTCATTTTATTGAAGCGGTCAATGTTGCTTAAATTTTAATTATCCAACAAAGACTGTAGACATGCTTGCCGTATTAAAAAAAATAAATTAATAAGGTATAAACTTGAACCGAATTTCAACTACAATTCAATTATTTTTTTTAATTTTTAAGAACCTTTTAAAAAAACGTATACAAAAATTGAACTAGCCTGATAATAAGACGAAACTTGGCACACATATAGGTCTTATACATGACTACATGTGAGCCAAATCTCAAACCAATCGACAAAATTTTAAATGAATTTTCGAAATTCTTGCTGAGTCATTATATCCGTTTATGACGTTAGAAAATATTTTCTAAATACCACATCTACATCTAGTGATTGCTTTTTGGACTAAGTTTTTTAATCTAGCATAAACGCACACAAGTTTGTCAAAACCACTAAGGAGGTCTTAAGCACACCAGAAATCGGGTTTCGGATTATTAGAGCAAACACAGTACTTACAGTCTATCGTTTAGTTTAAAAATCCCCAAGGTCATAAGTATTTTGGGGATTGACCAATCAGAGAAGCCGCTGCCAACCTCTCACTTAAAAAGAGAAAAAAAAATCCCTACCACAATAACCGCTGTAGGGAAAAACCTTCTTCCCGGCAATCGTTCACCTTGTTTGTGGTTCTTCTTTTGATTACATCGTTTTGAAAACTACTTTCAAATTAATCTTAAAAATGACATTTTAAAATAAAACTACACAAAAGAAATGTAAAAAAAACATCGCCAAGAAAATACGGGTAAAATAACCTGATTTGTTTACATAGTATTTTCCCGCTCCTTTCTTGCAGGCATTTTTTTCTTAATATTCAGTGGTGTCTAAACTGACCTGTCAAGATTTTTAAACTAAACGATAGACTGTATATACATACGGTAAAAATGAGAAAAAGTAAAATAAATATAAATTTATTTGCAATATTGAAATAAAATTTGGGCATAACCCCCCCCCCCCCCCCCTAACCAAGATAGTTTTCGCCCCTGCTCAATATAACAGGGTGTATTATCATGTGTTAATATACTTTCGCGTATTAACAAAAGAACGCATGACAATAATACAAATGTTTTAAATAATGCAAGTAATAACAGAGAACTGAGTATTAAGAACAATTCAAACGACACTCAAAGATAATCAAATCTACTAGAGTATTAAAAGTATAAATTAAACAACTAGAAGTAAATTAAGAATCAAATGAGAAGTCTTGATAATATAAAATGTTTTTAAAACCCAATAAATAATATTTGCACACGAAATTTTCACCAATAATCTTAAAAATGGCAAAAAGGTTGTTTAGACGAGGTAGTCAGGGGATAGTGCCTCGTGCAGACGGGTTTATTGTACTTTAAGAATCAAGTCGTCAGACGACCTTGAAGATGAATCTTACACCAAACATATTGTGTCTGGCCATCCTATTTTTTTGTTTATTATTTTGAACTACATAATAATATGAAATTAAGTAGTCTGTGATCTTAAATTGTGATACAAAAAATCTGGCATAGGGTTATTATGACTTTTTCTCACTTATTTGATTTTTTTTACTCAAACATTTTTCGATTAATCAATTCTTTATTTTTAAAAAAACTTACTTTGTAGCATATATTTTATCAATACAATAACATATTAATACTCTTCCTCCTTATTTATGTATATCCAAGATTTTGAAAATTAATAGGTTTTCAAATAAAAATCTACGGTACATAACCGACTTTTGGCTGTTTAAAGAAGATCAAAGCAAGTCCGAAGATACACTTAAATATAAATTAGATGATTCCCAATACTATGAACGAGTTTAAGCGAGTCCGAAGATACATTTAAATATAAATTAGATGATTCCCATATACCATGAACGAGTCAGCGAGTCCATTTAAATATAAATTAGATGATTCCCATATACCATGAACGAGTCAAGCGAGTCCGAAGATACACTTAAATATAAATTAGATGATTCCCATATACCATGAACGAGTTAAGCGAGTCCGAAGATACACTTAAATATAAATTAGATGATTCCCATATACTATGAACGAGTTAAGCGAGTCCGAAGATACACTTAAATATAAATTAGATGATTCCCATATACTATGAACGAGTTAAGCGAGTCCGAAGATACATTTAAATATAAATTAGATGATTCCCATATACTATGAACGAGTTAAGCGAGTCCGAAGATACACTTAAATATAATTTAAATGATACATTTAATATAAATTAGATGATTCCCATATACTATGAACGAGTTAAGCGAGTCCGAAGATACATTTAAATATAAATTAGATGATTCCCATATACTATGAACGAGTTAAGCAAGTCCTAAGATACACTTAAATATAAATTAGATGATTCCCATATACCATGAACGAGTTAAGCGAGTCCGAAGATACATTTAAATATAAATTAGATGATTCCCATATACATGAACGAGTTAAGCGAGTCCGAAGATACCTTAAATATAAATTAGATGATTCCCATATACTATGAACGAGTTAAGCGAGTCGAAGATACACTTAAATATAAATTAGATGATTCCCATATACCATGAACGAGTCAAGCGAGTCCGAAGATACACTTAAATATAAATTAGATGATTCCATATACCAATGAACGTTAAGCGAGTCCGAAGATACACAGTGATATCCATGAACGAGTTAAGCGAGTCCGAAGATACCTCAAATATAAATTAGATGATTCCCATATACTATGAACGAGTTAAGCGAGTCCGAAGATACACTTAAATATAAATTAGATGATTCCATATACTAATGAACGAGTTAAGCGAGTCCGAAGATACTTTAAATATAAATTAGATGATTCCCATATACCATGAACGAGTTAAGCGAGCCGAAGATACACAAATATAAATTAGATGATTCCATAACTATGAACTAGCGAGTCCGAGATACTTAAATATAAATTAGATGATTCCCATATACTATGAACGAGTTAAGCGAGTCCGAAGATACACTTAAATATAAATTAGATGATTCCCATATACCATGAACGAGTTAAGCGAGTCCGAAGATACACTTAAATATAAATTAGATGATTCCCATATACTATGAACGAGTTAAGCGAGTCCGAAGATACATTTAAATATAAATTAGATGATTCCCATATACTATGAACGAGTTAAGCGAGTCCGAAGATACACTTAAATATAAATTAGATGATTCCATATACCATGAACGAGTTAGCGAGTCGAAGATACATTTAAATATAAATTAGATGCTTCCCATATACATGAACGAGTTAAGCGAGTCCGAAGATACACTTAAATATAAATTAGATGATTCCCATATACCATGAACGAGTTAAGCGAGTCCGAAGATACACTTAAATATAAATTAGATGATTCCCATATACTATGAACGAGTTAAGCGAGTCCGAAGAATACACTTAAATATAAATTAGATGATTCCCATATACTATGAACGAGTTAGCGAGTCCGAAGATACATTTAAATAAAATTAGATGATTCCCATATACCATGAACGAGTTAAGCGAGTCCGAAGATACACAAATATAAATTAGATGATTCCCATATACTATGAACGAGTTAAGCGAGTCCGAAGATACATTTAAATATAAATTAGATGATTCCCATATACTATGAACGAGTTAAGCGAGTCCGAAGATACACTTAGATATAAATTAGATGATTCACATATACCATGAACGAGTTAAGCGAGTCCGAAGATACACTTAAATATAAATTAGATGATTCCCATATACTATGAACGAGTCAAGCGAGTCCGAAGATACACTTAAATATAATTAGATGATTCCATATACCATGAACGAGTAAGCGAGTCCGAAGATACACTTAAATATAAATTAGATGATTCCCATATACTATGAACGAGTTAAGCGAGTCCATTCCATACTATGAACGAGTTAAGCGAGTCCGAAGATACACTTAGATATAAATTAGATGATTACCATATACTATGAACGAGTCGAGCGAGTCCGAAGATACACTTAAATATAAATTAGATGATTCACATATACTATGAACGAGTTAAGCGAGTCCGAAATAGATCTGAAAGTTAAAGTTCAAAGGCAAGGTAAAATGTTGGGTACGTGGTACCTCGGAACTTTTCTCTTATCACATCGGACTTGCTTTGCTCGTCCTCATAATATACAAGTCGTTCTCCGCAGTCACCCATCCAGGCACTGACCACGCTCGATGCTGCATAACGTTTATGATCCAACAAAAACCATAAATATACTTGTCGTAATGAAACGAAACTTAGTGTACTTTTTATTACGTTAAGGTATTGTACCGAATTTAAACTCTATTGAATTATTTTCCAATATTTAAAAAAAATATTAAAATACGTCAAAAATTGCTTTAAAACTTGCCATTTTTATAATTTGATAAAAATTTAACTAATACTGATAATGAGATGCATTTTGGCACATTTGTTAGTCCTATACATGGCTTTATGCGGGCCAAATCTCACTCCAATCGCAACATTAGTTCGCGTTTTATGATGTTTCGAAATTTTCAGTAAGTCATTATTGTGGGTTAATGACGTCATAAAAAGAAATATTTTCAAAATATCACAACTACACCTATACACCAATAGACTGATTTTTGAACGAAGTTTTAAGTCTCAAGCATAAATAAAATGGGAGCTACGATGATACCAGACATACACACACAGATAGACGAGACAACATTGTGAAAACTACTCAGGAGGTCTTAAAACACCTGAAACGGATAATTCCGGTGTCATTCCGGTATTTGTGTTTTTAAAAACACGGTATAAATGAGGAAAAGTCAAAATATAATAATAATAAATACACCAAAATTCTTATACCTAATCACGTAACAAAATAATCATTTAGTTATAGATCTTTTTTCACTACAATAATACTAAATATAAATAATATTTACTGTCAAGTGATTAATCGTTCATTTTATTAATTTTTGCATGATCATATATTTCTCTTTGTCATTTATATCTTTGTATCTTAAAATTTTCTCACAATAAAACATTTTTATCTTTCGCCTTCCCGCATAATAAGAGTACTTAATTTATTTTTATGTTTTGTATTATAAAGAAAGATACTAAGAAGGTATTGAAGTACATTAATTGTGATGAAGTAAAACTAATTTCTACGAAGTACATTAACTGTTATCGAGTAAGATTAATTTCTACAGAGTGCTTTGCTAGTAATCGAGAAAAATTAATTTCTTCAATGTTAATTTCTTCAAAGTAGAGAAAGACTAATTTCTTCAAAGTAGAGAAAGATTGTTCTAATTTGTTCAAGCAGAGAAAGACTAATTTGTTCAAAGTAGAGAAAGAGTAGAGAAAGACTAATTTCTTCAAAGTAGAGAAAGACTAATTTGTTCTAAGTAGAAAAAGACAAATTTGTTCAAAGCAGAGAAGACTAATTTGTTCAAAGTAGAGAAGACTTATTTCTTCAAAGTAGAGAAAGACTAATTTCTTCAAAATAGAGAAATACTAATTTGTTCAAAGAAGAGAAAGACTAATTTTGTTCAAAGTAGAGAAAGACAAATTTGTTCAAAGCAGAAAGACTAATTTGTTCAAAGTAGAGAAAGACTTATTTCTTCAAAGTAGAGAAAGACTTATTTCTTCAAAGTAGAGAAAGACTAATTTCTTCAAAATAGAGAAATACTAATTTGTTCAAAGAAGAGAAAGACTAATTTGTTCAAAGTAGAGAAAGACAAATTTGTTCAAAGCAGAGAAAGACTAATTTGTTCAAAGTAGAGAAAGACTTATTTCTTCAAAGTAGAGAAAGACTAATTTCTTCAAAGTAGAGAAAGACTAATTTCTTCAAAGTAGAGAAAGACTAATTTCTTCAAAGTAGAGAAAGACTAATTTGTTCAAGTAGAAAAGTAAAGTAGAGAGACTAATTTGTTCTAAGTAGAAAAAGACAAATTTTTCAAAAGCAGAGAAGACTAATTTGTTCAAAGTAGAGAAAGACTTATTCTTCAAAGTAGAGAAAGACTAATTTCTTCAAAATAGATAAATACTAATTTGTTCAAAGAAGAGAAAGACTAATTTGTTCAAAGTAGAGAAAGACTAATTTCTTCAAAATAGAAAAATACTAATTTGTTCAAAGAAGAGAAAGACTAATTTTTAAAAAGTACATTACTTTTGATCGAGTAAGACTAAATTCTTCAAAGTACATTCATTACTTGTGACGGAGTAAGACTAATTTCTACTAAATATATTAGATGTAACTAAGTAAGAAATACTCAATCAAGATAGACCATCTTCAGATACCATCTACACTCTCGACAGAGGAACTCTAATCTAACCAGTGTTAATAAAAGATATATAAGTCTTATTAATAAAGATTGATACTTATATAATCAAAAATAAAATAATCAATTAGTAGAGTACTAATTTATCTACGATTTTAAAGAAGAAAGCTAATAATAGTAGTGATTGAAGTTTTTTAATACAAAACAATTAGATTAAATATTTAAGTAAATTCATGATTATCAAATTTTGCCAGTTATTGACGTTACGAGACGATAGTATTTCTCCATCCGTCGATAAGCTTCTTTTTCCTCTTGAAATTCGCTATAAAACCATTTTACACGCTATAGTCACCTAAAATTCCAAAGCCATATGAATCTAATGTTATAAGAAAAAATATCCACCGTTACCAACTAAACTGAAGGAAAAAAGTGGCCAATTTCTACCATAATACACCTTCTGCAAAAAGGTTTAGTTAAAAATGTGAACAAAAAATGTATGTGTGACAAAAGATGTAATAGAGGATCGTAGTCATTATGAAACCTACCAAGGAAACCCAAGTTTTTTTGCTTAGACAGGTCTAACGTACAGGTTCAAGAGCTTAAAATAAGGTTTTGTAAAAATATTTCCAGGATAGAATAGTAGAAAAGAATCGGTGTTATAAAGATCATGCGGCAAGCCATTATGACTTAACGTTAAGGATTGTAGGCTATAAAGATGATTATTATTTTTAATAAAATAGTAAAAAGTTATGAGGTTTTGGTCATGATAAATAAAACAACATTTAAGCTTTCGACCGTATGATTAGGTCTTCATCAGAAAGTGTTTAATAACAAACTAAAGCCGTTAACAGAAAGAAACAGATAAGGTATCTAAACATAGCTAGCTGTGTATACTATCGAAGAATGAACTACAAACTAAACAAATATCTAGTCCCGGGGCTTAAAATTAAGGTTGTATCTATAGAAAATAACCATAGAATTATTTACAATTTTGACTAGTAATGAAAGGAAACAAGAATAAAATATTAAAATTTAACATAACATAAACTAAAAATAAAATTTAACAGTTAAATTTTTACTATTTTTTTATACGTATGGTCAATTGCAATTGCTATTTGTTATTATTTACAACTTGAATCAGTAAAACCATAGAGATATATTACTAGAGGGGGCATTGCCTATCACAATATATTCTTACATCATTTAGGAGAAGCTTTCTTACATCATTTAGGGGCTCTCAAGGGCTCAGTTCTATAAGAGTGAGTTATGGGTAAAATAAATTAATTGTCGTCTCCTTTTCACACATTCGTTATGTTTGGAATTTTTAAATTTCTAATGGATAAATTGCTGTAATTTTGTTCTGTTGACAGGATTACATTACAAGGTGTTCGGATTAAATGTTTAAATGTTTCAAAATGCAACCGATAGGGACCCTCTAGTTGTATCCCTAATATTTATGGGTATAACCATTATCATTCCATTTGAATCAAGTTGAGAACAAGGAGAGTTATTTATACAAGAAAACGAAGAAAAGGGCCTTTCTACAAAAATAATAGTTTTTTTGGTAGGAACTTACAACGTAGCATGAGATCCTATATCAGTATCATAAAAATAAAGTACATAAGAGATACACAAAATTATCTTCTTCTTCAAGATGGTTACATTTCGGTGAGTCGATAGAATACCATAAAGGTGTCAAGCAATATCTCGGTCTAGATTACAAACCACATTAGGGACGTCTAGACTTTTTCTCTTCAACACTGCAAATATGGGCTATAATATCAGTTGACAGCGTGGCAAAATTATCCGATGAAGCCAATGAGATGATTCCTGAATGTTAAACCACGCCCTAAATTTTAAATCAAGCCAACCTTATTGGTCAGTCAACAATATTTTCCCACCCTGTCACCTGATTTTATCCGTGTGTCGCACTGTAGCTTGTAATTATGTATTATTAATACTTATATAAATCGTCCCGGAATTTTTATTTTTTTGTACAATATATACAAACTGTAGTAAATGACTCAGGGTCAATAATGTAAAAATCTGGGATTTCCCCTTCTCTGAGGAGAACATGTACTTTGTAGCGAACTTGAAGAGAATAATTGTGTAGCTTAATAATTTTTAATACTAAGTGAACACTAATCGGAATTGGTTGACACTAATCGGATGAAAATTATCTCTATTATTTGTAGAATACGATTTAAAGACCAACGAACTGTAAGGCATTAAGACATTTTCACGGAGATTCTCAAGGCTTCCTTCCAGAGTTCTTGGAGGAGCAGGTAGCTAACAAGAATTATGAGAGTTAAAATCGACAGCAACCAATAAGCAGAGAGAAGAGAAGGTAGGAGAGAGAGTAGTAGGAGAATTTACTACAAACTTATAATTTAGTTGTAACTCAACCAAATGAAAGAAAAAAATTTCTTTAAATCTAAGAAGAAAAATTTTTTTATGGAACATCCCGCCCCTATCAAATAACCATTATAATATCAAACAAATTTATAGTCACAGGACGATTGTTGTTGGGATAGAAAAAATCAATAATATCAAAAGTCAAGCTGTAAAGGTATACTATTGAAAAAATATTTTTGTGATTATAAACAGCTAAAAAAATATAATTATAATTTTTTTTTACTTTTCCTCATTTATACCGTAGGTATATAGGAAAAGTTTTGTGTTTAAAAAAATCCGAAACCGGGATGTCACTGGAATTATCCTTCTGAGAGGTTTTCGCAAAATTGTCTGTCTGTATGTCTGTTATTGTAACTATTTATGCTAGAGAGTTGAAACTTTGTACAAAAACCAGTCTACTGTTGTAGCTGTGCTATTCGGTAATTTTTTTATGACGTCATCAACCCGCAATAATGACAGTAAAAATTTGGAAAAATCATAAAACGTGGAAAAATGATGCAGTCCGACTGATCTTTGGCACGCATATAAGACTAACATATGGGCTAAGTTTTAATTTATTATCATCGTTAGTTCAATTTTTATCAAATGACTTGTATACTTTTTTCAAGTCGAAAAATAATTTCAAAAAATAGTTTTTTAAAAAAATCGACAAATATTTCAATTGAGTTGAAATTTAGTTCAAGTACCTTTACATTATAAATACGTAGACCAAGTTTCGTTCGAATAAAACAAGTAGATCCAAGATTTTCGTGGGATCATCAAAGTTAAGCAGCATCGAACGTGGTCAGTGTCTGGATGGATGACCGCTGGAAATGTAACGAATTTATTTACTATATGAGGACGAGTGAAGCGAGTCCGAAGACGTTTTGCAGTATAAAATTAACGACTTGCATACTCTAAGGACGAGCGAAGCGATTCTGAAGCTGGGAGGATGAGCGTAGCGAAAGCAAGAGGAAATGTTCCGAGGTACCCTGTACCGAATTTTTTTTATTTTAATAAAACCTTTAATCCATATCCACACGAACTTTGAATGATTTCAATTATAAAAGACATCCAACAAAATAACTTGAATTAGGAAAATCATTATACGTAATATCCGTAAAATTATAAACAGAAAACTTAATCAGAGTCCCTCCTTTAAAAAAAAAACACCTTTTCCCTTCTATGACCACAATCATATTAAACAATTTTTTCTTTATAAATTCGCTGAAATCAGAGTGAGAAAAAGGGAAAAGAGAAATAATAAAGGAAGTAATAAAAAGTTTCAACAAATAACTTTACATAATTCATAGAAGGAGGAGATAATAACGGAGAAGTTTTCTTATAAAAACATAATAGTCTATAATTTTGTTTTACTTTGAATTTTTTACCACATTAAAATGTTTTAGCTTTGAACAATTGTTTTTTCACAATAGTTCAGTAGAACAGAGAAGGATTTTATTCATTTTTAAAAGCCAAAATATTAGTGACGGTCAGTTGGTTAGAGTGTCGGGCTTTTTTAAGATCATCCAGGGACACCTCTAATCTCAAAATAGTTTAGGTTCAAACCTTTATCAGGGCAATTGGTTTTCAGGCTACATACTGGGCCCACAGAAGTTATCTTTTCCTTAATCATCAAGCCTTCACACAGGCTTGGAAATTGTAAGATTATAAGCTTAGTTGAGAAGCAACCAACACTAACAAAACATTATGTGATGTGGTTACGATTCTGTCACCTGTGCTCTAGGACTCTAGACAGAAATGAAACTGCTGAGTATAAGCATATAACTGTATATATGCTTACTATAGAGATAAATGAGGCAGATGAAGCGTTGACACTACATAGGTCTCTCAAGACCTGACTCTAGAGAAGGTAACTATGCAGGACGATTAAAGTAGTTTAAAAAGCTAATATTTCAGTTAACGTTAATAAGTCAACTAATCCTATAGAAGTTTCAGTTGGTTCTGTAGTTAAAATCAGAAGTAAGACTGTAAGTTGAAATATGAGCAATCAAGTAAGCAATCTAAGTAAACGATCTATCTCGGGTCATCTGGCCACAGGCTTCTGCGCACGACTGTGTATGTGTCCTGACGTCCATAAAAAATAGCGATAAATAGCGTCTGAAAGACTTAGTTGCAGATGTGGTTCTCATCTCTCATTCGTTACCATCCCAGTATCGTAAGTGTCTATTTTAAAGAAGAAATCTTATTTTCTTAAAGAAGCAAAACTTAAGATGTATGTGTCATGACTTTCATGAAAAATAGCGGTAAATAGCGTCCGAAAGACATAGTTGTCGATTTGGTTCTCATCTCTTCTTCTTTACCATCAGTATCGTATTTTAAGCAGGATTGATTTGACATAACTTAAGATTAAGAAAACTTCTTGGACAGGTCTGTTTCAAGTAACAGTAATTCGACGAAGTACAGCCCTTAGATTACTCAGATAAATATGTCGAGCAGGAAATAAATAATTAAAAATAGGAAAACTCACACAATACTTAAGCTAATAACAAATAGGGCTGTAATTTGATGACTCCAAGGTTCCTGTTTTACCCTATTACACATTACACAGGCGCCTTGTAATTTTTTACTTTCACGCACATTTTTTTTCCTTCGTACTAAAGACCGTGTGACTGAGAATTTTTTCAAAGACAGAGGACCCACTAAAACATAATAACCCGTAATCTAAAAGACGTCAATTTTGTTCTTTTTTTGGAATTAACAGGTTTGTCTGCTACCTGCATGTCTAGTTTTTATTTTTCTAGTGAAAAAATAGATTTAAGTTTAAGTTAAACCTGATGAAAACTGTGGAATATAACATTGTTTAAAACAAACTTACGTTTTTTATCCATACTCGTAATTTTTATCTGAAATCAGAAAAGATAGATTTGATATATTAACATGAAATATAAGCAATCTCACTACTCTTCTAATAAAGGAATAGCACTAGGAGAAAATAGTAAAAAAGAGGCCCTGGGCCTCTTTGCCATCCCACAACCTCTGCGCTTCGCGACTCCCAGCCCTAAAGGCAGGTTGTTTATACATTCTTTGGTTTTTTTTATACTTTTCAGTTCGTCATGTTACTGTTTAATATAAGAGGCATTCTGCCACGATATAAGTGATTTTCAAATATTTTAGTCAAAAAACGTGATTTGTTTACATTATGTCAATCAATGAAGAAATGTTTTGCTTGACATATATATGTCAATCAATAAAACCAAAACTAATAGAGATAATATAATAAACTTAGTATTTTTGTAAGCCATATATAGATGTACATAAGTACAAAATGTCAACCCGATTTAAGCTCTTGTTGAAGATTTGTGATTTTTTGAAATGTTTGTGGGGTCATTACTGTGGGTAAATGTCGTCACACATATTTCATAAACAATAGGGTTCGAGACATTAACAAGGTTGATTTTTGTACTAAGTTTAATTCCGATCCGAAAAAGCGTTCGAAAGTTATCGTGTCCCATAGAAACGTCTAGGAACAAGAATATCGTACATACATATAAACCTCAACATACATACATATACATATTTTTTGCAGGCCCCCCCCCTCCAAAATATCGAAATACATCCTGTTCAAGAATTTACAGGCCAGAGTAGAAGACTCTGGCCAGTAAAAATAACTAAATTCATAAACCATAAGCTTAACTAATTTTTAAAACTACCATCACTTTTTTTTAAAAAATTAAAAACATTTGTTATCCTATTTGCCGGATGACATCTGGACAAAATACGCCGTTTCAACTTTACATCGATAACTAATCAATATCACAAAAACCCCGGAAGAATAGATAGACAGAGGGTGGAAAAATAGTTCGTTACAACCATTTTTTTCCACTATATCTTTTATTTTTACTAAGAGAATCTGTTGGATTTTCGATGATGGTATTTATGTGACAACGCCCAGTATTTTTTTTATAGATCCCCTCAAAAAAAGAAAAAAAATGTAACATAGATTAATAAAAAAAAATGTGTGAATCTGTGATGCGTGTGTTCCGGGTAAGGGGGTGAATACTGAAAACCAGGAAATTAAAAAAAATCGATGTGATTTTTGTCTAAAAAGGAGAGGGTGTATTTTTTTTAGTTTCTGTCAACGCATTGAGACCATCCCCCGCGGCGAATCACCGCTGTCCCCTTCCGGTAGTTTCATTTTTATGTATTTCTAAAAAAAAATCTATGAAAAAAATCCTAGGATAATAGGTTATTATAACAGAATTGGGCTACTAAAGGGGTGGGTGTATTATTTTTGAAATGTTCGTTTTAAAATCGGGTAAATGTGTTAGGGTTAGTAAAAGTAATAATGACTTGGGATTTTTTTAGGGTTTAAAAAATATGGAACTAGGAAGGGGTATGAATAGGACGAGTAAAGTTTGCTAAGGTCTTGGTTTAGAGTTAAAAACGGCAAAAATACCATCTGCCTTTACAATTTGCACCCTACATAGGTAACTTCCTAGTACTATTATTTATAACAAATTTCAAAAGTTTTTTGTTGTAAAAAAAAATATCTAGGTCAAAAAATGACGCTGACACAGATTTACAATTTATCTCAAGATAAATTTACTAAAAAATTAATTAACTTAAATTCTCTCCAAACAAGTATGCATACGAAGTGCGAGCGTAATATTTACCTAAGTAAATTTACGCTCGCACTTCGTCTAAACTGAATAATAAGAAAGATTCAAATCTTGATTTAATGCAATCAGGTAATTTTTTGAAAAACCCGTAAATATTGTTTACAATATTTATTCCCTAACTATAACTTACCTAACTATAACTTATAATTAACATTGTAGTAAAACTCTGCTCTAACAAATCAGCTATACTCAACATCTAACTCTGCTCTGACATATAAGCTATACCCCACTTCCAACTCTGCTCTGATAAATCAGGTATACCCCACTTCTAACTCTGCTCTGACATATCATCTATACCCACTTCTAACTCTGCTCTGATAAATCAGATGTACCCCACTTCTAACTCTGCTCTGACATATCAGCTATACCCCAACTTCTAACTCAGCTCTGACATATCAGCTATACCCCCTTCTCCAACTCTGCTCTGAATAAATCGATATACTCACTTACAACCTCTGCTTCTGATAAATTCCAGATATACCCCCTATCAACTCTGCTCTGGAAATATCAGCTAGTAACTCACTTACTCTAATCAATATTACCCCACATCAACTTTGCTCTGATAATCAAGATATACCCCATTTCAATCTGCCTGCTTGTAAATCAGATTACGCGCCCTTTCACTCTGCTCGACATTCAGCTATAACTCAACTTCTACTTATCGAGTTACCACATCACTTTGCTCTGAATAATCAAGATTATACCCCACTTCCAACTTCTGCTTTGATATCATATACCCCCCTTCAACTCTCTTGAAATATCTATTAACTCAACTCTATCTATAGATTAACCACATCCAACTTTTGCTTGAGTAATTCGATATCCCATTCAACTACTACCTGATAAATCAGATATACTCCACTTACAACTCTGCTTGATAATCAGATATACCCCTTCACTTGCTCTGCACATAATCACTATAACTCAATCTACTCTATCGATATACCCACATCAATTTTGCTCTGATAAATCAGATATACCCCACTTCCAACTCTTGCTCTGACAAATTAGCTTCACACATCAGCTATACTCCTCATTCAAATCTCTTCTGACAAATCGGCTTTAACACACATCTAACTCTGCTCTTACAAACCAGTTATACCCTTCATCCAACTCTGGTCTGATTAATCAGCTTTAATCCCCATCACACTCGACTGCGAGAAATCAGTCTTAAAAAAAGAAATTGTATCATTTATTTGGAGAAAACACCAATTAAGCAGGCGTCACAACTCTGTTAAAGAAGATAAAATAAACAAAAATATATTTATTAGGAAATAAATAGAAATCAATACACTGCACCTATCAGCTCTTTTGTTAAAAAAAGGTAGGAAAAAATGTTTGGTATAAAGTTAAGTCAAAAAGCAAACATAAAAGAGATTTTTTCATTTTTTTGGAAACCCTTTCGTAAAAATTGAGACCTAAATCAATAAAACAGGGGTAACGGATAAAGGCTAAAACATTTTTAAGTCAACAACCACAGGTTCAAATTCAACACACCTGATGTTTGAAAAAATAAAAAATACAATTTTTTCGCCCAATAAAGTTTTATGATATTTATTAATTTATTCTCCATACATTATTATCAATTGAATTATTGTTGTACAATAATCCGTACATTATTATCAATTGAATTATGTTTGAACAATAACCCATACTTATTATCAATTGAATTATTGTTGAACAATAATCCATACATTATTATCAATTGAATTATTGTTGAACAATAATCCATACCAATTGTTGTTAATCATACAATTATCATTATTGTGAAAATAATCAACATTATTGTTTAAAAAGTTCTACTAAAGTACTACTGATATACAAATCAGCTACACTGCACATTCAACAGCTCCAACATCTATATTCGACTTTAAAGCTCTATTTAAATTTTTGTCTTATTTTTTATGAACCTGTTATTTGTTCTTTGAAAAAAACCCTAATCGCAAGGGAGGAACAAAACAGAATTAAATATTCAAACAAAATAACAAAACAAAGACCTGTTGATTCATCAGAAAAAATGTATGAACATTTTTTTTAAAAAAAATCAAAAGTAACAAAAAACGGAGCAAAAAATTTGACTATGTTCAAATCAAAACAAAAATAGGGGAACTAACGAGGGTGCTCTATGATGCAAATTTTAACACGAGAACTTCTTAACACCCTTGATGGTCAATGGTTCGGGTAGAGGGTACATTTATAAAAAATGACTAGGTCTACAAATTCTATTTTTTCCACTCTTAATATTGTGCTCATGTTTTCCCTATGTTGCTACCTAGTTCCCTATTAAGGTTCAAAGGTCAAATAAGGTATGCATGTTAAACACATTAGGGTGCATTAGTACCCTATTATTGTAATTTTTATGCATTATTACTATATAATAGGTATATAATTTAATGTTTCGAATTTTCCATTGAATTAATTTGTTAAAGCGCAAAGGTACTCTTTAGTTGAACATCAAAACTAGATTTAATTAATTTTGTATTTTCTATTGAATAAAAAAATAAAATTGTTTGATTTTGCATTTTTTATTAAATAAAAAAATAAATTGTTTTATTTATTATTCCCTAATAAAATTATAATGTAAGAACTTTTAATAACATTCTTAAGTTAAATATACAAAACATTTCGTTTAATTTTGTAATTCATAGTAAATTAAATCATATTAAAACTTCGAATATAGCATCCTTCGGTTATTAAATATACATTTTTATTTTGGATTTTCTATTGAATTATTAATGTTATTATTAAATTTAACATATGAATTATAAATTATAGTGTATTAAATATTAATATATTTTTACTTTTTCCTCACCACCATATATACAGGTGTTTTATATAAAGTGTCCACCAGAAAAAAGAGAGTGATAGTACTCTTCAAAAAGGAACAAAAAATATCCTATAATAAAAACCCCGATCTCCAACCGTTTTCCCACAAGGTCAAATTTAATATTTTAAAAAAATATTTGACCTACATCATAAAATTGTAAATAGGGATTTAACTATTCAAGCTAGAAGGCGAAATTGGTATCATTAGAAAGCTGAGTAAATTTCCTAAAGGACAATCTACTAACTATGTCAAATATTTGGAACTACTGCCCAATTGCATGAAACATGTTTTTTTTTAAAAATGAATTTATAAACGTTTAATTTTATTAAAGTTGAAATTAATATACGAAGCTGCCAAATATGACGGCAGTATTTTAAGGCTCCCGTGAATATAGAATCGTAGTTAAAATTACAGCATACTTTAAATATGCATATATATATATATATATATATATATATATATATATATATATATTTATATATATATATATATATATATTATATATATGTGTATTTATATATATATATATATATATATATATATATATATATATATATATATATATATATATATATATATATATTATTATATATATATATATATATGTATATATATATATATATATATATATATATATAAGATCGAGCGTAGCGAGACTATCTACAACCAAATTGGAGAGCCCAAAAATTGGCCGAACATGCGTACAAAATTTAAAGAGTCCTTACGTAAAATGTACGACTCAAATAACGGAGTAATTTGAAGAAATTCAAAAAAGGTACAGTAAGGTAAGCGCAACCTGAATGAACAATAAATCAAGCATTAAAAATATCACGTTAAAGAATATTAAAAAATATATTATATTGAGAGAAAAATTGAGGACTTGTAGTTTAAAAAGAGTGTAACGCAGTTTAATCATTTCTCCTGGTTAATTATATATATATAAACCCTAAACATCTAAATTATAATTTTTCACCCTTATACATGATAATTAATACGGCAGTGATTTAACTAAATTAGCAACTCTAATTAAGAGCATTTAAACCAAAAATAAAAAGGGGTCGCGTTTATTGGCGCATTAAAATATTTTTAAATCAGTATATTTAATAAGCATATTGTTTTCATTTATTTGGAGTTTAGATATATTTCTATGGAAGCTTTTCTTTTACCGTCATTTATTTCGATTATTATGTTTTTAATTTTCCTCACTATCTATCGTGGGTATGCAGAAAAATTATTGTGTTCAGCCTAAAAATTTATGTTAATTAAGTTTCAACATAATTAACCGTTTTAGGTACTTCAATGAAATTTTAAGTGAATTCATCATTCTGTCTGTCTGTCTGTGTTTGTGGAGTATTACACTTAATAACTCCCGATATGAGTTTATGCTAGAGAGCGTAGCAAGACATAAGTAATACCACCTTAAGCATTAGATAATTATCACTTAATGAGGACGAGTGAAGCTGGTCTCAAGTTTTGAGGATAATTAATTCTAATTTTTAATGGTAAATGACGTTCGGGTCATAGAAGATGGGTAGGTTTTTTTGTTTTGAAAGGGAGGATATATTTATATATATACATATTTATATATATAATTATTTTGATTGTTGTTCACCATGATAGTTCTAGGTAAGGACACTGTTCTAGGTTTATTTTTATTAATTATATACAATATTTTGCTTTTAACCTCAAGCAAAATACTTTGAAGTATCGTTAAGTCAAAATGAGTTAAGACTATTCTAACTATGTCAAGAATTTTAAGTAACTAGGTTCTACTTTACTCTATAATATGAGGGCATAATGGGTCAAACGGATTGAGCATTCCAATATAACACACAGAAATCGAGGAACTCGAAAAACACTTGGGCGAGTACTGAAGGGTTGAAGGACTCTTTGATCAAGTTTGTAAATGAACCTACCAGTTGAGTGGCGTCACAACACTCATTTCGTCACAAGCTCTTAAATTTAAAACTCTGTCAACGCCGCATAGCGGCTAAGTTTTTAATTGATAAAAGTAGACCATATAATTATAAAAGCTATAAGACAATTGATAAAACATTAATCAAATACAAAATGCAAATAAAAAAGTAAATGACAGACGTAAACCATGTGAATCTTTTTTTGATGACCAATCGTGACTTAGAATAGAAAATTAACGTTAACTGCTGAATTATGCACAGTTTAAAAATAACTTTCAAAACAAATCTACTTAAAATTTTTATGACTTTAAACCAGCATAAAATAGAACCCTATGATCTTAATCTAAGCCTAAAAACCCCTTTAGCTTTCATTCTTATATAAAGTCATTCATAAACCTCTTTTAAAATCTTATTTTAAAATCTTAACCACCCTTTTGGTTTATTTAAATCCTGACCAAAATAAAAACTTAAATACTTGGAGTAAAAGGCTCCGAAAAAGTTTCCTTTCATCATCAACCCTTCTTTTGAATAGGTTTTGTAAAAAAGGGTGTTAAGATTATTAGGGTGGACCCTCCTTACGTTCTGACCCTTTGGCCTAACCTAGTCATAGATATCTTTTTCTAGCCTAGAATTTCTATAGGGCGGCTAGTCTGTTTTATTGTTACATATTCAGTTATTATAATGTTTGTTTTGACAAGGCACCGTAAACAGTTTTATTCATAGTTTTCAAGTCGACACCTATTTTTAAAGTTATAGGGTTAGTTTAGAATCACCTGTTTTTTTGACTATTGTAATTTTACTAGTTAAGTTGTAGACAGTTAGGTGTTGAAAAGGGAGAATAAATTTTAACCATTATACATGATTTTAGACATCAGGTGCGTTGACACGAACGAATGATATTACGGACCTGATCCGTAAGATTATCGTTACGTATTAATGCTCTAATATTACGGACCTGATCCGTGATATTATCGTTACGTATTAATTCTCTAATATTAAAGACCTGATCCGTGAGATTATCGTTACGTATTAATGCTCTAATATTACGGACCTGATCCGTGATATTATCGTTAAGTATCAATGCTCTAATATTACGACTGATCCGTGAGATTTCGTTAAGTTAATGCTCTAATATTACGGACCTGATCCGTGAGTTTACCATTACGTATTAATGCTCTACTATTACGGACCTGATCCGTGAGATTATCGTTACGTATTAATGCTCTAATATTACGGATCTGATCCGTTATACAATCAGTACGTACCACTGCTCTAATATTACGGATCTGCTCCCAAACATTATCGATGAGAATTAATGATCCAATTATTAATCATACTAATCCGATCCATTAGATAAAAGCATCATACGGACGGATAATGCATAAGGGTCAACAATATTTTAATTAAATCAACAATGCAAAATAATTCATACTTTTATAACCTAATTAAGTACATAATTCAACAACAAATAATTCATACAAATATAGCTCATGTAGTTGTAGTGACTTGGTTAGACTTCTTAGGAAAAAATATAGAGATTGTGATTGCACTCTGGGCCATACATTATAAGTAAAAGAATTAATATTTGTTACAGTCAACATAGAATTTTCAGATCATTTGTATCGATCCCTTCCGTGCATTGTCATTTAAAATGGTTGTATTATTTCTTTAAAATAAATAAAATAAAATATATTTTCTATATAATATATATAAATATATTTTTTATTTATAGTATTTATGGCCTAAAATCTACGGTAGACACCAGCAATCAAAACGAGTAGAACTACGGATTATTTAGTGACATTTTCTATTCGCCGTACGAAGTTTATTAATGCGAAGGTAAGTCAGAGGAGGTAATTGCGGATGACACGTCAAGCCAAACAGACACAAAAAGGGTTGAAAATCATTTTGTTTATATTCATTACATTTACGTGATGATAAATCCTCATCGTTTTTTATATCCATTTTTTTAGAGTTTAGCCAAAACGCGGATAAAAAATACGGAAATATTTTTTGTACACGGCGTGTCGCAGTTTTTTCAAAGAGGGGTGAAAGAGAAAGGGTCTGGGTAATGAAGGGTAGAGCTGAGTGGGGTCGTAAAAAACTTCCCAAAGTCTACGTAGAACAAAAAAACATAACAAAAGGATTTCAGGAAGAGGCCAGACCAAAAACTGCCGGCTGGTTTCTGTTGAAGAGAAGGCTTGGAACACGCGGTGGAGCTACCCTCAACCATCTCTAGTACCCCTTCCTATCCCAGCCTACTAATAATAACATTTTTGTACTTCACTATGAACGTGAAAAAAAGGGTGATTTTAGAGTAAAATCCCTTCATAGTGTACCAGAAGGTAGTTTGTATAGGGGGTGACAAAATAATTGTTTAAACTCCGTCTATAATGCTTCAACATTTCCTATTTGCCATGGAATTACCAAATTTACAAAATAGTCATCAGCATAGAATCATAAATTGGAGATGCCAAATATACAAAATAGTCATCAGCATAGAATCATAAATTGGCGATGCCAAATATACAAAATAGTCATCAGCATAGAATCATAAATTGGAGATGCCAAATAGTCAACATACAAAATAGTCATCACATCTAAAAAATAGCCATTAGCATAAAAAGTTAAATTGAAAATGCCAAATTTACAAAATAATCAACATAGCATAATAAAATCTTAAAGAAAATGATAAAAGCGGTATTTTTAAGAAAAAATAAGAATTAAATTGAAATCACTATACTTCAGAGCCGGCTTTCGAATTAGTGGCGGAGAGGTGAAACATATGAACCTGAATCATTCTATCAAGAGAAATATTTATTGAAGAAGCAATAAGTTTATAAGAACATTAAAACTTGGGGACTATTATTTTATTCTTTGTAGTAGTAGTATGATTGGGGAGGTCAAGCCTGGTGATTAGACCAAACCTTTGGGTCCTTTTCACCAACCCCAAAATCAACCACCTATCACTATAACTCTATTAGCTTATCTTCGTCAAACCTCCTGCTACGATGGATAAAAGTAAGAATGTCGTGTCATCTTAGAGACTCCATTTCCTCTCCGTATGGCATTCCAGTTTCAAATGTTGAAATCCTGAGCCTTTCAAGATTTTATTCATACGTATATGAGAGGAGCGTGGCAAAATTCAATGTTCACAAACCAGGTCCATCGCAAATGACTTGATTATTTGTCATAATTTTGAAATTGGTTAAACCGTTTGAGATGTAGTGTGTTGACAAGAAAGGTGCACATCCATACACTCACACATGCATGCATACATGTAGACACATCTGCATTGATTTGTGAGATCTTTAGGTGCTGAAACGCGGAAATTTGATCAAGAAAGTAGAGGTTAAATTTTTTGCTAATCCATTGTTTCCCTCCTTTTAGGAGGTAGGGAAGCAAAAGTATGAAATAGCTTCAAAGACAATTTAAGTTAAAAACTTTTTGTATGCACACAAATTAAGAGAACACGACAAAACAATAATACCTATCTACAATTTAATTATAAACAATACTGAAATTGCCGACGAAATAAAGCAATCAATTTTATAGATTGCAATCAATACAAGCATAAAATATATTGAGTCACAATAAATATATTTAGGCATCGTAAAGTATTAGTAAGTACCTGAAGACAGTCGTTTTCGAGTAGGCGTCCTAACATATTTATATGCAAATCAATCGACAGTGAGATACAAGTAAACGCCTGTTATTTCACACAAATCAAATGTGACAGACTAATTGCTTAACTTTCGCAAACGTTAGAAATGAAAAATAACGCACATACATGCTACGAGCAGCAATCTACGCTAATTTAATATATAAGTGAACTAATGATGATGATGAGATGAAATGGGAGACATTTGTTGATCTTTTATAGGGCTACATGCATGCCAAATTTCAGATTGATCATATTATTTTTGTTTTATGAATTTTTAAAATTTTTGGCTGAACAAAAAAAAAATGATGTTTAATGACGTCCTAAGATTGATTTTTGAACCAAGTTTCAACGCTAGCATAAACACTCTGGGAGCTACTTTGATAACAGACACGCACAAACAGACTACTTCGCAAAAACCATCAAGGAGATTTTAAAACATCTGAAACGGATAATTTAGTTTAAATCCCGATTTGCAAACTAATTACTTTTCATTCATACCAACGGTATAAATGAGGAACAGTTAAAAGATTTTTCCAAAAAGGCTTTATATGGATTTCAGAAACGCCTTTCGATTTTGACGATCAATATCAGTGCCAGAAAAGTGAGACAATGAAAAACTGAATGATCCTATCATTAGGTATATTTAGCAAAGAAGTAATAAATCAGCTGATAGCTGTTAAGGCTACCTAGCTCATAGTTTTCTCTATAAGCGTTTAATAATGAATTACTCAAGATTAAGTTGTCTTCAAGAACAAAAGGGTAGTAAAATTCATTAAAAAAATATACTTATAACTTAGCTTGTTACTTTGCCCATGCTTGTATCTTAGCTTGTTACTTTGCTCATACATAACTTAGCTTGTTACTTTGCTCATGTTATCTTAGCTTGTTACTTTGCTTATACTAATATTTTAGCTTGTTACTTTGCTTGTACTAATAACTTAACTTGTTACTTTGCTCATGCTTGTATCTTAGCTTGTTACTTTGCTTTACTAATATTTTAGCTTTACTTTGCTTGTACTAATAACTTAACTTGTTACTTTGCTCATGCTTGTCTAGCTTGTTACTTTGCTCATACATAACTTAGCTTGTTACTTTGCTTATACATAACATAGCTTGTTACCTTGCTAGTAATAATAACTTAGCTTGTTACTTTGCATATATTTATACTTTAGCTAGTTAATTTGTTTATACTTATAAAATAGCTTGTTTATTAGCTTATACTCATATTTATAAAGACACTAAGGCAAAAAGATGTGATTTATCTTATTGTAATGCTCTTGCATTATTTCTCTTTTGAGAAATAATAATTATAAAGCAGTAAGCAGATGCTACTTTATAAGCGAAATATTTCGATACACAAATATTTTACAGAAACAGGCTTAAGTAGAAATTACCCCTTAAACATCACGGTTCACTTTTATAAAACATGACAGTGTTTATATTATGTTCGACGAAACGTCAGATTTACAAGTACAATTTATATGACCCATCGAGTAAATCAGTCACTCAACCCAAAATGAGCAATTTTCGGGTTTCCTTTGGAACTTTGCAGAATGAAATTCAAAAGATCTAGGGGTAAAAGGTAAATAAGGAATCAAATTTAGTTATAAATATTTTAATATTTAATTAAAAAGGTTTCAAGACTAATAGGTCGCACTTGTTATTGTTTTTGCAATTTATAAATGTTTTTCTCCAATATTCGATGCAGATGTAGAAGATATTCATTTTAACCCTGTGACATTTGAATTCAATGTATGTTAAGAGAGACATGGAAGTCTATTGTTAGAAATATAACTTCCTGGCTTGTGAACGGGGCTCGAGATCACTTTCACTTGCAGTTATCCTTGTACTTACTCAAAACAAATCTCTGTTAAGATTTGAAATCTTTTACAAGGTACCACAGTTCTTTTTCACTGTACCATTGTTCTTTTACGCTGTACCATAGTTCTTTTTTACTGTACCTTAGTTCTTTTAGATTCTACAATAGTTCTTTTTCACTGCACCTTAGTTCTTTTAGATTCTACAATAGTTCTTTTAGATTCTACGATAGTTCTTTTTCACTGTACCTTAGTTCTTTTGAAAGTTCCATAATTCTTTTTCACTGTACCTTAGTTCTTTTAGATTCTACAATAGTTCTTTTTTACTGTACCTTAGTTCTTTTAGATTCTACAATAGTTCTTTTTCACTGTACCTTAGTTCTTTTAGATTCTACAATAGTTCTTTTTCACTGTACCTTAGTTCTTTTAGATTCTACAATAGTTCTTTTTCACTGTACCTTAGTTCTTTTAGATTCTACAATAGTTCTTTTTCACTGTATTCACAGGTCATAGTTCTTTTACACTGTATCGTAGTTTATTTTAAGGATCTCTATGTAAAAACTGATGGAATCTAAAATGGCAAGAAACTTGGTCATAGATATATATATGCCTCTGAACTAAATGGCATCTTAATTATAATATAAATTTTCATTAACAATTTAATGTAAACAGCGTTATATCATTCTGACCAAGTTTCCTATCTTCTAAATATTTAATTTTAACAGATCTATAAATCTGAGTTTCCGACCGTCTAAAAATTTAATTTAATTTTAGCAGATCTATCATCCTGACCAAGGTTTTAACGGATTTTAATGAAACCGAATGTTTTTAGAAATAAGCAATTATTTTTTATGAGATACAAATAGTGTTTAGTTGAGAGCACTAAATTAAGATTAAATTGTTACATCAGTTCTATAGTACTTCTGGATAACTATAGGAAGTGTAAAGACGACAAATTAAACCGCGTAAGGACCACCTTAACATCATAAAGAAATGTCTATCGGTGAATGATAAATGGGTGGAAGAATGCCAAAAGCAGAAAACAAACTTTGGTGGTTACAGTTGGTTGAGGTAGGATTAGTACAGGTTACAAACCTGGCTCAAAATGTGGCGATTTTAAAGAAAGATTATGTTCTTCTTCGTCTTCTTAGATTATAAACCTTTACACCAAAAGCGAGACTTTTAATAATACCAACGCACTTTAATTCACCAACACCTAGCAAAACTCCAGTTTGATAGGAAAACCACTGCGAGCCAATTACTGTCCTTTACATATCGCTTGTTTACTTTATATAGTGCTTTTTTGCCTGTAAAAAGAGGATTTAATTATGTTCCAATAATAGAAGTCATTAAAAGTAGTACTTGTACCCTAGCTTGTAACATAGTAAACTGCCCGCTTCTTAGGGACCTTTAATCTGTTAAAAAAATAGATCTAATTACGATAAAATTCATCTTTAAGTTAAGTAGTTCTCAAACACAAAACCCACGAATATATTAAGCAAATTATATGCAATTACTTTAAAGAAAAGTTGTCTGAAGCTCGTGATCAATCCGAAAAACCCCAATTCGTAAACTAGTATTCAAGCAAAATCTAGAATACTGATCCCAAAACTCGTGAGAGATGATTGAAACATTAGTAACAGGTGTGATAGACCCATGAAAATATTTTCATATCATCCGCAAAGAAATAGATATTAAACTGGAAGTAAGTGAATGGAACTTGGTACAACCCTATTATTTATAGTCAGACTTCTTTTCAATTCATCTTTTTAACGAATTCTTCCTTCACTAGAATTTTTAAGAACCATTATATCTAATTTGAGATTATTATCTTTACCTGGCTTTGGCTTTATAACTTCAACGTTTACAAAAAATGAAATGATTTTTGAGGTTTTTTGTGTATTTCATTTTATTCTCTTTCAAAAAAGTAATAGTTATGATTAATCTTAGTAATGCAATTTCCCTAAACTTTATCCACTTTATAAAACTTTTTTTCTGCAATTATTATTAAAAACTTCATAGTGTTTCATTATAGCGTGAATATATATATATATATATATAATATATATATATATATATATATATATATATATATATATATATATATATGTGTGTGTGTGTGTGTGTGTGGCAATAATGAATTTTTCAGGTAAATTTCAACACCTGATATTTCCCAGGATAGTTAATGAGTTTAACTATTTATGAGCATAGTTAATAAATAATTATTTTTTTTATTTTTAAAAAGACAATAAAATAAAATAAGGACGAAAACAAAATACCATTAGAGTTCTAAATAAATCATTAATATTTAAAAAGTATGACAATTAAGGTATGTTTAGGTCTATAAGTTAGTTGTTACGGTACAGCCTGAGCTGGTTACAAGAATACATCCTCATTAGCGCATTCATCCTCACTTTGGAAATTTACAAAAATGCACATAAATCCACTTTTTTCAATTTTGAGAATCTGTAGGTCCTAAAACAAAGACAATTAATGAAAAAAGGTGTCATTTTGCACTATTACAATTCTTTCCATCCTATTTCAAAAGATAAAGAAGAAAAAAACGGGAACGATGAACTGCCAAAATCGAATATTTTGTAGGGTGGGACAAAATTTCCAGCATATATTTGGAATACATTTACTTCTAAACTCTATGGCTCCTCCGCCTCTCTTTTCAGACGATTGAATAAATCTACAGGAGAGAAAGAAATTTGCAAACGGAATACCAACAAGAAGTTGATAATGTAAAACAAGAATAACAAACTGGTTCCCCAACATGAAAATATTCAATGACCTAATACTGTCTATCATTTAGACTAAAACTAAATCGCATACATACAAATTACTGTATTAAAAGCAAAAGAAAATGTCGAAAAATGTTTGATTTTTAGCGAATTTTCATTAAAAAATCATTATCGATGTTGTTCGATGTCGGAAGAAGATCGGTAAAGAGGGAAGGGGACATGATTCCGCTTGAATTTTAGATAAATGTGTATGTTAGATATTAAAAATGTAACATGCGATGCGTTATGCTGCGTCATGTAACAATTTCGTTATTAGATATTGTTGAAAGCAAGATAAAATATCGTGTTTTGCTTTGTTTGGTACCTTTAACTCATTAGGGTCCCGACAAATCTTGTAAATGTAGCTCTAAGGGCACGTTAATATGTTTAACGTAACGAAAAAACTGAGACACGACATTATGTTAAGTCCTAAACAGAACAAGGACGATTTTCAAACGATGTAATAGTACCTAAATGTCGCATCTTGAATAAGTGCTCCACACAAAATTACATTGAGTCACCTGTTAATGTTTCCAAAACTCAGTAGTGTTATGTGAAACAAGTTGATAAAAAATAGCAAAAATATATTATATGCGTTAATTATACAATAGAACAAAAAATGTTAAAAGCTAGAGAATATATCAGATATAATGAAGAAGAGCATACGAATATAATATGGACATCCGACTCGACTGGAAGTAAGCTAGTAAAAGGCACATTTCGATTGGTGTTAATTTAAAAATCTTCGCTAAATCCCAAGTGGACAACACGTTAATATGAAAGTCCCGGCGCGATTTTTTTAATCAACCTACAATTGCACAACAAATTAAGCAGGAGAGCTAGCAAGTCTAAAACAGATTTAAACTCTGTTTCTAATCAACATCAAAACACTATGTCAGTGACTACTATATCAGTAGCTTCCACAAATGTCTAATCAAAGTAGACTGACCCAATCCAAATTTCGTTAAAACTTTAAGATTTAATTACAACCCATCTTAAACCACTTATTTCGTTCTTGATTCCAAGAATAATATACTATACGGTCAACATATATAAGTCAACAAATAAGATTCGCTTATTCCTTCAAGCGGGCTAATCTTGTAAGCCGAGCTGTTGGAATTCCTTTTTTAACCTTATCCAAGTTTGTCTTAAGGCTAATTAAAGTAGTAAACACGACGAACTTAAAAGTCAGCTGGCATGCCTTTGTCATGGTATTAACACGAGCTTTTCGGAGGGGGATCGAACCTAACCATCATTCATGTTCCTGGGAATAACAGCACAGGTGGGCGCAGTTTTTTATCCTCTTTTCTTATCCTTACTCTTTAAGTTTCTTATTATTTCTTTTTTTGTGCCTTCAAACCAATTCTTTGACAAATGAATAAGTGAGAGAATAAAAATCTAAAATAAGAAAAAAATCTTTTTTAGTCATTAATAATATTTTTTTAAGATGAAAGATTGGAGTGAAAAAAAATGGAAACATTTAAAGTTAATAAGGGTCTAAAAAAATTCAAAGGAGACCCTAAAAATCAACAGAACAGCAGTTTCAAAACCTAGCTCTACCACAGCAAAGACACAAAGTAGATTTTATCCAACCTTCACAATGACAATCAGTGAAAATATTAAGCAATTTTCACCATGAAAACGAAGCATATGTCACACATTAACAGCTTAACATCACGGAAAGTGCATGTTCTAATTATACATTTTTCAATAGTGTAATCACTGGTGAAGCAAAATATTATTTTGAAGTCATTCCAGTGTGTCTGACCACCTTATACAAGAATCTATATCTATTATTTATTATTATTAAGTAAAATTAAAATTATCAGCATCAGTTTTGATTTTATCGTTTGACAAATATAATTTTATGTAAACATATCACGGTTTTGAGTTTTGATTTTAGTTTTTGCTAATCAAAGCTCTTGATTAGAGTTTTTGCCATGTATATTTTAGAAAGTGTGCTTAGAACCGCTGATATTAACATTTTAGAGAAGCGATCCTCTATAGAGGAGTGAATAAAGGGTCCATATTTTAAATATAAATTTTCCAAACAGTATGAAAAATCGGCCCCTTCTCCAACCAGTTATCTCTATTTTCTAAGATACCCACTGACCTACAATTAAAACTCTTTTCATTGACTCCTAACGAAGAATACAAGATCATGACAAACAAAAATTATCATTGATTTAATTAAAGTAAATACAATATGAAAAATTGAATGAAAGCATAAAGGTAAGGTCATGATAATCACCCTGATAAAAATATGGCGGAGATAATACCCAACACTTTATACTGATAAGAAAAAGTCAGTGATAAGAAAATACTGAATGCATTTCATTTAGTAGTAACATTCAATTCATTATGAAGCATGTTAGAATGATAAGCAACAGATATCAACCTGGGAAATATTGAAACAGACCGGCTGTCAAATGTGGTTTTAAATGTTCACACGCTTTGCTGTGGAAACAAATAGTTTTGATTTTACTCTATTAGCTGCTAAAGGAAGGGGAAGTATTGTAAGAATAAAACACTCTACCAATTATACCAAATAAGTCTATGTTTCCGAACCGCAAACCCTAAAAGTTATACTAAATTATGTTTGGATGTTTAGATTTATTACAACAGAGCCAACTCAATTCAAGTGAAGCTCAGAACGATAATCAAGTCACCAGTGGACAAATGTGTGAGATTTTAGGCCAAATGCAACATAGCGCCTATTTTACTCTTCATCAATTTCCTTTGAATTTTGTTCACCCTGAAAATTGATATTCCATAACAATAATTTGTTTCAGGCACTATGATAAATAGGTGGTATTCACTATTTTGTCCATCTAGAGAGATTAAACTTTGGACAAAAATTAGGCTTAAAAGGTCCACTGTCCACTTCCGCAAGGCTGCGGAAGATAACATTATATCACAACCTATTTTGTTGAGTCATCAAAAATTTAAATAATTCGTTAAATAAAGAATTTAACCCTTCGAGTTAAAATTTAACACAAATGTACCTC
The DNA here is from genome assembly GCA_018340805.1 of Microvelia longipes. Classification (NCBI taxonomy): domain Eukaryota; kingdom Metazoa; phylum Arthropoda; class Insecta; order Hemiptera; family Veliidae; genus Microvelia; species Microvelia longipes. The sequence goes on along the minus strand of JACMZG010000002.1, from coordinate 12,722,258 downwards.
TTCAAGTAATGAATCGATCCACCTAATTTTATCCTTATGTATTAGACTTCATATTGAAGATTTGACCTTTGATGGACTATAACCCTCTAGGTTTTATAAAAATCGAAACATTCGATGGCTTTTTAAGTTTTGGTTTTAAGTTATTGGATAAAATATATATTTATTGGTGCGATACTTAAAATAACACGAAAAACATTGTTCACATATGTCACAATGTTTTGTCACAAAAAAACTAACAAACAGTAATATGATATAATATTAAAATATTTATGAAAAGTATTTGTTTTTATAAATTACTTCTAATAATAGCTTGAAGTGTTCTGAGCCTTATGGGACAAATCATACCTTTCGACAACGCCTCTTAAGAGCTAAATTTAATCGCTCATAAGCGATTAAATTTAGCTCTTGAGAGATGAATAGCTGACTGAAATTAATGAATACTTATTATCATGATGAAGATGATTAGAACTAGAAAATAGCGATCACTAAGAAACGGTACAGGAAGGGGTTTATTTATAGAGATATTTACAATAAGGAGATCCTATTGGTCGAATTTTGAAACATCAAACAAGTTACTTGAACTCTATATTACTTATTGAACTTTATTATTGTTATAAATAACTACGCATACACAGTGTATTTAACAGGTGATTGTATTCCATACGCTTTTAATACGATCCAGTTCTTGAACCGTTTGCTTAGTCAATCAAGTCAGATGACGTCATAACTGATCTCGCCAAAACGTCGCTTATTTTATTGTGAAGGTTCATGTAGGTAATAAGGAAGTTCTAAACAAATAATATATTTAATTTAATGATTTATTTCTATAATAATAAAGTTTTTCTTTATTTTTCCATAATAATAATTTGTTCCAACATTTTTACTTTTCCTCATTTATACCGTAGATATATAGGAAAAGTATTGTGTTTTCAAACAAATCCGAAACCGGAATTATCCGTTCCGTTTCAGGCGTTTTTAATGTCTCCTGAGTGGTTTTCGCAAAGTTGTCTGTCTGTATGTGTGTGTGTCTGTTGTCCGTTATCTTTGTAGCCCCCAGTTTATTTATGGTAGAGAGTTAAAATTTTGTACAAAAATCAGTCTACCGCTATAGTTGTGGTATTCGGAAGATAATTAGTTTATGACGTCATTAACCCGCAATAATGATTATGCAGAAATTTCCAAAAACCAAAAAAACGAAAAAATGATGCGATCCGATTGAAATTTGGCGCGCATGTAGCCACGTATAAGACTAACATATGTGCTAAGTTTCATCTCATCATCAGCATTAGTTCATTTTTTATGGAATGATCTGTATACGTTTTTTAAATGTAAAAAATCGGAAAATAATCTAATTGAGTTGAAGTTTCCATATAATACAACAAGTCTATCGATTCTTTTGTTGGATTATAAAAGTTAAGCAGCATTGACCGTGGTTAGTGCCTGGATAAATGACCACTGGGAATGAAACGAATGTATTTACTATCTGAGGACGAGCGAAGCGATCCCGCGGACGTGTCGCAGTATAAATTTATCGACTTGTATTTCTGAGGACGAGCGAAGCGAGTCTGAAACTGGGAGGATAAACGTAGCGAATCCGATGTCATTAGGAAAAATTCCGAGGTACCCCGTACCCGATTTTTTTGTTAATGTAGCTTTTAGTAGTTTTATATCTTTCCTGAAGATGATCCAAACGGATTGAAATATATTGTTCCTGTTTAAAAAAGATTGAAGAATTAAAGTCGTTCTTTTCCTAATAGTAAATAAAGTTACATTAAAAAAATATTTTAAAAGTTATTTGGTGAAAAACGGTAACATTTAAGTGGAATAAAATGAAATAATAGTTCATCAAGAAGGTTATATTTTAAATACGATCGCCTCTGAAGGTATATACAGCGTATGGGGATCGATCTAGAGTTCATATCTCTAGTTCTAGCGTATCCGACTAGATTACCTGCGCATTGTTCTTACAGGGTATTTAACCATATTTAGCTAATACAATCCATGGATTTCATTTGCCGTGTGTACTCAGTAAAAGAAATAAACAGTACAAAATTACAGTAATTTTTTTTCTTATTATTTTTCGTAAAATAAATGTGGGGAAGTTTAAAAATTGTTCCAGTGTTTTCACTCAGGTAGACATAGAGATATTATCACTTGAGAGGGCCTATGGCATGAATTTTGTAACATGTTGAAAGTAACCTGAACACGAACACCTTCCACTATTAATGTAATTAACGTCACAGAATAAAATTACAGTGACTTACATTAGATAAACGTTAATAAACAAAAAGCCAATTAATTGATTTATTATAACATTAACCACTCTTGGAGTTGGTTACAGAGGTTACACAGAGCCCCTGAGAGCTCGAAAACAGCGTTTCAAGCCTCTCAATGCATTAAGGTAACAATTAGCAAAGGAGACAGTTAATTGTTTTATTCATTTTTTTAAATTTTAAGAAAAATTACACTATTAATTTTATTGGTTTTCATGATTTAATATATCACCAGAAATTAGGCACTAAAGATGCACCAGATAATTTTAATTATTGATTGCAATATTTCACTCTTAACTAAGTCAAAGAAAAATCTCATAAGTTGACAACTAAGGAACGGAGAGGATGAAGTTCGCCAAAAGAGGGTGATAAATAATTTCTTGCGCTGATGGGTCCAAAAAAGAAGAGATTGAACCCAACAGCTAAAAGAAGCCTCACCTTTCAACAAACAAAAATCGTGAGAAACGTTTTTTTATAAAATTTTATTCATTCAATTCACATTTTTCTTATAAAAAACGTCATTCTCTGCATTGATAGAGAAAAATCAAATAAAGAGAAAAAACATCTTGACCAATAAAATGATATAAAAAAGTTGGTCAACAGGTCAAATAAAATCCCACAATAACTTTGGATAAAAAATTGACCAAAAAAATCCTTTACCTAATATGATCCCCTAATAGCAACCTCCCTTGTTATAGGCTACGTAAAAAAGGTCCTATAGGGAGGGGTGTAATCACCCTATCGACCCTAATATAGGACATGGACCAGCCCAGTAACCTACTCAATCTAGAATCAAATTAGGGGACTTCAAGTAGACCTCTTATCATTATTTACTCGAAACGACAAAAAATACATCCAAAAACCATTTATACCCAAAATTAAGCACAAAAAAATATAACCGACTTTTTAAAAATGGTTATCTTGTTTCAGGAGAAAATAAAAAAAAACTGCTCTAATATTTTAAGGTGTTAGGTTACTGTTCCATCATTCGACATTCGTCATCATTGATGGCTCGACATAATGTCAGGCTCTGTCGGCGCCCTGATAAGTTAGACGTAACGAAACAGAGTAGAACATGACATTATGTCAAGCCATCAATGATGACGAATGTCAAATGATGGAACAGTTCCCAGATGTAGCATTGCATCTTGCTTGTTACATTTCCTAGGTGTCTCTCGCACAATTATATTGTGTCAACTATTCATGTTTTGCAAAACTCGGTAGTATCAAATGATATACCTTCGATTAAAAAAAAATCATGTACCTTGGAACTTTTCCTCATAACATTGGATTCGCTACGCTCATCCTCCATACTTCGGATTCCCTTCGTTCGTCCTCAGAATTTAGAAGTCGTTAAATTTATACTACAACACGTCTCCGGACTCGCTTCGCTCTTCCTCAGATAGTAAATACATCAGATTTATTCTTAGGCACTGACCACGCTCGATGCTGCTTATCATTTATGATCCAACAAAAATCATGGATAGACTTGTCGTATTAAAACAAAACTTTGTGAACTTAATTATTACGTAAATGTATACACTTGTACTGAGTTTCATCTCAAATGAATTATTTTCCGATTTTTTAAAAAACCTACACAAGTCATTTCATAAAAATTGAACTAATGCTGATAATGAGATGAAACTTGGCGCATATTTTAGTCTTATATATGACTAAATGCGTCCTAAATCTCAAATTTATCGCAACAAATTTCTGAGTATTATGACATTTTTGCTGAGTCATTATTGCATGTTTATGATGTCATAAAAATGTTTTTTGGATAGTACAACTACACCATTAGACTACTAACTTTTGTACAAAGTTTCAACTCTCAAGCATAAATACACAGGGAGACACGATGATAACAGATACTCACACATACACTTACAGACAGACAATCTTCTGAAAACCACTTAGGAGGCCTTAATAACACTTGAAACGGATAATTCCAGTGTCACCCCGGTTTCGGATTTTTTTTGCAAATACAATACTTTTCCTATAAACCTGGAAAAAATGAGGAAAAGTAAAAAAGATTTCGATAAGAATTTAGATAATATTAATTATCAATTTTAGTTTTAGTGATTTTTAGTAGCATATTTTGTATAGGTGATAGTGGTGATAGTAAAAGAAGGCTAGCGAGTTGGTGATAGTAGACGAGAAGAAGATTATTCATTATAATAAAATTTAAAGAACAAAAATTTAGTGTTTTCTTTATCTTGACCAATACACTAATCCCGCAAAACAATGATTTACCGGACTTAGTATCGATTTCAAATTAACACTAATTAAAATTAAAACTCACCAAGTAAAGGATGCAAGTTAATCATTACTACTCGAGACCTGTAAAAGAAAACAATAAACAATATTAGTTATCAAATCGAAGTTTTCTGTAGAGATGGCTCGAGATTGAGAAATGTGTCGTTATTTTAGCACCAATAAAACAACTCTATATATGTGTCAAGAGATAATTTTAAAAAAAAAATTCAAAAGTAAGCAGAGCAACCAGCTCGACATTTTTATTATTCTGAAATTTTCAAAATGGTTAAACAAGTGTATATTATTTTTACAAAGGAGGGCAGAAGAAATCCTGCTATACACTTTTATGGTCTTTTGTAAATGAAAAAGAAACATACTGACCCCACAAACGTTTATGAGGATAGAGAAATAGCAGGTGAAGAAGAGATATAAATTTTATTTTGCTTCAACAACGCCCATTTTTAAATTAAAATGTTTAATAAACCTTGCGACAAAAAGTTGATAGTATATGTATATATTGGGTCTTCAGTATTAAGGGCTAAAGTTAGACTAGTTAGTTTTAAGAAAAAAAGTATTTCAGAATTTTCATCAATCTGTAATTTTTTCTCTGTTAAGATCAAGTGCATTTGAAACCAAGTTTTGTGAACTTTTAAAATCGTTTTTGTCAAAACTAATATTTCAAACATTAGTCCTTTCTAATACTGATCATCAATATACACCAAACTTAGTATTTAGCCTTAATGTTTTGAGTTTTTTCCAAAACTGGTGTCAATCTATTGTTTTAAACAATACTTAATGTTGTAGGAATGGAATTTTTAGAATGGCTTACATCAACATGTTTATAAATGTAAGTTTCCTATATGTTAATCAAAGTAATATTAGGTTATATATATATATATATATATATATATAATATATATATATATATATATGAATAGAAATGGACATGGCCAACTACATGCGCAACTGAGCAAGCAAATGACTTATAATTGTAAACGTTGTAATACAGCAAGATAAGTTTAATCTTAGTCAGTCTCTAGTGTCTGCTAGACGAGAGTAAGGAGAAAGTATTTAGTTTTATTTTTAAAGTAGCCTAAACAAATATTCGATCTATAACCTTGAATCCAAGTCTACGTCTGGAGTGGGCTGCAAGCTATCTATCGCTTCACTCCTCTTTATCTATTACAACGACCTGACTTGTCTTCCTTATTTTTTCTCAGACACCACTTGAAAGTGTTCTAAGTAGACTAGACGAATAGTGACGACATGGACGGTGCACCGATTAGTTACAAGTTTGTAAAGCCACAGCATGGAATACGTATACACACAACACACACACAAGATATATATATATATATATATATATATATATATATATATATATATATATATATATATATATATATATATATATATATATATATATATATATATATATATATATATATATATATATATATTTATATACATATATATAATATATATATATATATATATATATATATATATATAATATATATATATATATATATAATATATATATATATATATATATATATATATATATATATATAATATATATATATATATATATAGTATATCATATATCCAAATATCAGACTTGTGTATATTACTGGGCTTATTTTCATAATAATAAATAGGTCTATTTTGCAGAGTACAAAAGTGTTGTTCTAAAAGTCTTTACTTTATAGCCCTTTAAGGGTGTTTTTAGTTTAATTACAATTATTTGCAAATTACTTTTCTAAACTGCCTAGATGAGAGAAAAAATTAAACATTTATGTAACAATTTAAGTAATTTTAATATTTAATCTATCTTTTTTTAACATCTGACAGCTTCTTTACTTTTCTCTTCGATTATTCATGGAAACAGTCGAAACATTTTTATGGATATACCTTTATTTAATATTTTTTCTAGCAAGCTTGATTCTACATTTTGTCTCATTTAATATCTTTTAACTATTTGTTGGATGAAATTATAAGTAATAGTAAACAAAACTAAAACTAATGCAACAGTATAACATAAGTTAATAAAATATAAGTAAATAAATAAACACACAATAATCAATGAATAAAATTACTTTAAATTGGGGCAATATTATAAATGATAAATAAAAAAAATTAGGTCAAGGGGAATTTAAAAGTCTTTAAACTCAAACAATGATCAAAGACAATACAGTGAAACAATAAAATAACATAAAAAAATTATTGTTACATGACGTAATAAGCATACAAACTGATAAGAGCATCGTTTTGTGTTATCAGTGTCAGATTTGACTGGGAACGAGATGAAAAGCTTACTAAATCGATTATATTATTAGGAAAATGTTGTTTAAGCATTGGAAGCGTAAACAAGGTTAATATTATAAATAATAATATAAAAAAATGCAATAATAATATTTTCCAAATAACTATAACGTAAAATGTTAAAAAGTTAGAGTTCTGAATGTTTAAAACTAACACCACGTAGGCACTTAAAAATTGTTTTAAGTTCCTAAAAGATCTGAAGTCGTACTGTAAAAATATCAAAAATCTCAGACGGTACAGGGAAAATATCAAAAATCTAAACAGACACTGGAAATATCATAAATCTTAAACAGTAGAGTGAAATATCAAAAATCTAAAACAGTACACTGGAAATATCATAAATTAAACAGTAGAGTGAAAATATCAAAAATCTAAAACAGTACACTGGAAATATCATAAATCTTAAACAGTAGAGTGAAAATATCAAAAATCTAAAACAGTACACTGGAAATATCATAAATCTTAAACAGTACAGTGAAATATCAAAAATCTAACAGTACACATATAAACTACAGTACACTGGAAATATCATAATCTTAAACAGTAGAGTGAAAATATCAAAAATCTAAAAGTACACTGGAAATATCATAAATCTAAACAGTAGAGTGAAAATATCAAAATCTAAAACAGTACACTGGAAATATCATAATCTAAACAGTACAGTGGAATATCAAAAATCAAAAACAGAACAGTGGAAAATCAAAATCTAAAACATACAGTGGAAATTAAAAATCTAAAATGTAAATAAATACATTTAAATAAAAAAATATTTTGTACGTTTTTGAAGTGAAAAACGCACTTCTTGTACTGTTTTTACTAGGTAAAATAACTAAATTTCATATCCCTTTTAAAAAAAAGGTAAATTTAAAGTTACTAACAGTGGCGGACTTAGCCAAAAAGGCCCGAGGAGGATTTGACATAAAAGGGCCCGAACCCATATCTCAAAGGGCCCAATAGCGGAGGGGGTCCTATATTGCTTCTCAAGTAAAGAGCATTATAGCAAGCTTAATTTAATTATTAAGTCAAATGAAATTATTTCATCTAAATAAATTAAAATAACATGATAAAATTAATAAGTAAGAATAAAATGAACTTAAGTAAAATTAGAATTAACTGAAATAAAACTGAGGTGTAATCATTTAAATGTAATATTTAATCAAACTATTTTATGTTTAATCTCTAGGACCATTTGTACTACTACTTTAGGGCCCAGATCAATGGGGTCTAATCTTCGTATGGGGCCCTTAAACGCCTAGGTTTATAGAAAAAGGGCCATAAAGATCTAAAATATATTTTTAATTTTATTATTGCTGGGCCTTGGTCAAGAATTTTAGGGCCATTTATGACCTTAGTCAACGGTATAGGGCCCTTAAAAGCTCAGGTAAAATAAATAGGGGCCTTAAGGATCTCTTTAGATCCTACCTTAGCAAATAAGGCCCCTTTGACTCCGGTGTTATGAATATATTACAAAATCATATTGAATACATAAATTTATATCCTATAACTTTAAAAATATTAAATTTTTAAATATTTAAAATTTTATTAAAAGTTTAAGTTAAGTTTTTATTAAGAGTTTAAACTTTAAAAGATTTTTAAAGTTTATTTTTGGCTGAGGCACCCGAGAAGGGCAGCCACCCTCGCCCTAAATGGCCAGTCCGCCCCTGGTTACAAATCATAATATACTTATTGTCTTGGGGTGTATTGTTTTATAAATTTTATAAAATAATTAATAAATTTTTATTTTTTACAAATCCGATACGATGATTATTTAGCTTAAGGAATAAAAATATTTACTTCTTTTACATTAAGTTGACGAAAATGGTGTAGTTTGGTAGGTTAGTCTCTGATTTATAAAGACGACAAAAAAATAACAACGAACCCAAAACTTTTTTATGTAAGTAGCCAAGTTATAAGATGTTATATTTATAGTTGGTAAAAAAAAGATCTAGATGAACCCTGGACCGCTACGTCTAACGGGCAAAAAATTGGGTTTCTGACAAATGCGAGAAAAAATATTATTCTATAGAAAAAAGTTTTACAGAAAAAACTGCATGGGGTCTTAAGGTACAAAAAAGAAGAACCTGAAAGTTTTGGAAGAAATATTTTTTAAAAGGGACATCCTACGAGGGAGGAATTATTCATAAGGGAACTTCTTTGGGAACTTAACACAGGTGATCAGTAACTCAGGTAAGCGATACGAAGATGTCCTAGTAACCTGGAGACATGAGGGGATACAGCAACTTCTAAATAGCATCCCACGCTTTGCTAAAAAACAAGAAAGTTGCGCAATTTTTGCAACCCCATCTTTAAAAGCCTCACCCTGAATGACAACTTGACCCCTATCGAATTTAAATAAAGAGACTTCTTTGACCCCAAAAAGATAAATCGAACTTTATAAAGAACCTGTTTTGGAGAGTTCACAAGATTTTAAGAGATGAGTAAGCATTTTGAGGGGTCCGGTTATAACAAAAGTAGGTTAGTATGGAAAAGTGTCTTTTAAAGGGATCATAATGTAGGTTAGAAAGACAAAATTTCCTAATATATAGAGGGAGGTGAATTTTTTTAAAGAATCTCTTTATATTTTTTTAAAATATAAAAAGTTGAAAAAATAAGGAGGGTCGGCAAAATTTTAATACCGTGGGAGTAAAAAGGAAGGACCAAAGGGACCTAATACTTATAAAAGCCTTAATACTTTTACCTAATAAAAGCAGGTTCAGAAATTTTAGAGTATTCGACGTAATTAATAACACTTTAAAGTAAGTTGAAGTTAGATGTTATAGACTATCAAACCGTTTACAAACTTGATTCTTATAGATCTGGTGGTAGTTTATCTAGAAATTATGAGATGAATACATATTTAAAATCTAATATCCCAACCATGATACCAATCATCATACAATTCCAACAAATTTTAAACACAGGTACGAGTTCAACCATTCAACCAAGTAATCAAGTTACCAATTGTTGGTGGCCAATGAGATTCCAATAATTTTTAGACAGAACCAGATTTATTATTCCAACCGAGTTACTAATCGTTATGAGGTTCTAAAATGTTTAAGGACCTTAAGTTCGATAACACCCTAAACTAATAACTGCAAAAACCAAAGATAAAAATTTACAATATTCATAACACCTACATGCCTTTGTGAGATAATTACTTACATTATTTCTAAAGTCTTCAGGTATACAATTCTTTAGTTTTCTTCGAAACATTTGGGCTTGAGTTGGACAGCCTGCTTTCTTTGTTATTCAATTCAGTATTTTCAAAATCCTAATAGATGAGGTAAGAAGGTTAATCTAAGGTCTCCTTTATAAATACAATTAACATGATAATAACCTTCTCTTTCTGATTTCCATTTATAAAAGGATTTATTTCTTAAACACAGGATGGTGTTTTGAAAAAGAAGAATGAAATGAAAGGTTTTTTGAAAGAATTCTTCTTTATTTTAGTAAGAAGAAAAAAAGCTTTGCCTGTTTAATTTAAATTGTGATAATAACGGGAAGATATGACCTTTTTAAATGTTTCCTAAACATAGGATCGATTACAGGATATCCAAATACCTGATTCAAAACTATGGCATATTTCAACATATGTTCAACCAATATTTTAAACTTTTAGACTTTTATTTAGCGCCCTTATCTCATATATTAGGAGGAGGGAATACTGTATAGCAAAAATGGCAAAAACCACTTTTTTTATAAAATATTTACGTTTTTAGCACCCTTAGAACTTTAGTACTTTAGAAGAGTTTAAGAGGACGTTTAGAGAAATTTTACAGACGTTTAGAAAAGTAAAATTAATTTTAATTCCTCTGTAAAGCCCAAATAATTTATTAAGAATATTGATAATAATAATATGAAGAACAATGATAAAAATTCTGATTGGAAGTCTAAATACTTTCTTTGGACTACTTCAACTAAAAAACTTTTAGAAGTTACTTTATAGAAGCTATACTTTTAGAAGACTTTAGAGACGTTTAGAAAAGCAGAAGTAAATAAATAAATAATCTTTATTAATACAACATAATCAAAATCTTAATAAATTCATGTATCTCATATTTTATCTAACATTGTATAACATTGAGAGTAATTTTATAGATTGAGAATTAATGAAGAACAATAAACAACAATAAAAAGTAAAGTAACAATACAATTCGGGGTCTGTATAGAAGCACCAGACAAGCCATGTCTGCATGGCTAACCAAAATTTTCTCCCAAAAATGATTTTTAAGGGTGGTTTACAGTATTCTGGGCTTATCTAGACCACAACCACATTTGTCGTTAGCAAAGGTCTCGAGACTTGAAAATTAATAAGTTTCCTTTACATGTCTTCGAAGTGTGACGAATACACTTGGGATGCTTTGCATGTTCTCTTTCTTATTATAGCTTTAAAACACGACTCATAAGCGAAATTTTCTATTGAAAATTCGCTATAAGGAAGAGGCATTAAAAGCCCAATGTTACGGACGATTAGATAAAGTGACCTCCAGACGAACAGAAATAGGGTTACTGAACCAACCACCTATTAATAGCACAATCAGTCAAAAGAGTACCGATATGTATTTTTAACCGAAGTAGTCAGGAGTAAGAAACCCCCAATTACCTTCATTAGGTAACAACGAATTTGACGTATGGTAGGTATCAAGAGATAGTAGTCAATTAGTCACAAGATAAAATTATAGATAATAAAAATTCAAAATAAGTTATTGAGTTGAAGAACTATTGAACTAAGGATGGACTAACACTAAGGTCCGTACTCGATTTCATTAACCTTCCCCCTCCTTATTAATCCCAATCTTATTAGCTCATAATAAACTGCGTAGGCTTCCGCGGTTGTTGTCATGAAGGTTTAGGTCTTCCGGTGGTGACCGCGTCAATGTAGATGAAGAATCCGACGTTTCGCTTCCACTGTGGGAGGCATCTTCAGGGATATAGGACATCATGGATAGAAACGCAATGCTCTACAAAACTGAACTGAAACTTCTTTCAGTTCCGTTTTGTAGAGCATTGCGTTTCTATCCATGATGTCCTATATCCCTGAAGATGCCTCCCACAGTGGAAGCGAAACGTCGGATTCTTCATCTACATTGACGCGGTCACCACCGGAAGACCTAAACCTTTATTAGCTCATGTTTCTTAGGGAAATTAGCTAAATGAGCTAAATCACTAGGAATTGTACCGGTGTTAACCAGACGTATATTTTTGGTATCAGGAAGCCAAGACTAATGCCCCCACTCCCCCTCCCTCATCTTCTGTTGTCCAAACAATCCCATAAGCGTCATTTTCAAGATGAAAATTTGCTAAAAGAAATCCAACCCAAACTTCTTTTCATTAACATGAAAGAGGAACACGAAAACATAACATAGCTCCTCGACTAATCTACAAATAAAAGTTTCAAAAAAACATTGTTTTTAAACCTCTATGACACATGTTTCAATTAAATTAAAATTTACAAATTAAGGTGGCAGAGGTAAACAAAACAACAAATACTCAAAATGATCAGGCAAAATTTATGTACATAACAATTTAAGAAATTCCAATAATTTCCAATTAAGAAAACACATTTGACTAAGTATTTTAATGCAAGGATGATATTCATGTTTGGCTTGAGTAAGGTCCACTCCCACTGCGAGGGGTTTAGATCCGAGGGGTAAAATGATTGCCAAAGCCAAACCTATGTGCTGGCGTCAAGTCTACCTTTCCTGTCTCTCAAACCAGAGGGTGGGTAAGGGTAAACGAACCCGGGTCACAAATATTTTTCGTTTAATACAAAATTATTCTGAAATTATTATTTTTCTTTAAATATTTTTATCGTTTTTCTTTGTTTTCAATAGAATATATTGGAGCTAATTTTGGTAGAGGGCAATATCCTTTATTTAGCCCTGAATAAATCAAACAATGAGAGAGCGAAAAATATAACATGTTATAGAAATGAAACCTTTTCTCTCCTCTTTCGTGGAAATTCGCTAAAAATTATAGGTCTAAGAGAAAAGTTTTATAGAAATTCTATCCTTTTTGATTTATCTTTGCTTTGAACTTGTAAAACCAATGTCCCAACGTTCAAAATGTTAGATCTCACATTTATGTTTATGTTAAAACAATTTTAAAGAAGAAAGACAGAAATTGCCCCTTCGTAGCGGTCTAAAAATGAGCTCCTAGAGATCTGAAACATAGATTTTTAGCTTTAGCCCCCCTACAAAATTTCAATTGGCCCTTAAAAGAGACATTTGACCCTTATTGGATAAAAAAAATCGTAATTTAGGTCAGAGACAAGGTCGTAAAAGGCTGAAAAATGGATTTACGGTCTCAGCACCAGTAAGAAACATAAATAAAAACTCCTTTATTTGTTTTGCACTACGACTCCCTTCTCCGGGTAGAGGTCTTTGTCCCTTGACATTTTTTAGCCACCGACAAATTTCGGTGGAAATATTTTTATAAATTTATATTCAAAACTTACCAAAAACAGAATAAACCAATTCTGTACAATACAAGGTCACCCTGTTGTAACAAATTCAGATGAGTGGCATCCACAATGCTCGATGTCATGGGCGTAGTCAGGGTTGCCTTTAAGGGGGCTATTATAATATATAATATAATATATATATATATATATATATATATATATATATATATATATATATATATAATATATATATATATATGTGTGTGTGTGTGTGTGTGTGTGTGTGTGTGTGTGTGTGTGTGTGTAAATATATATATGTAAGTATGTATGTATGTATTACTAACAATTAAAATAAGGCTTATGTTTTGTTTAAAAAAACAAAGCTCTTAAAGAATAAAACAAAATACAAATTATTATTGAACTGAACTAAATATGGCGTACATTATAATTTCTATTTTAATAATAATATCACCAAAAAGTTAATATGTCGAACTAATAAAAACAAATTATTTTTTTTTAAGCTAGAAATTACCTTTAATTAATTAATTATTCTTATAAAGTCAAAATTTAAATTAATTTTATAAAATGATTTAAAAAAAATCTTTTCCTTGCCTGAACCATAGTTTTTATATACTTTTTGCAACAACTCTGTTCGGCTAGAGGGGGGGGGGGGGGCCTGGCTACGCCCATGCTCGAAGTAATTTTAAAAGTAGCGAAAGCACTTATAGCAAATACTATTTATAAAAACTGAGAGGTAAGGCGCCAACCCCGGTACCAAAGTCGATTGTACATAAACACATACTAATATAAAAATATATTATAATGGAGTTCGACATTGACAAACAAAGAAAAACAAAAATTGTTACATTTTTACTTTTTCTTATTTATACCGAAGAAAAAAAAAGGACGAAGGAATAGTATTGTATCTTGAGAATAATATTTAATTATTTATTTTAATTTTAAATAATTTTAATTATTTTTTTTTAATGATATTTAATTTATTTTAAAAAGTATTGTCTTTGCACTAAAAATGAGAAACTGGGATTTCACCTAAATTTTCCATTTTAGGTGCTTCTAAAACCTCCTGAGTGCTTTTTACAAAATGAACTCTCTGTATGTGAGTGTCAGTCTGTTATGATAATAGCTCACAGTGTGTAGATGCTAAAAGAGCTGAAGCTAGGAACATAAGTCAATCATAGGTCAAGCAGTGCTACCCGGAAAATATTTTAAGTCAATCATTAGTCAAGCTGTGCGGAAATATTTTAAGTCAATCATTAGGTCAAGCTGTGCTACCCGGAAAATATTTAAGTCAATCATTAGGTCAAGCAGTGCTACCCGGAAAATATTTTAAGTCAATCATTAGGTCAAGCTGTGCTACCCGGAAAATATTTTAAGTCAATCATTAGATCAAGCTGTGCAATCCGGAAAATATTTTTTAAAATATATTTCGATATATTTCATAAAAAATATAATTCATAAAACACAAACTAACGAAATTGGCACTCATATAGCACTATTATATAAGAAAAACAATGTGCCAAGTATTATCTCATCATCAGCAAATGACGTGTATATGTTAGAAAATAAAACAATGATTCAATTGAGTCAACATTTGGTACAAGTGTATCTCTTAATGTAATAAATAAGTATACTAAATTTAACTTCAAATTCGGCTAGCATATCTTAAGGTTTTTGTATCACTAATTTTAAACAGCATCGAGCAAGGTTAGTACCTGAATGGGTGACCGTTGGAAATGCAACAGATGTTTTTAATGTCTAAGGAAGAGGTAAACTGGTCCATTAAATTGAGTTATGCCCACAGACACTCCTCCCTGCACAAAGTCCTAAAGATTGGAGCGGAGTCCGAAATAAGACACTCCTCCCTGCACAAAGTCCTAAAGATTGGCACGGAGTCCGCAATAAGATACTCCTCCCTGCACAAAGTCCTAATGATTGGCGCGGAGTCCGCAATAAGACACTCCTCCCTGCAAAAAGTCCTAATGATTGGCGCGAAGCCCGAAATGAAGTTTCTTATTTAATTACCATACTTTCTTTCTCACAAAACCTTTTACATGTTTTTAATTGGTTTTCCAACCTGTTCCCAACACTAATTCATTATTAAACCTTCACTCTAATTTAGTTTAATAATTTACATGATAAAAATAAAACTAGCAACACGTATAATGATAATATTGCATGTTTAAAATATTTATCTTTAAATACTAAGCCAAAGAAAACTCTAACCAAATAATAGCAATTTTAAAAATAATAAAGTTTATATAAAAGCTTAGATAAAACAACAAACGTCCTATAAATATTAGAGTAAGGAAGACAGAATAATAAAAAAAATATTGATTAAATTTAGACAGTCTAAATGGTAAAAAAAAGTGTAAATCTAGGGTTCCCAACCAAGAAATACAAAGAAAGATGTTATGGTTAAAATGGGTTGGTTATGGTTAGAATCGTAGCTCTCAACCAACCAATCCACCTAATATGAGATTTCTATGTAATTTAATTCATCTTTTACTTATTGCATATATATAAAAATACATAGATTACCGGAAAGGAACCAATGGTCTAAATGGTCAAATTCGCCTCCTAAAAATTGTATTTATTTATTTTTAATTATGTGCTAAACACTATGGTCATAACTTTAACAAAGGTGCAAACTAAAATAACTTCATACAAAGGTATTACAATCTAAACGAGAACCAAGCCGATACGGATTTCAAAAATGATGAAATAGGATAGTAAAATAAAATAAGTATACAGAATAGAAGGTATAGAATAATGGTGAGATAAAAACAAGAGAAACATAGTGAAGGTGCAAGTAGTTTATTTGAGTGTATTGTATTTTATGTACGCCACAGCATTAGCCGATTGGTAACAAAAAAAAATTAAAACTTTAATTTATATTTTTAAATAAATGCCACAATAAGTGGTATTATAATAATAATTGTATTTTATGTTGTAATTTTATTTATTGCATTCTTTGTTGTATTATTATTATTTATTGAGAATGAACTTATTCTACACACACACACATACACACATACATACACACACATATATATATATATATATATAAATATATATATATATATATATATATATATATATATATATATATATAATATATATATATATAATATAATATATATATATATATATATATATTATACAGGGTGACTTACTCTTAATGGACAAAAAAAAATCTTGATTCTATGGACCAGGATGAACAAAAAATGTCATGTAAGCATAGGGTTCGATTCTCAATAGTTCTCTTGAAAAATCGATATATCGAATTATTCGATACTTTGCTATCAAATTATCTAAAACGATCTACAACTTGAAAACTACTAAAGCTAAAGAGATGCGGTTTTCACTATTTCCTCAGGACATTAAATTCCCTTTAAAATGGTATACTTTATGTCGCAATCATCACAATTAAACTTTAATTTATTTGCATTTAAAATAAAAATTTTTATTAGTACTAAAAATGTAAAAAATTTTAAATGCCAAAATCTTCGATATTTGTTCACTCATAGTTGAAACCTAAAAATCCTTAAAAACAGCCTCATTCCATACCCTTTAAAATGATATAACATAATCTATGGCTTGTTTTTAACTTTAACGAGATATTCTTAAAAAACTTGATGTAAGTCGCTTAGATTCTAAATTATTCACTATGTAAACAAAGACATTTACATTTAAATTATTTCAATTTGATTTACAAAATAAACTTTATTTTATTAGTTATAACTATATTATTAATTATTCTATGTTTTGTTAATCATAGAAAATAATCACCCCTCCCTCCACTCCCATATAGCTTAAAAACTTAATTTAAGTCTCTTATAATAAAACAAAGCACAAAAACATTTCTTGAAGAATTTTGTTGAAAGAATACAAAGTAATAGGTATATTTATACATAATTAAATAAATAAATAATTAACTTTTTACTACAAGGGGAATTAAAAATCATTCTTCATGTAAATCATAAGAGAGATTCAAATCTTCCTCCTTCAACTCTAACACATAGTCTACATCTTCTTAACACTGATTGTGTAGCTTTTTCAATTTGTGCTGCAGTTATTGCAGCTCTTGACTCATGCACTTTTAGCATCAGGTCATCTCGATTTTGTGGGGCTTGCCTGTATACTTCATCTTTCATTGCGCCCCAGAGAAAAAAATCTAGAGGTGTAAGATCAGGAGATCTCGGAGGCCAGGCTATTGATCCCTCTCGTCCAATCCAGCGATTGGGATAATTTTTATTCAGCCACACAAAATCTTATTATTAAATTAATAATATAGTTATAACTAATAAATAAAGTTTATTTTGTAAATCAAATTGAAATAATTTAAATGTAAATGTCTTTGTTTACATAGTGAATAATTTAGAATCTAAGCAACTTACATCAATTTTTTAAGAATATCTCGGTTAAAGTTAAAAACAAGCCATAGATTAATGTTATATCATTTTTAAAGGGTATGGAATGAGGCTGTTTTAAGATTTTTAGGTTTCAACTATGAGTGAACAAATATCGAAGATTTTGGCATTTAAAATTTTTTACATTTTTAGTACTAATAAAAATTTTTATTTTAAATGCAAATAAATTAAAGTTTAATGTGATGATTGCGACATAAAGTATACCATTTTAAAGGGAATTTAATGTCCTTGAGAATAGTGAAAACCGCATCTCTTTAGCTTTAGTAGTTTTCAAGTTGTAGATCGTTTTAGATAATTTGATAGCAAAGTATCGAATAATTCGATATATCGATTTTTCAAGAGAACTATTGAGAATCGACCCTATGCTTTATGACATTTTTTGTTCATCCTGGTCCATAGAATCAAGATTTATTTTGTCCATTAAGAGTAAGTCACCTGTAATATATATAATATATATATATATATATATATATATATATATATATATATATATATATATATATATATATAGAGAGAGAGAGAGAGAGAGAGAGAGAGAGAGAGAGTCTTTAAGTTTAAAGAAATCTGTCAAAAAATAGTTTAATGTCATAAACTCGTTGTATACACTATGTCTTGTCGTTGTATACACTTTGTCTCAATTAAATAGATAGCTGTGCGTTAGTAGTGTTTCAGAGTCTCAATCTCCATAGCACAGTATCTTTATGTCAAGCACGTCGTCCACTCTTCTACTGCCGGTTTGATTATTTTAAGTTTGTAATTGTTAAATTATTTTATGTTTGTATTTTTTAATTATTTCTTCATGAGCTAAAGAAGCCATTAGTAGGTCCAAATAATCTACGGTCGAAATCGAAACAAGCTGAAACACATAGTCTTTAACAGCAAACATCTCTAGTCTTATCTGAATTTAGCCATTGCTCTCATATCAGAATCTGGAACTATTTTAACTATTTACATACTCTCAACATACTGTATAACTACGAAGTATGAAGTGATGTTTCAAACCTGCTTAGCATACTTGTTCTAGCTGTAGTAAATTAATAAAATTGGCAATGCTGACAAGGCCCGTTGCCAGGAAGGGGCCAGGGCATCCCCCCCTCCCCAGAAAATATTTCGCCCCCTCTGAAGAAGTAGATTTTAGTGGAATTCCCTTGTAGATGTGTGAATTTCGCCCCCCTCCCCCGTCCCCCCTAAGAGTTTTTGCTGTATACGGGCCTGTTGCTGACTGGCGGTAATGTGTATGATAAGGCCTTCCAAAGCAACTAACTACATGGGGAAACAACTGTATAGAGGATTTGACAAACAGTTAATTCATTAAAATTTTTTCAAAAATTTGGACAAAGTTTTATGAATTTTAGTTAAATTGAATGTTCTTACATTCTTATCAAAAGAAATAAACTCTTAAATATCATTTGTCATTGATAAAAGTCAGTTTACACAACAAAATCTCATTGAAAAAGAGTAGCATGTTTAGAAATTAAATTCTGGCGGGAACTCGAAATATTCACCATGAGGTATTCTACAGGTTATCTTAGTTAAGCTGTGGCGCCATAGAGATATATACTAGAGGCCTCCTCTAGCCTAGAGACTATGCCTCATAGCCTATCTCAATACATAAAAAAACGTGAAACATCTTTTTGGGGCTCTCAGGGGCTCTGTGTAACCTCTTTGAAACCTCCTCCATAAGCGAGTTACGGTTATAATAAATAAATTGATTTTCGCTTTCCGCACAGTGTTAGTGTTTTGATACTGTAATTTTGTTCTGATTATTTGATTATTTTGGTAACCGAAGGTGGTCAGGTTACTTTTCAAAATAAAATCAATAGGGCCCCTCTAGTAATATATCTCTATGGGTGGCGCAGCTTCTTATTTATGTGAAAATGTTTACTTTATTTGTTTAGCGTCAGGTGACCCATCATTAAGAACCAAGACCAGGCTTGTTAAAAATATATATGTGTACTTATTTTTAGTTAATGAGACTTATTTTAAACTTGAATTAATTAACAACTTAGTCCGTACAAAATAATTATTGTCTAATTTACAAACATTAGTACAAGTACTATTTAATATTTAAAATAATGTTTATTGCTCACAAATACTATTTTTATTATTAACAAACACAGTTATAATATTTACATAATATATTTTAATATAAACAAATAATTTTTAACATACAAACTTATTTTAATATTTACAAACATTATTTTAATACTTTAAAACATTGTTTGAATATTTGCAAATATCATTTTCACACTAATAAATTATTTTAATTCGATCAAATATCAATTTTGTTTACAAATATTATTTTATAATTTTCTATTATTAATTCCTCGCTAACAATCATACAAAAAAAACTATAGAAAAATAATTATACTATTAAAAATAACATACGTAAATACTAAATAAAATATTAATATAAATTTGATCATTCGATCTTCCGGTTCCGGGTTTAATTTAAATAATTTTGATTAGAGAGAAATAATTAATCAGAATGATTAGTTAAATATTATAATATTGTTATACGAGGGGATTGTTAGTACAAGATATGACTATAATCTCGTATCACACCTACTAATAAAGAGAAAGAAACTGCCAAAACACAGACCCATGACCTATCCCGGGTCGTTCACCTATTTTTTTTGGAGGGGTTTATATATTTTTTAGTTAGTTACTGAAGAAACTGTAGCCTTACTAGTCTGGGGGCCGTTCTGCAGTCTAAACTATCGGAGAGGGGGGCAAAACGCGACTGCGCGTTGCGTAGTGGGGGACACAACGTATTGGCATAGTATTTTTTTAAAACTTGTTACGTCAGTGTATTACTTTAACTTCTAAGTACTTAATTCATTCGATAGTATAATGATCGGAGGTAAATTCATAGTAACAATAATTAATAATAAAAAAGATAGCATTTAACATTTAACATTTATTAAAAGTTCAATAAATTAAAGTAAGTGATACAAAAAATTGACAATTACTAAGTTACACGGGTATTTTGAAACTTAAAAAATATTCTTAATAAGTTATCGTGTAAACAAAACTTTAAATAGATTTGACTTAATCCTTAATGTTAAGTCTAGTCATGATAATTGTTGCTTGAGTTGGGCTTATAGCGCCAGTAAAGTAATTTCTTGGGCTCGATGGGTATTTTAAATACACCTGAAGTATGCTCAGTAAGTAATCGTTTATGTAATCAAGTCTGTACAGTCTTGTTTTGACTTGAAATATATAATAAATAAATAATATATATTATTATATATATATATATATATATATATATATATATATATATATATATATGTATAATTTTTAACGAAATGACCTTTGAGTGTTTAGTATGGCTGTAATAGAGAGAGAGAGGGGGGAGCATTCTGATTTTAAATCTGCTGCGCGTTCTGAAATCACACATACACAATTTATATATATATATATATATAATATATATATATTATATATATATATGTGTGTGTGTGTGTGTGTATATATTATATATATATATATATATTATATAATAATATAATAATAATAATAAAGCCTTTATTTGTTAGTATAAATTAACAAAAAATGATATTTAATACAAAATCACAAAATATATATGAATTTTTTAACTTATCATTATCCCTGATCAATATTTCTGTTTTTCAGAACTTTAAAACATTTATTATTAACAAGATGATTAATTTTATTTATTTACATGCCATATTTATTTATTTAATACTGCAAGAATATCCTTATTTAAATATTATTATATTCTTAATAAACTGATTTATAATTCTTTATATACATATATATACATACATACATATATACACACACACACACATACATACATATATATACATACATATATACATATATATACATACACACACATACATACATATATACACATACATATACACACATACACATACATACACATACATACATACACATACACATACATACATACATATACATACATACACACATACATACACATACATACACACATATATTTTTAATGTCTTTATTTATTTACTTTATATTTTTATTTATTTATTTTTATTTAATTTTTTATTTAACGTTATAATAATTATAATTTTTAATGCACTAATTTATTTATTTTTTTTATTTTTATTTTTATTTTTTTATAAATATATTAAGAATTTTGTGATAATAATTTGAAATACTAAGCCCATTTTTGGGCATAGGCCTCCTTCTTGGATAACCAGAAGTCTCTGTCTAGTGCTAATCGACTCCATATTTTTCCATAATCCTCTTCTAGATCGTCTCTCCATCTCCTTGTTGGTCTACCTCGTTTCCTAGACCTGCCTATAGGACACCACTCAGTCACTTTCTTTGTCCATCTATCATCGTCTACTCTCATCAGGTGACCAGCCCACATCCATTTTGCTGATCGAGCTACTTCTACTGCATCCTTCACACCAGTTATTTTTCTTATGCTTTGGCTTGTTCTTCTCTCCATTTTCTTCACACCTAGCATACTTCGTTCCATAGCACGCTGCGCTACCTTTAATCTTTCAGCATGTTTTTTAGTCATGGCCCATGTCTGAGCACCATACGTCAAGCAGGGAATGATGCAAGCATTAAAGACTTTCCTTTTCAAACTTATGTTCATTGAGCTTTAAAAATGAACCGCAGGGACCAATATTTCTTCCAAGCAATAGAAATTCTTCTATCTATTTCCTTACTGACTCTTTGTTGGAATGAGACTAGTTGTCCCAGGTATATAGCTTCAGTAACCCACTGTAGACTTTTTCCCTCCAGTTCTATTTCTTGCGTCTCTCCATTAGTAAGTAATTGAGTTTTCACCGGGTTTATTTTAAACCCTGCTCTTTTACCAGCCTTATTTATTTTTATCAACATTTCTTTTAGCTCAGAGGTTGACTTTGCCAAAACAAGTACATCATCTGCAAAACGCAAGTGAGTGAGGTACTCACCGTTGATGAGAATACCAGCGTCTGCCCAATCAACTTCCCTGAAAACTTTTTCAGCAGCCCTGATGAATAGGTCAGAAGATAAAGGCTCACCCTGTTTTATACCTTTCTTGAGTTCGAATTGGGGTCCAGCTTGTTCCAGTTTAATTCTAGCTTTACTTTTACTGTAA
The DNA here is from genome assembly GCA_018340805.1 of Microvelia longipes. Classification (NCBI taxonomy): domain Eukaryota; kingdom Metazoa; phylum Arthropoda; class Insecta; order Hemiptera; family Veliidae; genus Microvelia; species Microvelia longipes. The sequence continues at coordinate 12,699,446 of JACMZG010000002.1, read as the reverse complement.
AGCTCTCTGATTTTTTCTAATATATTTTCTTCTATTTGAATGTCTTGTAAGCTTTCATGCATAAAATTATGGCTCAAAGAGTCAAAAGCCTTTTCATAGTCAATTAGAGCCATATAGACTTTTATTTGGTATTCATTGGCTTTTTCCAATAATTGGTTAATCACATGCAAATGGTCAATAGTAGAAAAACCTTTTCTGAATCCAGCTTGCTCCACAGGCTGTTCTTCTTCAAGCTGTGTCTTGATTCTATACTGAAGAATTTTTGTAAAGACCTTACTGAAACCAGAGATAAGACTGATAGGTCTATAATTAGACAAATCAGTACAATCCCCTTTCTTATGTATTAAGATTATATCAGCTTGAGACCATTCTTCAGGTATCGAGTCCCCCATCATAATTCTATTATACATTTTTGTATACATTGATAAAAGGACTGGAGCTGAATGTTTGATAAGCTCGTTTGTAATATTATCCTCTCCTGGTGCTTTTTCATTCTTTAATGTACTTATTTGTTTGCTTACCTCCTCTTCTAAGAAGGGGAGAACATGCTGACTATTTCTTGCACTATTATCATGTACTGACTGCTTACATGGTAAATCATCGTAAAGTTTTCTATAATATTCAGTTGCTATTTTTATTATTCCTTTTCGTGACCTTTCAATGTTTCCAGTTGAGTCCTTTAACCCAAGAATCCAGTCCTTTCCTTTGTTTATAGTATTTCTACATTTTTTAATGGCATTTGCATTATCTATTAAATTACTTACTATTTGTTCATCATATTTTTGAATATCTTGTCTTATCTTATATTTGACTAGCTTAGCTATCATACTCAGTTCAATTTTTTCGATTCTCGTTTTGTCTCGTTTCTTTCTTAGTGTTTCTCTTTTTTTTATTAGTTCCAAAGTCTCAGATTTAATTTTATGTTCCTTACTTATATTATGAGTATTATTTGGGACAGATTTCATTAACACGTCTTTAATTTGCACATAAATTTCTTGCGCAGACTCAGCACAAGTTATTTTATTAACATTTTCTTTTAACTGAGAAGTGAATTCTTCTACATTAAGTATTTCTGGCTTTCTAGAGATAAAATTCGGTTTTACTCTCTTTTTAAGTTTGATATAAGCTCTCAAAAGCCTGTGATCTGAGGAAAAGTCCAAGTTGTTAATAACTTCCACGTCAGTAATTATATTAGAATCTGATTGCAGTACGTAATCTATTTCATTTCTGAACTCCCCGTTCGGTGATAACCATGTCCACTTCCTTCCTTTCCTTTTCTTAAAATATGTGTTTGCAACAGACAAATTATTTTCTTGGCAGAACCGTACCAGCTTCCAGCCTCTACTGTTCCTTTTTCCATAACCGTACCTACCGACCACTCTTTCTTCATCTACTCCTCTTTTCCCTACTTGTGAATTAAAATCGCCCATTACAATCATATTTTGTTTACAATTATAGTTGTTATTAATAGTAAGTCTTAGTTTTTCATAAAAGTCGTCTGCTGCCTCTTCACTAGATTCAGCTGTTGGTGCATACACTTGTACGAAAGTAACAATTTTATTGGTATCGGTTTTAAATTTTAATACAGCAATTCTCTCAGACACCCCCTTTAAACTCTAATATATTATTTTTACAAGATTTCTTAACTAGAAAGCCAACACCATATCTCCCTGGAGTTTCACCACAGTACATGAATATTGATCCGTTTTTTCTTTCGATAATTCTTGTTCCCTTCCGTCTAACCTCTGCTAAGCCTAAGACCTGAATATTTGTTTTATTTACAGCTCTTTCAAGTTCAACAATCCTGGCTTCACTTAATAGGGTCTGACAGTTTAAGGTTCCAAAAGCAAATTTTTGTTTATTCCAAGAAGGGTTTGGGTCGAGAGTACCCTCAGTGACCACCTGCTCTAGGGTACTTTTCTTTTTATTAGCACGATTAATAAACTAAGTTTTTTGTTACCTATTTTCTTTAGTTGCTATTTGTGTGAGGTACTTTCCTTATCCCTCTTTTCAACATTTTTCCAGTAGTCATCTAAACTGATTTTCTTCTTTTCGGTATTGTGTTTCTTCGCCTCTTTTGTATCTGGTGACGTTCTTAGTCGTTTCCTATTTTTATCTTCGTTTGAATGGACATCAACTTCTTTTCCTTTGCCCTGGTTCTTATTAATTGCTTTCTTAGTTCTACTAATTTTTCTTTTTTCCCTGACTTCTGCTGGCAAGTCTTCGTTAACAAATATTTTTTCTTCAAAGGCAACAAGGTTTGATCTCTGCCTCAATACATCGTTTCTTGTTTTCCTGTCATCAAAGACCGTTTTTATAGGCCTAACTACTCCTTCTTTCTTCTTTCCCAGTCTGTAGATTTGTAGAATATTCTTTTCTTCCAGATTTATGCCCATCGCTATACTAACAATATGTATGATTTTCTCTTTATCAGATACCACTTCGATGTCGTCTTCTGCCTCATTTATTCCAAACCAAATGAGATTATTTTCATTTAGTTTCATTTCCATTCTAATAATTCTGCCTCTTAATTCTTCATTTTCCTTCCTCAGACAGGAAAAGGATTCGTTGATCTTCTTGTCAACAACATCGAACTTGGAGTCTATTTTATCCATCTTTTCACTTATTACCTTCACATTTTTCATTTCTTGTAGTATAAAATCAAGTTTTTGTGAGTCTGACAACTTATTTTCACTTCCCTCAGGCATTTTAATTTGTTTTACAAATAATTTCGGGTTTGTTTATATGACAGGAAATCAGGTTATGTTACCCTTTTCCGATTTTTCGCAAATATTCTTAAACTTTTAAGACTTCCGAACTAAATTATTAGATATTGTTGCAAATATAAGTATTTTGTACAAATGTATACCAAAAGGTACGTATTTTGAACTTTTATTTAAACGTTTTTTAATAAAAAACCGGCACACGGAACACACTGCACAGATGACAACTAGTAACCTATATATATAATATAATATATATATATATATATATATATATATATATTATATATATATATATATATATATATATATAAATCTTTTAAGGTCTATATTTCACAGCTGATCCTGATTAGTCAATAACCCATAATAGGCCATCGCTCACTGATAAACTTTATCGATTACATACATCAAAGGTAACTTCATATTTGAGAGTCAATGCCGTCTACAGTGGTACTACAGTGGTATCTGATGTGAAGGCGGCCAAGCATGACTACCAGACAGACGCCCTGATGAAATCTTCCTATTGTTCTAAGGAGTAGCTTTATCTTGTCTGGGATTCTTGAACAGTTAAACACTCTTTCAATCTGTGTGTCATAGGTCAGTTTTCAAAAGAGTTTCAAAAGGAGTAAACACGGGGAGCTTTTAGTACTAAAATATCACGAGAATTATGTAAATCACTGAAGTGGCTAATGTCTTGTTATAGACTCAAAACATATCCGTTGAACCGCACGGCCTGTATCGTGTAAACAACCAAAATTATATAAGAAAACTTGGATTCCTCCGATCTTAATGGGACATCATAATTAAAAACTTCCCCCCCTACCACCATGCCCCATCAAAACTTGGCTTTAGGATGATGAATAGATAACGCAACTTAAAGGCAGTAAACTATAACAACTTAAACATAGATAACTGCAGATGAGTACTTGAAATCTACCAGAAGCTTAGCCTGCTACCAGTGGCATCTGCCACAAGAGCTGGTTATCCTAACAGAAAACAAACCAAACCATAGGCTCTAAACACGCCCAGTTTAAAGCGAAAGCAGAAGATAGTGGCTTAGAGGCGAATATAAGCTCAATTTTAATTAAATTTTTATAATTTGATACGTAGTTTCAGAAAACGTGAATAGATGATACAATATAATTGTGGGAAAGACATCAAGAAAATGTAACAGTCAATAAGCTACATCTTGGAACTGTGTCATCATTGGACGTTCGTCATTATTGGTAGCTACACTTAATGTAGGGCTTCAGTCTGTTTCATCAAGTTTGACTCATGCCCTTCACTCGAATTGCGAAAAATATAAAGTGAAGTATTAACCAGAGACCGTATTAACCGGTTTCACTTCATATCCTTCGAAATTGAAGTGAACGAAATAGAGTTCGGTAACTATCGGTGTCTCGATAACGACGATACGTCTAACTATCGTTAGATGTGACGAAACAGAGAGAGACATGATATTATGTCAAGCATCAATGATGACGAATTTCGAATGACGGATCAGATCCTATAATACAGAACAGACTAGAACAGACCCAAGTAGTATAAAAATGCTAGTTGGGTCGATCTAGTGGCTAAATTTAAACACGCAAATGTTTCCCATTTAAAAACCATGCACACATTATCCTTAAACACAATTTTCTTAATCTAAAGGGTCTACTAGAAAGACATCTTTTTCTTTGACTTCTCAAAATTAGATTATTTAAATAAATTAACATTATTCACAAGTTTATTTCCTTTTATCTTAATTCAGATTTAGACTTTCATGAGGTTTAAATGCCATTAATAAGATTCTTTGATTAGTTATCTTTAATATCAGTATTATGTACTTAGGAAAATGTAAAGAATTTTATACATATTATTTTACAAAAAAAATAATCACCGCGCGAAAAATAAATTAAGTAATAACGTAATTTATTTAAACTTTTATAACTTTGAACGTTTTAACAAATTAAATTCTACCTTCCTCTCTTTTTTTCTTCATTCTATAAAAACTTAATATTATTATTAACGAAATATTTTAACTTATTTTTCTTCCCCGTCTTTATTCAATAAACCTAATTAATAAGGATTCAATTTAATTATTGATTTACTTTTAAATTTAAACTCTTTAATTTGAAACATTTTTATTTTTCATTTACTTAAACTTATTACTTCAATATTTATAATATGGTTAAAAACTTGATTAATAGATTAATACAATTTATTTTCACTCTTTCCAACCCTTCACAAAGATGTATAGAAAAGAACATTGTTTCTTCACCTTACTAAAAAGTACCTAAAACTTCAAGTTATCTTCGCATAGGATAATTGGGATTTAACTTATGTATTCTTAACGTAACAACCTGAGTTCAAATTCAGGTACCCTTGCTTTGTGTGCTCATAAAGAGTCTGGACAATTTTCATTCAACTCAAAGCCCAAAAAACGACTCCCCACTTAAAATATTTTCTTTACCGGCCGAATTCAGGTTTTTCTGTGACCAAATTTGGCAACAAATTTTCCATATTTCGGTAATAGTTACCATAAAAACGCGAAATTTGAACTCGCAAGAGTCAACTTACAAAGAATACAGAGCATTTTCTAGGGCCATGATTACTCTATACTTTTAAGGCTTTAATGCTGGTTCATCTGAAAATGTTCAACCCGAAAAAACAATATCCGTACATGTAAAAACTTTGGACATAAAACAAAAAATATCGGGTACGGGGTACCTCGGAACTTTTCCTCATCACATCGGATTCGCTACGCTCATCTTCCCTACATTGGACTCGCTTCGCTCGACTTCAGATTATACAATTTGTTAAATGAATACTAAAACCCCTCGCTCGTCCTTAGGTAGTTAATACATCTGTTTCATTCTCATGAGTCACCCATACAGCACTGACCTCGCTGAATGCTGCTTAACTTATATGCTCCAACAAAAACCATGGATATACTTTTCGTATCAAAACGAAACTTGATATACTTATTTATTACGTACCGAATTTGTTTCAATTAGATTATTGTCGAATTATTATTTTTTAAAAAACGTACACAAGTAATTTGATAAAAATTGAACTAATGCTGATAATGAAATGAAACTTAGCACATATGTTAATTTTAAACATACGAGCCAAATCTCAATTCGATAGCATTTTTTTCCGCGTTAAATGATTTTATAAAATTTTTGCTTTCATTATTTCGGGTTAATGACGTCATGAAAAATATTTTTCGAATTTCACAACAACAGCGGTAGACTGATTTTGGTACAAAGTTTCAACTCTTTAGCATAAATACACTGGGAGCTACGATGGTAACAGACACACACACACTCATACAGACAGACAACTTTGTGGAAACCACTTATGTGGCCCTCATAAGACCCAAAACGGATAATTCCGGTGACATCCCGGTGTCGGATTTTTTTGCAAACACAATACTTTTCCTATATACCTACGGTATACATGAGGAAAAGTAAAAATAGATGTGTTCTCACAAAATGCTTCCTTTTCCTATAAAAAATAAGAGAAGCAAACGCAATGTAAAACGAAGTCCTAGGTCACTGATATGCAAGTTGCGCAGCAAGAATTACACTACCATATCCAATTACAAAATTAACATGCAGGGGTTAAACACATACATTAACTAGTGTTCAAATCGATACCCTAAACCCCATGTCTAGGCCTAGCTACCATCAACATGCATTTAAACATTTTTCACACTTATTTCATATTCATCCTGCATAATGCTTCACGACTGCATTGAATGCGTTATTTTATGTAGAATAATGTATTTATTAAAGATTTGCAATTTTCATGAATAATGCATGGAGTTTGTTGCACATTACTCACCTTATTCCAAAGGCTAGAGTCAGTCAGATTTTCGCGTACATTAAAATTTCAAAGTAAAAGGTTTTAAAATCGTAGCTTTCTTCCTCAACAGTTTTTTTGCGCTAACATTGTAGTAAAAAGTAAATATTAAAATATTAGAAAATTTTAATTATAATATTAAAATTTAATAATATTTCATAAATTACACTTAAAAATAATGTAATAAAACCAATTTAAATCGAATGAAGTAAATTAAAATATTAAACAAGCACGTGATAAACCAAAACGTTGAGGGGGAAAAATAGCACTATATTAAACAAATAATACGGGCCTCGAACTCGTAGCCGCTACGCTAAAAATTTTAAAATTTAAAATTCTATACAAATGTAGTCATACGTATGGTTAACACATCCATAAAGTTTATAAAATATAATACAACCATTATATCAGGTTTTATTGATTGACATATATAACATAATGTAAACAAATCACGATTTTGACTAAAATACTCTATGTATAAGATTTATACATCTAGAATGATCTAATCGTTTAGAGGCCTTTACCCTGTGTTTCATCATTAATCGAAACGATTAATCATTAATCGAATTCGATCTTACACTTAGAAACTAATCTAAAGTAAGAAAATCCCATGTTCTGCAGATTTTTGGCGAAATTTTTAAAAAAAATGTGCTTAATGAGTATTAATGACAAACTGACATAGGACAACTATCATGTGGCCGTGAAGCGGCCACACGAAGGCGTGGGGGCCTTGGAGCGGACCAAAGCGCCAACGCTGCGCAGTTGCCACTAGAAATATATAACTACATAGGCCATAGCCTACCTCAATATAATAAAAGGCCTAAAACATCTTTTTGAGGCTCTCTGGGGCTATAAATAACCACATTGTAACCTACTCTATGAATTTGTTAAAGTAATAATCAATCAATCCTTGTCGGCATTTAGAACATAGTTTGTGGTTTTGTTTAGTATTATAAACATTCTATAACACGATTTTCTGTAATTTTGTCAAATAATAATTACTGTAATTGAAATATATTACAAATGGAAGGTGTTCAGGTTACATTTTTCAAAATTCAACCGATAGGGCCCCTTTAGGAGTCGCCTCCGTTGACGCAAAAACTACTAGAAAACCTTATTATTATTAAGTTTGTACCTAATTCGGCGGGAAATACCAAAAATAACGAAAAAATTAGATTTGTGTCAATCCAAACATTTGTGTCATCGCCCTCTTGCGTCATCGATCAAGTTTGACGGCCTTGAAATATCTTTCTCCAATGGCCATTTGAGACAATATACATTTGCGACAATAAACATTTGCGACAACGTATCCCCACGCTCGTCTAGTAATAATATCTCTATGCTCATCCTTAAAAAATCAGCTGATAGTTAATAAAAAATAATTGGCCAAATTACATAAGACTGATAAACAATGCACTCGACGTATAAAAGATAATTGCAGGTCCCCGAAAATAAATGCACGTAACAATGTAGTGGCAAGGTCAGTGAAATTGACACACCTCAAGGAAGGAAAAACTAGCGCAACTATTTCTCATGTGTTTCACATGGAAATATTATGCATTTATTTGGTACGGGTGCAGTGTGACGGGCGCATGCGCACAACGCTATATCAGTTAACGCTCCGTAAACTGCAGAACTCACTTTCGTTTCAATTGTTTTATTTATACATAAGTGCAAGTGTTTTACTTCTATGACTTGACGAGAAGGAAAAGATTTAAAATAAGCTTAAAGTATTTCGCTTTCTTTTTAATTGAAAGTCAATGAAATTTCGATTGATTCGCAGAAATAACATCTTTATGCAAAGGATCTTAGGTTATGATTGTTTTCGTTATCAAAATAAGAGACGATGAAGCGTTGCTTATAAATATAAGGTTGGGGCCAATGATCAATAAATATATATATATATATATATATATATATATATATATATATATATATAAACTGGGATGTCACTGGAATTATCCGTTTCAGGTGTTTTCAGGGCCTCTTAAGTTGTTTTTATTAAGTTAACGCAGAAAAATGTTGCATCAAAATGAGATTTGGCATGCATGTAGCTATGTATAAGAGTAATATATGTGCCAAGTTCCATTGCATTATTAGCATTAGTTCAATTTTGATCAAATGAATTTTGAATGAATAATGAAAAGTTCTGAGGTACCCGTACCTGAATTAATTTTTAATATATATATATATTATATATATATATATATATATATATATATATATTATATATATATATATATATATATATATATATATATATATATATATTATATATATATATATATATATATATATATATATATATTATATATATATATATATATATATATATATATATATATATATATATATATATATATATATATATATATAATATATATATATATATATATATATATATATAATATATATATATAATATATATAATAAATTTATGGAAATAGTATTGGCCCGTAGATAGATGTAATAATGTCAATAATATGTACACGTCAGATTTCCAAATTTAAGACGCCTGAAGCGGATAATTTAGGTGGAATCGTGAGTTTACACATTTAGTACAGACACAATACTTTTCCTATAATCCACCGGTATAAATGAGGAAAAGTAAAAAAAATGAAAATTAATTTAAGTTAGTTTTAATTAACTAATTTAATTAACTTGTTAAGTTAGTTTTTAATATTTGAATATTTCAAAAGAAGGTTTAATTTATTCTTCGTACCATCTTCAATAATAATGAGCAATTTGAATTTAATATGCTTATTAAGCAATCCTTATCATAAAAACAGCCGTTTTTAATTTACTGATAACGTAAATTAAATGTACTCTCGTTTAGTAAACATGACTAACAAGTTTTTTTAAAACTATTAGCTATTCCAAAAACATAAAGATGTACTGTTGGTTTCATTTCGTTACAGTATAAGAGTTGGAAAGAGTATGTTTTCAGTAAGGATTGTAGGTTGGCTGCCCCCTCCACCCCCACAGGATCAATAGTACTCTGCCCAGATATGCCCTCTCCCGGCACACACCTTCGCCTTCCACTTGATAATACTCACTGTGGTTAAAAAGAAACTAAAATCCGTTTTATAATCCTTAATGAATCAAAAATAGAATTATGAAAAACAAGTTAAAATTGATTATTTCTTTATTATTTTAACTACATACATGCATTAACACTCCATCGTTTAGGAATTATTAAGGGCTAATCTTTTTTGATCCATTAACTACAATAGTACTCTTATTGTGTCTTTAGACTGTCTGTAGCAAATTTAACAAAAATCGAAACAAGCATTATGCATAAAACTGGTCCACAACGATCACCTTGGGAGACACCCATAATTTATAGATTTAAAAGTCAATTGAACATTGCAAATGAAACTGGTCCATAACGATCACTTGGGGGACACAAAATCGATCGAAAATTGCAAATAAAATTGGTCCACAACGATCACCTTGGGGGACACCCATAATTCATAGATTTTAAAAATCGATCGAAGAGTGCAAATAAAATTGGTCCACAACGATCACCTGGGGGACACCCATAATTCATAGGTTTAAAAATCGATCGAAGAGTGCAAATAAAATTGGTCCACAACAATCACCTTAAGGGACACCCATAATTCATAGGTTTAAAAATCGATCGAAGAGTGCAAATAAAATTGGTCCACAACGATCACCTGGGGGACACCCATAATTCATAGGTTTAAAAATCGATCGAAGAGTGCAAATAAAATTGGTCCACAAGGTGGACAAGGGTGTCCACCTTGTGGGACACCCATAATTCATAGTTTTCAATTTAAAAATAAACTTTAATTTATATTTTAAAAGAATTTGTCGTGTACAAACAGGTAAACGAGAAACTGGTATTCCGTGAAAATTTAACGAGACACGTCTAGACGTCCCGGTATAAAAATGTTCCTTAACAAATTGTATATTTGTTAAAAATGGCTTATATAAATTAACTCATGCCATATCTCGTAAAAAAAATAAAATAAAAGCTCAATCTAACATAATAAACGAAAGATGTAAAACAGATCTATCTAATCTTTCTGCTCCGCATACCATGAAATAAATATATATCAGATTTAACTAATACTTACAACATCTAGTAAACTAGTAAACATTGAACAATGCTACCATATTTATTTTACAACAAGCCCCTAAAAGAAGCGGCAGATATTTATACGGAGGGCTAGTGTCTACTGGTAGTCAAATTCAAAATAAAACTAAAAATTGAAAATATAAAAAAGTCTATAATTATGTACTCTATATGCCTAATATAAGTGTACCTCCTAATTCACTTGTCTCTTCAATTACTGTCGCAAAATTTGGTGGCCAAATAGCTACCCAACAAGCTACACCAACAAAAAGAAGTTTCCTTTACACAAAAAAGGAACCCAAGTTTAATTAATTTTCTAAATGTAAGATGGGTATATATATATATATATATATATATATATATATATATATATATATATATATATATATATCCTTACTTGCTTGATAAAAACGACCACAGTGGATACGTCGCGTGTAATCCTCTCCTCCTATCTTTACCTTCTTGATGTAAGTTCTCTTCTTATTATCATTTAATAATATATTTATTTATATTCTTGATCAAAGAGTCTCCCTGTTAAAAGAAAAAAGGGACGGCTACTGGTTTAGTTTAATTCAGTTTCATTAATTTGAATAACTAAGTGTAAAAAATAATAACATCTTGAATACATATGCATATACACAGAAAGAGAAGAACTGGACAATACAAAAGGATCAGCTACCACTAAGCACTTAAAAATAGACAAGTTGAGGGCTTAAGGTTAAATGCTGGCCTCTGACACACGGACTTGTGACCGTGCCAGGAGAGAAAGATCTTTATAACATGATAAGAACAAACTCTTGCAGTTGAGTGGCGCCACGACACTCATCTCGCCAGAGCCTCACAGATTCGAAGAATGAAATTCAGTTAATAATTTGATCGAATAAAATCAGATAAAATAAAAATAAGATAAGAACTTCTTTCCATAAGAGGCTAAAAATGAGCACCATCCTCCTTCAATTGTAAGCATGACCTACATGCATAATGTTGATAAACATCATCTTATCAATGTTATCAACAAACAGTGCTAAGCTCTCATTGTGATTTTAACTCTAGAGGGGCATATTAGTTGAATTTTGAAACATCTAAAAAGTAACCTGAACATGAACAGAACACCTTCAACTATCAATCTGATCAAATGAAAAAAAAATTAGAGTAACATACGTAGTAAAACGTTTAAAATACAAATTAAAACACAATCAATGTGCGGGAAGCCGAAAACAATTGATTAGTATAACCTTAACTCACTCTTGGAAGAGGTTTCAATGAGGTTAAACTGAAAAATTGAAAAAATATTTCCCGGATTGCACAACTAAAGATTGATTTTTGTACCAAGTTTGAAATCTCTAGCAAAACTACACTTGTAGCTACGGCAATAACCGACAAACACACACACACACACACACAAACAACTTTGTGAAAACCACTTAGGAGGTCTTAAAAATACCTAAAACGGATAACTCAAGTTAAATCACGGTTTTGGGGTTTTAAGAGCAAACACAATACTTTTCCTAAATAACTACGGTATAAATGAAGAATAGTAAAAACAAATAAACAATTATTTTATTAATTAAATTATAAACAATCAAAAGAATTGTTTATATTATAAATCAAATGGGGATAAAGCTGATTTATAAAATTATATCAAAATGTATGCAAAAACTGCAGCGATTGGGCACAAAATAAATTTCGCCGTCATATCGCCTTATAAATATTTTTTTCGAATTTCCTTTTTAATTGATACTTTATTTCATTTGTTATTCCAATATCTGGTATTATTGTTGCTAAAATTATTGTTGCTAAACTATAGTTAATAACCTAATATAATAATCAAAGAAGATTTAAAACGTTTGTTTAGAACATTTGCTACAAGGACCTTAAAAATAAATGCGTTACAAATTGGGACAGACGAAATAGTAAATGTCTATAAATGAAATAAATACAGAAGCTGTAAGTGACAACGAAATCATGGAATTTTCTTAAAGGAAATACTGGCTAAGGAAACTTGTAAAGTGAAACCCAACGGCTGGAGGGGGGGGGGCAGACTGGAAGGAGGTTACCCGACTGTTATCTTAAAGCGAGACAAAATCAATAACCTTACTAAACTTGTGAGTTTATTCAGCAAAGGATTCAACGAGCTCTAACAAAATGACCCTAGTCGTGGTAATATTTACCACGATCAGGATAATAAGGTTATAAAGAATTAAAATTACCCTAATCATGGTAATATTTACTATAATCAGGATAAGAAGGTTATAAAGAATTAAAATTACCCTAATCATGGTAATATTTACTATAATCAGGATAAGAAGGTTATATAAGAATTAAAATTACCCTATCATGGTAATATTTACTATAATCAGGATAAGAAGGTTATAAAGAATTAAAATGACCCTAGTCGTGGTAATATTTACCACGATCGGTATAATGAGGTTATAAAGAATTAAAATTTTACCATTTTTAAGAACCTTCATGGAGGCGTAAGTTAAAAAGTTTATTAAAATTCGTTCCTTTTGGTTTTTTTTATGAAATAGAATTGATTTAAATATAAGCTCCTAATCCGAAAACGGGACTTTCCTAGTCATAGGCTTAAAATTTTGTAATTAGTTTTATCTAAGAATTTTTGTACGAAATATATAAAAATATAAATAATTAAAACAAAATTATCTTTCCTCGCTATATTGCTTATGATAGATATAAAAATAATTTGCTCCTAGTATTAATTAAACAAACTTATAAAAAGCTCACTTAAATGTATTAATATTTAAAATATAAAATATAGCTCGCTACACTCGCTAAATTGCTTACAAAAATAATAATAATTAAAAATGGTAAAACGGGACTCACTTCGCCCGCAAAACAGCTATAAGTAATGTTTTAAAATTTATTAATAACAAAAGGCTCGCTTCGCTAGCTGGATTGCCTCCATTAATTGTAATGCACAGTGAAATAATGCTTGCTTTGTTCGCTACAAAGCTTATGTTCATAATGAGGCATAGTATTTTGAGGTTCGCTAAATGCTTGTAATAATAATAGAGATGCCAAAAAAAGGGCTCTCTTGATGGCTTATATTATTAATAAAAATAATAAAAAAAGTTCGTTTCGCTCCGTAGATTGCTAACGTTTAACATTAGCAAACAGAGGCATGTCCCGCTCGCAAAATTGCAAGTAGGTAAATTGTAATTTAGCACTTAGAAACAAATAACAATATTAAACTATCTTAACGTAACATGATTTACCTAATGTAATAGGTATATTGTTACATACAATTATAGCAACGAGTTTATAGCTCTACTTAATACATACATAGTTACAGCTTCAACTTTATAGATATACTTTTAAAGATAAAACTATAAATTAATAGCTATATATTTATACCTATAGCAGTTAAAGCTATTGTAACATTGTGATCAAGCAAAAGTTTAAATGAAGTTCCTATATAACGATATAACTAATTAGCTATAGCTATATAGCTATAACTATAATAGTTATAGTTATACAGCTATAGCTAGAACTATAAAGTTCTAGAGTTTATAGGTTAGGACACTGAAGAGACTTTTATGGGGTTGTTAAATTATTTTATTTCCATACAATATTTCACTTGTAATCTCCAAGCATATTCATGTATTACATAGTTAAGATGAGTTAGGAGAAATCTAACAACGTCATATATTATTTTATTTTAATAAATGATGGTTCTACTCTCCATTGTCTTGCCCATTCTGCCATGTATTTAAGTTTCCAGAAATCAAAATGCATAGCTCAGATATAAAATGATAAAAACTATACACACTATACTACCAAGCAATTTGAAAAATATTTTTAAAAAAACAATGTTGGAATCATCACATATAAGTAATTAATTGAAATAAAGTAAACAATCTCAAGACAATGTAGAGTAGAACCATCATTTTTTAAAATAATATTTGACGTAGTTAGATTTCTCTTAACTCATCTTAATTGTCATACATGAATATGCTTGGAGATTACAAGCGAAATATTTTATGGAAATAAAATAATTTAACACCCCATAAAAGTCTCTTCAGTGTCCTAACCTATAAACTATAGAAGTATCATGGAGACCAATAATCAAATTAATAATAAAGTTCTAGCTATAGCTATATAACTATAACTTGTAGTTGTAGCTATAAATTTACAGCTAAATATTATAGCTATATATTAATAGCTAAATAACTATATAACTTACATTAGAAGAAGAAGTTACATTATTATTACAATAATAATGTAACATTAAATTATGGAGACCAACAAAAGAAATATTGTAACTATATAACTATTACAATAACTACATTGTTAAAGCTATATAGTTATAGATAATTAGTTATATGGTTATATAGGAACTTCATTTAAACTTTTACACGATCACAATATATCTTTTAATAGTATTTAAAACATTACTTGTAATTGGGTAAGACTTCTTTATAAGTTAAAAATCAAACAATAAATTAACATACTACTTAAGTTAGAGTAAGACTTATTCCTACGTTATGTGGTAGAAAATACTTTCAGAACTCAACTTGAGTTAAGAGTAAAAAAAATTTCAATGTTATGTACTTAAAAGACTAGTTCCAGAACTCAACTTGAGTTAAGAGTAAGACAAGTTTCAATGTTATGTACTCAAAAGACTAAGTTCCAGAACTCAACTTGAGTTAAAAGTAAGACAAATTTAGAGTTATGTATTTGTGACTAGCTTCAGAACTCTACTTGAGTTTGAGTAAGAAATATTCCAATATTATGTACTTGAGTAAGAGTAAGACCTATTCCTATGTTATTGACTAGAAAATAGTTTTATAACTCCACTTTTTTTCATAGTTTCATTTGCATATTCCATTGTCAAATAGACTTTTATTATTATTATTATATTACTTATAAATGTTTTATGCTGATATTTATATTATACTGTATGTATGTTTTTAAAATAATAAATAAACTTGAGTCAGAGTAAGACTTATTCCGATGTTAATTACAAGAAAATAGTTTTAGAACCCTACTAGAGATAGAGTAGGATTTATATCTTTGTTACTTTGTTTAATATATTTTTATACTTGTCTTTGTATTTTCAAAAAAATAATAATTATTTGAAATTGAATTTAATAAAAATAATTTCTGAACCAGAGTTCAAGTAATTATTTTACTGAAAAGTAAGGTTAGCATTAGAGTTATGCTTATTCCAATGTTATTTACTGGTCATTTCAAGACACTAAATTTTTATTTCTAATATTTGCTAGAAAATAACTTCATATTAGTTTACTTGAACATCTCTAGAGTTTGACTATTCATAGATCTCATTTTAAAACATAACTTGAGACAAATAAGTCTTATATTTGGATCTAATTAATAATTATTTATTAGTACCTTCAGGAGTAACTGAAGATTAAGTAAAATTTAATGCAACGTATTAGGACATAATTCTAGAAAATTACTAAAGCTTGAGTAAAATTAATATATACGCTTCATATAAATATTTTGACTAAGGAATAAGTATTACTTACACTTAAGCTATGTTCCAGAAAACCACCCCCGAAAAAGAATTAAATTTTAGTAAATTTTTATTTTTAATGTAGCTTATGACATCAAAGGCACATATAAAATTAAAAAGAAATTTATAAACAACTTTTTCGAAGCGATTGATTATTTCGAATTTTAAATTCATTAAATTAAGTTTCCATTCTTGTAAATCTATTTAGAAGGGATTTTATAAAACCTACGAATGGGTCTAATTCTTCAACCCCTTTATTGTAAAAGAATGCCTCAAAAAAGGGTTCAACGAGTATGTAGGTCACGAATGGGAGCAACCCCGCCATTTGTTGATCGCACCCCCGCAAAAAAACGGCTAAAAAGATGCTATGAAAGAGATTTGGCATAAGAAATGTGTGAGTACGAGGAAGAAAAATAAAAATGGAATTATTAAAATACTTATAGAAATAGGTTAAAATTTAACCTTACCTTGTGCCGTGCAGGATTTGGTCCACAATTAATGATTTTAAGCCCAGTTTAATCTTGAGGTCACTTTATTATGAGCACACTAAAAAAACTATTTTTCAGCGATTTCAAACATTTCTTAATATAAATTAATGAATAAATAATTAAATTAAATAATTCAAATTAGGGTTGGACTAGGTTATGGAGCCGCGGTGAATTCGCGATTTTAATAAACGATCATCAGTTTTCCCTGATACGTTAAGTTGAGATGCCGAAAGCTGACTAGCTTGAAAAGAGGGGGGTATTTTCATGTCTGTTAAAAAAATCCAAGCCTGCGCGCAAGGGCAGTGAGCCGGGGTCCTACGGGGAGGGGAGAGAAAGAACACTTGGTAGGGAACTCTCTGCCTTTCTAACTAGCGCTACTAGCGGTCAAAGCGTCGTACTAACAAAACTAACACACACATATTATTCACTTAAATCACAGCTGGTGTAATGATGTAAATTATTTACTCAAGAGACGCTGCAAAAAAATTGCAACTCGTTTTCCGATAAGACCCGAAGAAGCGCAATCAAGTGAAGTTTTATTTAAAATGTTAATTTCTGACCAGGCGTCACATATGCATGTTATTTAGAACATCATAATGCACAATTGTGTTTTGTGTTATCACCATTTACTCAATGGTACCCAAACGGTGGTCTGCAGACCACTGGTACCGTCAGAGGGTTTCAAACGGACAACGTAAAATTTTCAATTTTAAAAATTATAAAATGCAATTTAAAAAAAAATAATGAAATTATAGAGAATCATTATTTGTATCATTTTAATACTACCGAGTTTTGCAAAACATGAATAGTTGACACAATATAATTGTGCGAGAGACACCTAGGAAATGTAACAAGCAAAATGCAATGCTACATCTGGGAACTGTTCAGACTATGTCGCCGCCCAAGTGAGTTAGTTAGTTTTTCAGACAATTAGTGAACTCCAAATTCGGTAAGAAGCCCTATTCCATTCTTCGAACTGATAATTTTATACATTGTTTTTTTCTGAAAGACCGTTATGTTGCTTTGAAACAAAGCGGAAATAAATAAATAAATAGAATCAGTTTTAGCGAATTTTCATAATGAAAATGACGCTTATGAGGTTGTTCGGATGACGGAAGTTGAGGGTGGGAGTGAGTGGAATCGGTTCCTATTGGCATCCTGATAACAAAATTATATGTCCGAAAAAAGTTTATATTATAGATATATATATAATATATATATGTATATATAATATGTATGTAAGAGTTTCTACCCTTTCGTATGGCGAACGATAACTCTCGAAGGCGTTCTCAAATTGAAACGAAACTTTGCAAATCGCGAGATGTTGAGGAGGTTACGAGGCCTATTGTTTTAAAAACATTATGACGTCATCAACCAAAGTTATGACGTCATGAAAAAAATTTTTTTTTGAAACTTAAAATGGCTTTAAAACAAGGTATCTAGTATTTAGATAGACGGCTAGCTGAATCGATTAAGACCAATTTCAGCTCAATCGAACCATCACAAATGGCGCAATCGGTATACATATATATATAATCTTGTATATATGTATACGTCTAGGTCAAAGACTCGTACGATATCTGTTGGGTTCAGTAGTGTTAGAGGGTGGGGATATAGTATAAAGAGAGACCTCTACCTCTTGCTCCATCATGGTAAGCCTACTGTCCCAGAGAGACAGGAAAAAATGGCTTCCACTAATCCACGCCGAGCTAAGCAGGCCTGTAAAGAGGAAGAACCTCGAAGTAGTCTTTATATGGTCGAAGTCATTCTAAAACGATTGCGACCGGTTTCAGCTCAATCGGACAATCCTAAGTGACGAAAACGGTATTTTATTTTAAAAAATCATGAATATATTTTTTCAACCTAAAGGTTATACTCAAATAAACAATTTGTTTACAAAAAATTTGACATTTTTCTTATAAATAAAAATATGTGACAGTTTCACGCTGTCACCACTAGACTGTACTACTTGAGCCTCCTGCATCCCATCAAATATTTTTTTTAAATCTTTGAGTGAGCCATCTATGTTAATATTGTTTATCTATGATCCTAAGTGACGGAAACGGTATTTTTATTTAAAAAAAACAAAAATCATGAATATATTTTTGATTATAATGCTTGTTAGTTTTAATATTATAGCATACTATTAATAATAAAGTATTAATAAAATCTTAATTAGTAAAATCAAATTTGTGAGAAAGCCTCTCAGGCCCGCGAAGCGGGACTGTGTGGAGAGGCTGTGAAAATTCGCTAGGTACATGGCAAAATGCCATGTAACAAGAACAATAATGAAACAACACATCATACAAAACAACAACAATGTGGCCGCGAAGCGGCCACAGGGAGGCCCCCGACCCGCGAAGCGGCCCGGTGGGCCGACGCCGCGGAGCGGACGAGGCGCGAAGCGCCGAGGCCGCGTAGCGGCTACGGGCCGAAGGCCCGTATTTTATACCTACATTAGTTGATTGTTTTAGATAATGTGCATTATAAATGCCTACACTTTATAATAAAAATTGTTCTTCTTTTGTTCCAGTAGCCATGTTAAAAGTAATAATTTCATGCTTTTTGTTAATCTTTCTATCCGACAATTTCTTCGTGTCATGCTCGGAGATTTCAACCCCTGTAGTACAAACCGACAAAGGATTTGTCCAGGGAAGACAAATGACTTCAAGATCTGGAAGGAGATATTATGCATTTACTTCCATTCCATATGCCAAACCACCTGTTGGTCTCCTTAGATTTGAGGTAAATCCAATGATTAAAAATTTATTTCCAATTCCAATGTTGACGAATACGAAGTGTTATTTAATAACTAGAATAAAATGACTTATAGTTCTATATCACAATAAATACGGGCCTTCGGCCCGTAGCCGGGCCTCGGCGCTTCGCGCCTCGTCCGCTCCGCGGCGTCGGCCCACCGGGCCGCTTCGCGGCCCGGGGGCCTCCCTGTGGCCGCTTTGCGGCCACATTGTTGTTGTTTTGTATGATGTGTTGTTTCATTATTGTTCTTGTTACATGGCATTTTGCCATGTATCTAGCGAATTTTCACAGCCTCTCCACGCAGGCCCGCTTCGCGGGCCTGATAGGCTTTCTCACAAATTTAATTTTACTAATTAAGATTTTATTAATACTCTATTATTAATAGTATGCTATAATATTAAAATTAAGAAACATTATAAACAAAAATATATTATTCATGATTTTTGTTTTTAAATAAAAATACCGTTTCCGTCACTAAAGATTGTCTGATTGAGCTGAAACCGGTCGCAATGGTTTTAGAATGACTTCGACCATATAAAAACAACTTCAACACTTACTTACATTTATGATTGTTTATAAAATTTAAAGAAAGATGTCAAATTTTTTTTGTAAACAAATTGTTTATTTGAGTAAAATCTTAAGGTTGAAAAAAATTTATTCATGATTATTTAAAATAAAAATACCATTTGCGTCACTTAGGATTGTCCGATTGAGCTGAAACTGGTCGCATTCGTTTTAGAATAACTTCGACCATATAAAGACTACTTCGATGTTCTTCCTCTTTACGGGTCTGCTTAGCTCGGCGTGGTTCAGTGGAAGCCATTTTTGACCTGTCTCTCTGGGACAGTAGGCTTACCATGATGGAGCAAGAGGTAGAGGTCTCTCTTTTATACTATATCCCCACCCTCTAACACTACTGAACCCAACAGATATCGTACGAGTCTTTGACCTAGACGTATACATATATACAAGATATATATATATGTATACCAATTGCGCCATTTGTGATGGTTCGATTGAGCTGAAATTGGTCTTAATCGATTCAGCTAGCCGTCTACCTAAATACTAGATACCTTGTTTTAAAGCCATTTTAAGTTTCAAAAAAAAATTTTTTCATGACGTCATAACTTTGGTTGATGACGTCATAATGTTTTATAAACAATAGGCCTCGTAACCTCCTCAACATCTCGCGATTTGCAAAGTTTCGTTTCAATTTGAGAACGCCTTCGAGAGTTATCGTTCGCCATACGAAAGGGTAGAAACTCTTACATACATATATATATATATACATATATATATATATAAATATATTATATATATATATAATATATATATATATATATATATAATATATATATATATATATATATATATATATATACATATATATATAAACTTTTTTCGGACATATATTTTTGTTATCAGGAAGCCAATAGGAACCGATTCCGCTCACTCCCACCCTCAACTTCCGTCATCCGAACAACCTCATAAGCGTCATTTTCATTATGAAAATTCGCTAAAACAGCGTATCACTTAATGGTAGCCATATATTTAAGCCAACTCTGTGGCCATCTTCGCATAGTACTACTGAAATAGAATCAGTGCTGGGAATGAAATGAAACTTAACACATTTGCTGGTATTTTGTAAAACTACGTAAGTCCTACACAGTCCTATACTGTAGGACTACCTAAGTCCTGCACAGTCCTATAATGTAAGACTACATGCGTGCTAAATTTTTAAACATTTTAAAAAATTTTAAAAATCCAATCATTTTTGAATTTAGAAATATTTTTCGCAAATAATGTGCTCAGTATGTATACAAAATTTCACTAGGACAAATATTGTGGCAGAGGTCGTTAATATTGCGACACAGGTAGCAAAGCTTTAAATCGCAATAAAAATCCAACAGAGAATTTAAGTAGAAGCAGAAGAAGTGACCAATTATTATTTTTTTTTAATTCCAAAAGATTTTTTGCAAACACTTAATTTCACTGTTGGACGAAAATGTTTATACAAGACCTCAACAATGTTTTGCGTGGTTCAAAAAAGGATAATTTAGATAGCGAAGCATGTTTCCAGATTTCGCATTTCGTCCTCGAAAATAGATAATTTAGGTAGAAAAGCTTGCTATATTTTGCATTTTTTTAACGTTTAAACGTTCCCCCACTCAAATCTCACTCAACTAAATCTTCACTCTAGAGCCCAATCATTTAGGAAGCACACTCTCCGTACATGGCGGGACATATCACTAGTCTACTGTGTGCCTAGTTCATCTAGCCCAGGCCTGGGCAAACTACGGCCCGCGGGCCACATGCGGCCCGCGGAGCATTTTTATGTGGCCCGCGGGCCAAATTAAAATGTTTGGAAAAAAGATAAAATAAATTAAAATATTAGGTATATAAGCAAATAAATTGTTTAATTCAAAATTATTTTGAAAAGTTAGATATCAAAATAAGGAAATAATGGATTGTTACTTTAACTTTAAAATTTGGAGAAACAAAAACTAGTTAGATAAGAAACAATTACATAGAGCGGCCGCCTTTCATATCAATTTTCATTGTCGGATTTGGCGAATTCTAATTATTTTAGCGAATTTTTATTTTCACAATAATTAGATAAAAAAAGCTATTTTGCCTTCTGTGAATTGCCGAAAAGGAGTTGATAAAATACAATCCCTTTGATCTTTTATTTCATAGGAATACATTTTAAAATTATTTTTATACCTAGTATTCTAGCAAAATTTGTCTTCAGTTATATTTCAAGATCTGACGAAGATACTCCGTTTTGTTTTTTCCGTTTAGTGCTAAAGTTCCCTAATCCTTATTCTTTGAGAATAAATTTGACTTTAGTAAAACACCAGCGTCACTGCAATTTGTTGCGGGTTTAGCATACTTTAAAATTTAAGGAATGCGGCCCGCGACAGGCTGTAAAAAGACTAAGCGGCCCATTGCTAGAAAAGTTTGCCCAGGCCTGAAGCCCAACCAGACTCTATCTAATCTCACCGCTCTGGCTTGTGTCCGACTAGTTCGAAGTGTACCTAGTTCAACTAAACCAGATAGACTCTGGCCAGGCTAACCGCTCTGGCTAGCACCGTCTACTAATTCACAGTGTGCTTAGTCCATCTAGATTCACTAGCTTCTTTGATCACATTAGTCTCACTTGCCATATGCCCTCTTAAAAACCAGTTTCATCAATCCCATCAGCTCCGCTTGCATCACCAAATTATAGCTAGGCTCACCGCTCAGGCTAGTCTAGCGCCACCCAACAGAGAACTCTAGCATCCCCGTCGTCAGTGTACACAAACTCATTTTTTAGCCCTGACCTGAAAGTCAAAGTTCCATAGTGCTATTAGGAGACACGTATTCTTCAAGAGCCGATCACTTCGTTCCTAGTCAATTACGTTATTTGCACCCCGACTTCACTTTCACTGACTATGTTTTCGGACATACGAAGGCTCAGTATGTCTACTATCTTCAGTTTGTTCTTATGTTTTAAAGAACACCTTGACTATTCGTGAGCTGGTGACAACGAAAACGAAGATCCAGACTTGCCTCACATGAATCAGGAACTAACCCCGCATTAGCGTATTAGGAGCCAAAGCTAAGGAAACCACGTAAAACCCTGGCTGGAATGGCCGACCTTGATTTCAAAACCTCCCGAGTGTACGGTACTAGGAATAACCTCATATTAAGGTCCTCCCCCGGCTGGATTTGAACCCTCGACCTCCAGGTAGAAAGGCGAGCGCTCTACCATTGAGCTACAGGACTCAATATTTCACATATTGTCATCGAACATAAATAATTTAGATAGTTAAACTTAGTTTAGTTCAATACTTTTAACCTTGTTGTTGAAAATGGATAATTTACATAGTTAAGCTTAGTTCTATACTTTTCACCTTGTTGTGAAGAATGGATAATTTAGATAGTTAAGCTTAGTTCTATACTTTTCACCTTATTGTTGAATTAAAAATAATTTAGATAGTTAAGCATAGTCCCATATTTTGCACCATGTTGAAAATAAATATCAAAAAATCAGGTTACTTACATAACTTGTTGAAGCCGTTTCCTAATCCTAAAACAGAAAATATAGAAATAACTCTTAATAAATCGAATAAAGATACGTGTAAAAAACAAATTATACGTATTAGTAATTTTCTAATACATTAGAAAATTTTTCTAATTTATATATATATATAATATAATATATATATATATATACCATTTTTGTGGAGATTTTTAAATTTTTGTCAAGTTATAATTTTGGAATCTGCAGACTAAGCTGAGTCGATCCCCCCTCTCTTTTCCTCTCCTTTTCCATATCCGTCGTTTTTAATAATCTCATAAATGTTATTTACCGATAAAAAGTCACTAAAACAACAAATAAATTATATTTTTGTATAAAAAGTTTTTCGTCGTTATGAGTAACTCTTCATATGCTCAATTTAAATCAAAAGTAAAATATTTCTGCCACTTTACCTAAAATAGTAGAACTGACAATGTAAAGTTCACATGATGTAAAACGTTTTATGTTACGCGATTACGCGTTAACAATAAATATCCACAACAGATAATGACTTTCTAGATACACGCCCCGTTTCGGACATTTGAATATATCCTATTCGATTCGAACAATTGTATTCTGAATCAACAAGTGGTTACAAGCCCCTCACTTTAACCAAAATAATCAATTTATATAAATGTTATTTCCCTATGAATGATACCGGAAAAGTTTAGAAATGTGATGGCAGGTCCCCTCATCAGTTTTATTGACTGTTCGATAAAATTAAACCAAAATAACCGGAAGCAACCGCTCCTGTTCCTCTAGAGATTAGATGAAGAATTAAGAGGAAGAGGAGTGGTTGAATTAACATCATATAGAAATACTATTAAATGCTTTTCATCTTATTGAGTTGAAATAAACTTTACTAATTGTTGTCGGTGATAGCGAGATGGATGAGCTGACTGTTGTAAATTAAAATTAAGTCCAAATATAGATAAATTAGCTTTTCTGCTTACGGGTAAAAATGAAGCATTACTAACTCAAGCAAGTAGTATTACTCTGATCCTAATCATCAAAGTAGGCAGAGAAACTATAATCTGATTCCCTTTTATGGGGGAAAAGTTATGCTTTAACTTATTAATGTTAACACAATATAAATTGTGCGAGAGACAACTAGGAAATGTAACAAGCAAAATGCAATGCTACATCTGGGAACTGTTCCATCATTCGACATTCGTCATCATTGATGGCTCGACACAATGTCATGTCCCACTCTGTGGAGAGTGGGACATGACATTGTGTCGAGCCATCAATGATGACGAATGTCGAATGATGAAACAGTTCCCAGATGTAGCATTGCATTTTGCTTGTTACATTTCCTAGGTGTCTCTCGCACAATTATATTGTGTCAACTACTCATGTTTTGCAAAACTCGGTAGTATCAAATGATATATTATTAATGTTACTCAAAACTATCTAGCCAGAGAAATAGACTCAATAATTGCAGTAGGCTTTATTGCTTTTTATAGGCTCACAGTTGAATGTATTTTTAATACCTTGACCGCTAGGCGTCGTAAAAATGGAAATTCGAATTTTTGTGAACCATACAAAGTATATGTGTAGTAAAATTGCTGCCCAATATGAACACTATATGATTTGTGGATTTTTTGAAATGTTTGTAGGGTCATAATTGTGGGTTAATGACGTCACACATATTTAATAAACAATATGGTTTGTGTCATTAGCAAGATTGATTTTTGTGAAGTTTCATTTCAATCCGAGAAAACCGTTCAAAAGTTACCGTGTCCAATAAAAACGTCTAGGACACAAAGTCTCGTACATTCATAAACACACAAACAAACACACACAAGCACACATAGACACACACACACACACACCACACACACACACACACACACAACACACACAATATTTATATATATATATATATATATATATATATATATATATATATATATATGTGTGTGTGTGTGTGTGTGTATGTGTGTGTTATCCCAAAATATTTTTTGGGATAAAACGACTAGACCTAAAGATTGAGTTTTGTACCAAACGTCAACTCACTAGCATATACACACTAGAGGCTACAATAATATCAGACTTACTGACAGATATCTTTGTAAAAACTACTTAGAAGGTCTCAAAAACATCTAAAACGAATGTTTTATGTACAATTCCGGTTTCGGATTTTAAGTGCAAACAATTCTTTTCCTATATACCTGCAGTAGAAATGAACTATTTGCAGCGATATAAAACATATTAACAATATACAGTTATATACATACATATATACATGGGGGTATATGGTTACATATATACAATATACATGTGTGGCCACCCATGCACCCATGGGTGGCATGGGGTATTAACATGGCGACTAATAAAAATGCTGCTGCGCACCGTTTTTATTTTGGAAAGAGTTGAAAAAAGTAACAATAATTTATTTTAGGGGCTATTGATTTTTTTGGGTAGGCTTCCCCCCCCCTCTGATCCTCACCAAAGTCCGCCTATGCTTCGGTCCGCCACGAAAAGAAACTTGGCGAGATGTTGAAAGAGATTACGAAGACTATTGTTTGTAAGACAACCAAAGTATTAATTGAACAATTGTATTTAGTTTATTTCTGTAAACATGGTCATATTTCGCTTTTTTATAGTGGGCGATTGATTTAATTAAACGCCTTGATTTGAAGAAAATGTGTTCAAAGAAAACGCCTGCGTTTAAAAAGGATACTCAAAAAGGAGCCCCCAATACACATACGTATTGTAGTTTTACAGCTTTATACCAATATACCAACGAGTTTTGGCTGGCTACGGGCCTGCAAGAGCGCCGAAATGTTGCTCCCTCTTTTATATCAAATGTCCACGTTTCAGCACAGAATAATTCCATAATCAAAAAAAGATAATATGTCAGTAAGTGTAAGAAAGAGTGGATGCATGTAAGTAGGTAAATGTATATTTTCCTTGGAATTACGCTACAGAAGTAGAATAAACTAGTCCATAAAATTTAATTTACACACGACATATATATATATATATATATATATATATATATATATATATATATACACATATATATACGGAAGGAGGTCTCCTATCTCTTGTTCCACTACACATACTCTCTATACAAATTGGAGAGCAAAGCAGGCTCGCTAAATACATGTCACTATAAATACTAAAACTGCAACATTTTGGTCTCGAAGCTGTCATAGTAGGCATCAGAGGCCCGCTCCGCGAACCAGTGAGGCGAGACAATGACAATCCCTAAATACATGGCAAAATGCCAATGTATTATGCGAAACAATAATAATAATTCGAAACAACATTAATGTAGACGCGAAGCGGCCACAGAGAGGCCGTGTCACGGTCCGTTGGGCGAACAGGAAGAGAGTCCTAAAAGAAGAGTATTTATAACTTTGCTGATATCTGCTTGATGCAAAGTTTGCTGAGGTAGGCAGTACTCCTGGCGCCTAATAGACCATTTGACGTAAATCTAACCTCTAATTTTAAGCTTTCTATTTGCCAGTTTAAAATAACTGACTAATGACTTTTATATTATTTGTGTTTAATATTATTTGTGTATGTTTCAAGGATCATAAATACAGGGGGTGACGCAATAAGAAACTTTTCAGACCCCATGGACGTTGTATGAGATAGAGAATTGGAGCAAACTTATCTTCCTATAGTTTTTATCAAGAAAAAAGCGTGAAACGCAGGTTATCTAACAAGGATAAGTCAAGTTTCTCCTCAACCTTCTTCTGTGCTTGCCATTCGGTGTTTGTCGGGATGTTAGTTACCTTTTGCACAACTTTTTTTCGCAAGACTTGGTTCTTCACGCATAAGTTTATGTTAGATTTTGACAATTTTTCATTGATTTTCTTATCAACATTTATCTATATACCAAACTTTAAGTGTCTGCTAGGAAGTGCTTTAGAATGATGATGAGAGAGTTATTGAGTGTCAACACTTCTTAACTTTGAGCCATTATAACTCATCATCTGTGATATGAGGGTATCATATCACATAGGTAAAGAAACCCTTTTATATAGGTAAAGATATGAAATTTGGTAGAATAGGTCAGCTCAACAAGATCTTTTAGTTAATATTAAAATTATTTTTTTAATGTCCTTAATAAAGGGGTGAAAATAGCCTCGATATGCTTCCTTTGAGAGATGCTACACCAGTGACCACTAGACTTGGTGGGGGCACTGCCGTGCTTCCAGATATATTTGTTGGTGAACACTTAGAATCGTATGAAAAAGTTGATATAAATCTATCAAAATCATGACGATTTACAGCACAAAAATTAAATCATCAAATCATATGATGTAATAATAAAATTCATTGCTAATATGTGTATAATGAACTGAAACTAATCCTGTGGATGAGCGAAGCGAGTCCGAAGTAATAACATCCTAAACTTTGGATATTTTATTCTGAGGTCAAGCGTAGCGAGACCCGAAGTACTTAAAACTTAAGCTTTGGATGAAAATGGCATTCTGAAGAAGAGCAAAGCGAGTCCGTAGTTTTAAGGAAAAGTACCGAGGTACCCCGTACACAACTTTTTATACTGGCATAAAATGTTGGAACACTAATCCAAACTAGCTGAATAAGAATAATATTCTCTAGGTGATAAGATCAGTTTACTGATGAAGCAATGCTTATATAGATAAAGTAAAATAAACCCACTGGACAGGTGTTAAACCAATTCTAAGCCCATCTAATAATCATCTAAAACCAAGACGTATAGTTCCCTATAATCCACATCACGTAAACTAATTTGTAGTAGATTAATGATGATTTTTGTAAAACTATATCAAACCTGATTATGATTGCAATGTCTTATTTAGTTTTGAGATTTCTTTAGTGCCTATTTATTAAGTTCGGGAGCCATATGCTGAGTAAAGATATTAACTAGCTAATAAGATTTCAAACATTTCGCAACCCAATACTGCAGCCAGCTGTTATACTTAAAATAAATTCCTTTATCAGATTCGGGGCTTATAGATTGCTCGAACTTTTAAGACTTGAAAATTTATTTGCAAGCTTAGCAAATAATGTCAATGCGTCCGGATCTTCCTATTTATAACATGAATAGTTATAAACTTTAACTACTTCATTTGATACTACCGAGTTTTGCAAAAAAAAAAGAATAGTTGACACAATTATATTGTATAACTATTTCGTTAGAAACTTACCTTTATCTACACCCTTGCCTCGAAGGTTCTATTCCGGGTAACCTTTTTGATGCACCAATAATAAATCCTTAAAAATAAGGGGGGGGGGAATGGTTCTAGACTTTCAAAAATGGTCTCTACTCTTAGTTAATTGACTCTTATAGTAACTAATACCTAAATGGTAACTAGTTCCATTATGGTAACTGTCACCTAAATACGGCAATTTAGTTAACACTTTTGGTAACTTTGAAAACTTACCGTAATATTTTCAACTTTAAAAAAGGCATTAAATTTTAAAAATTTCGGTACCGACACGACTGCGACTATATTCCGGTAATTTTTTATGACACTATTGTCTGACATATATCTAATATGTCTAGTCAAAATATCAAGAAAGAATTATTTTGAAGCTAGAAACCAATTGTAAAAATCTTGGACCCTTTTCCCCATATTATTTTTTTTTTTTTAAATATTTCCTTTATTAGAAAAAATACATAATTATAATGTCAAACTTCTTAAATCATTATTATACAAAGAGATTTCCATATCTTCTTAAAATTAAAATGTTTTGAGCATATACTATGTATATACAAATAAAGTAAGATAGATAGATAGATATGAAATATTTATATTAAATATATAACATATAATATAATATAATAAAAAGGTAAAACATTTATATATTAAGAGAGAAGTTGGTAGATATTATTGGTATATATTTAAGAATTTAACATTGATCATCTAAAAAGTTACTCTCGCTATTACTGTTAATGTTAATTATAATGTAAAAAATATAAACAAGTTTTATATAATGTAAAAAGTTACTCTCGCTATTAACTGTTAATGTTAATTATAATGTAAAAAATATAAACAAGTTTTATATAATGTAAAAAGTTACTCTCGCTATTAACTGTTAATATTAATTATAATGTAAAAAATTTAAAGAAGTTTTATATAATGTAAAAAGTTACTCTCGCTATTAACTGTTAATGTTAATTATAATGTAAAAAATATAAACAAGTTTAATATAATGTAAAATGTTACACTCGCTATTAGCTGGTAATGTTAATTATAATGTAAATAAATTAAACAAGTTTAATACACTGTAAAATGTTACTCTCGCTATTAAGTGTTAATGTTAATCATAATGTAAATAATATTAACAAGTAACAAGTTTAATACAATGTAAAATGTTACACTCGCTATTAGCTGGTAATGTTAATTATAATGTAAATAAATTAAACAAGTTTAATACACTGTAAAATGTTACTCTCGCTATTAAGTGTTAATGTTAATCATAATGTAAATAATATTAACAAGTAACAAGTTTAATACAAAGTAAAATGTTACACTCGCTATTAAGTGTTAATGTTAATTATAATGTAAATAATATAAACAAGTTTAATATAATGTAAAATGTTACACTCGCTATTAACTGTAAATGTTAATTATAATGTAAATAATATAAACATCACGATTTTATTTTTCATCATTTATACCGCAGGTATATAGAAAATGTATTGTGTTGACAAAAAAAATCCGAAACCAGTACTACACCAGAATTATCCGTCTTAGGTCTTTTAAGACCTCCTGGGTTGTTTTTGCTAAGTTTTCTGTCTGTATGTGTGTGGGTCTGTTATCATGGTAGCTCCTAGTGTATATTTTTGCTAGAGAGTTGAAACTTTGTACAAAAATCAGTCTGTAGGTGTAGTTGTGCTCTTCGGAAAATAATTTTTTTTAATGACGCCATTAAACCGCAATAATGACTCAGCGAAAATACTAGGTTAAGCAACAAAATGTAACCCACGAATAGTTCTAAATAAATTCGCTGTGGTGCGATACCAGTCCTGCCATGAACAACACGCCCCAACAACAACAGTAAACTTTAAAAATTAATTAAGACACTTTAAAAAATGTTTGCAAATGCTATTATTCATAAAATGTAGTATACAAATATAATTGGCAAACATGCATCTTCAAAGAAACAAAGAAAATTGTTT
Organism: Microvelia longipes; assembly: GCA_018340805.1. Taxonomy (NCBI): domain Eukaryota; kingdom Metazoa; phylum Arthropoda; class Insecta; order Hemiptera; family Veliidae; genus Microvelia; species Microvelia longipes. Next base: position 12,668,838 of record JACMZG010000002.1, on the reverse strand, counting down.
ATAAAATATGTGTGACATCATCAACTTACAAAAATGACCCCACAAACATTTCATAAAATCGCAAATCATAAGTGTTTAGGTTGGATTGTTTTTTTTACACATATACTACTATGTATGGTTCTTTATTTCATTGATTGACATACTGTATACTTATCACGTACTTTTATTAATACATTTGAAAATTCGCTTATATAGTGGCAGTATGCCACTTATATAAACCAGTAATATGACGAACTGATAAAGTAGCAAATAATGAAAGAAAAGAAGTCTCTCCACAAAATAAAACTTTATTGGCAAAGCGCTTTCAACCTAACTAGAGGCCATCATCAGTGCAAAAACTAACAAACAAGCAAAAACAAGCTCACTCTAAGGATATGATAAAGTAGCGTCGTCGCCGAGGCGCGAAGCGCGGAAACCGTGGAGAGGCTAAAAGGCCAAAGGTCTCTTGTTTTCTGTTCGGTCAACGCATCTAATGTTGAATTTATTCTACTTTACCCTAGATTGCTCCAAAATAAATAAATAAATAAATAATTTATTTCTCACTAATTTACAGTTATAGAATAAAGTTGTATCTTTTGACAATATTATATAATAAATTATTTGAGTAAAATGATATGATATCCAAAATAAAAAAATTAAGTGTAAGTAGAGAAGTGCAAAGTAGAGAAGTGTACTCCAGTTCACGTGTCGAACAAACCAGTAGAATTAAACACTGTTAAAATCAGTTGACAGCGCGGGAAAATATGGTTGAGAAACCAATTAGGTTGGCCTGGTATTAAATTTCAGGTGTGGTTTAACATCCAGGATTAACTTTATTGTATATTGTCCACTGATTATAAACGTTTTTACGGTTATGAACCTTAGTTAGTGAATGACGCTCTACAATGATCTTCAAGAAATTATCCGTAATCTGGACTGGTTATTGATGATTCGCCTAACAAGAGTGGCTGTAATGTAAACAGTGCTTACTGTTATTGTGAGCAACCAAAAGCATTAATTAGACGCTGATGAAATAATAATAAAAGAGTAAATAATATTTTATTAGAAATTTGTATCTCATTTCTCCTCTTTTTGAGAAGTTCAATATCTGAAGGTGGACACTGAACTGAGTAGATAAGGAAGTTAAATTTCTCGACTTAAAAAGCCTATCGCAACTGTGGAAGTGCAAGCTCATAATATATCATTATCATTTATTATGAATCAGTAGACAATGAGGAAAGCTTATTCTTGTAGCTTCGAGCTTGCTCTAGTCCCAAGATTGAGAGAAAAATTATGGTATAGCAACATTAAAAAAATCTTTATTTCTATTACGTATAACGCTCATAGTGTCCTGTATGTAAGATTAAATTTGAATTTGTTAGTTACGCGCCATTGGAGTGGTGAGCAGACCTACCATGTATCCTCTTCCGGTGTGTACCCTTATCCATGAGGTGCTCATCTGATAAGTTGAAAACATCTGATGAGTACCAGATGGGTGTTGATTTTGTTCATCAAGGTCACTCATGGCGGGAAAATCTAGCTCACCACCTCGGCGAGCTCATGACTCTTATCATAACCTAACATTACCTTCTTTCGCGCGTTTTTATTTAAACATTTATTTTTTCAAACTTAAGAACCATTGGACTTAGTAGGACTGATTCAAGTAAAAAAAAATCCCACCTTAAAAACTATACTAAAAACAAACCACTACAATTAACAACAAAAACAATACAGCATAACCTGACAAATCTTGAAATAAGACGTGATTAAGTGTAACTTTATTAATCTGATGATTAACCTGATTAGTTTCCCCCACCACTCACCAGATAAAATATTATGTAAAAACATCAGATGAGTACCTGATGGTCACACCGTTCGCGAGGTCTTTTGAAGGCCGATGGAAATAGTAGGTACTGCGCGGCGTCAGCCACATTGTTTTGTACAGTAATATATATATACATATGTATATGTATATGTATATATAATATATATAATATATATATATATAATATATATATATATATATATATATATATATATATATATATATATATATATATCTGAGTGAGTGTGTATAAATTAGTAGTGTTATAGGTATGTACTTATAAATAAAATTGTATATAATTATTATCAACAGTCCATTAAACTCATCATTCAATATGAAGAGTCAAAAACTTCGCTATGACCTTTTGTAAGGCCATACCAAAATGATTTATTTCTATTTGGATTGTATTTTACATCGCGGACACTACGCGTATGGGTAACATTAATGTTAAATGCAATGTTGTAATAAATATTAATCCATTGGCTGAAATTTAAACCTTATCAATCCTTATTTCCATTCTATGTTTTTAATCCTTTTTATGTATTTTTTTGGTTTTTTAATTTACCCCTGTTTTTATTTAAAACACCAATTCTTTCGTTTTATTGTCAATTTATCCCCCCTTTTAATTAAATCTTAATTAATTAAAACAAACCTAATATAAACTTATTGACCAGTTTGGAATAAAACTACTTCTGATGAAGGCCTAATTTACGGCCGAAAGCTCAAATATTGTGTTTTTATACCTATCTGACCATTACCTCATAAAATTATCTTGCTTAATTAATTAATTAGTAACTAATCAAACTTAAAATGTTGTCTTATGCTGTCTATCAAAAACTTTCCCAAAAAAAAATCTTTACCTTTATGTAGTTTTCCTTGTTTTACCAATGTTAATCATAAGACATTAAGAGGGTAATTACGGGCTGAGCCCAATTTACAAAAAAAAGAAAAATATACGTATCATAGCTGTTGCGTGGAGCTAATAATGCCTAATTAAGTACCACAATAAATAAATAAAATAAAATAAACATTAATCAGAGTTGTTATAAGTTATTAAATAATAGAATTCCGAAGAAAGCCGTATCATGCTCGTACATGAAGTTAAGTATTTACTTTACTCATTTACAAATATATGTGAGAGATAAATAAAGTCTTTAGTAAATAGTTCTGCGTGGGGGTTTGCTAATACTAAATAGTTATATTGGTTTATTGATTCTCTCACTTGGTTAGAGCGTTAGGTCGTCTTTTCAAGGTCCTCTGTGGGAATACTGAATCTTTTGAAATAAATCTCTAGGTTCAAATCTTGGTCTGACCCATTGGCTTTTAAGCAAAATTGCGGGCCTACTGATGTCTTCTTCTCCTTAAAATAACGTAGAGATGGTTTTGCAAAACCATTCATGTTTTGCAAAACTGGGTAGTATCAAGTGATATATGATTTGCTTGCCATGCATGATAGCGGTAAGAGAGCACCGCTCGTCTCTGGTAAATACTTCACATTATATTCTTCGGAATCAATTGAAGGTTAGTGTGAGTTCAGGCTGTCAGCGCCCTGATGAGTTAGACTGTATTTCATATATATATATATATATATATATATAATATATATATATATATATATATATATTATTTATATATATATTATATATATATATATATATATATATATATATATAATATATATATATATATATTATATATATAAATATCTGCCTTATAGTTTCGAGAGCAGAAAAAGCTTAGTCTAGCAGTGGCGCACATCTTGTTTCTAATGAAAGCTTTATAGAAATGTATAGTAAAGCCGAATCTTCAGTGGACTAGATACAAATGCCTGCAGTGTAAGATTCATCTTACAGATGAATCTTAGAGAGCACAAGATAGTGTCCTATCTTACTATCTTTTATTTAAGGGCCAACAACATGGCCTACTCGCTAGGTGATCTCACCTCTTCCTAATTACTATAACTATATCATTTGATAGTACCGAGTTTTGCAAAACATGAATAGTTGTCACAATATAATTGCGCGAGAGTCACCTAGGAAATGTAACAAGCAAGATGCAATGCTACATCTGGGAACTGTTCCATTATTCTTATTCGTCATCATTGATGGCTCGACATAATGTCATGTCCACTCTGTTTCGTTACGTCTGACTCATCAGGGCGCTGACAGAGCCTGAAATGTAACAAGCATCTTGCTTGTTACATTTCCTAGGTGTCTCTCGCACAATTATATTGTGTCTACTATAACTATCTCTATCACTATCACTTACGGTATAAATTATGAAAAGTAAAAAGGGTGATTGTTTTTTGAAAATGAATCTTGGATCTTAAAGTTCGTTATCTAATCTTGCTTTAACAACCTATTGACCTTGTGACGTATCAAAGGCTTATATTTATCAAATAAAAATTCAATTTTATTCCCCAAACTACATCTACAATATATATTAGAATCGCATCAAATTCAGCACACGTCACACTGAAACCTGCAAAACGCAAACGGTTTCTTGTTTTTTTTTTCAAACACAATATAATAATAATAATAATAATAATAATAATAAGCTTGCCCACGCTTAGCTCAAAAGGAATATCTTTACCGGCACAATCAAGTAGCAGGAATAATACACCAAGAATTAGCTTTAAAACACCAACTTGTCAGCTCTAAAACACCTGATTACACTTACCAACCAGAACCACTCTTAGAAAACAATAGTCATAAGCTATATTGGGACAGAAGCATTATCACAGATAAAACCGTCAACCATAACAAACCCGACATAGTCCTAATAGATAAACTCAGAAAAGAAACCATCATCATCGATATTGCCGTCCCCGAACACTCATAATGTTATACAAACAATAGAAACAAAACAAGAGAAGTACAAACAACTAGCCATAGAAATACAAAATATTTGGAAAATGAAGAAAATTACCATAGTACCAATAGTTATGTCCAGTACAGGAATCATACCGAAACAACTCTCAACAAGTTTAAAGACTCTAGACCTGCCTGACCAAATATACATTAGAATGCAAAAATCAATAATTCTACAAACAAGCCATATAGTTAGAGACTTCTTAAACCACCAATCTAATAGCACATCAGGACAAATAACAATAGAAAGTACCACTGCAAACCACTAAAAGACGATAAAAAATTAAAATGGGTGCCACCTTGGTAAAAAATGACCCGCTGTCACCCTTAAACACCACCGAGAGGTGAGAATACCAAGAAATATAATAATAATAATAATAATAATAATATATTATTATTATTATTATAATATTATTATAAAGGACAAATTATTTTAGAAGACTGAAGACGGACGGACAGAAAAAAAAAAATAAATAAATAAAAAATAAAGTGGCACCTTGGCAAATAAAAATAGCCCGCTGTCGCCTTTAATTACCACTGAAAGGTGTGAAACTCAAAAAATAATAATAATAATAATAATAATAATAATAATAATAATAATAATAATAATTATAATAATGCCCGTTTAGAGCCTTGCGGCTCATCAGTACGGTAGTAGCAACCGTTACGCTCAAAGTTTATTCTAAAGCTGGCGATAATTTATCTAAACAATAATCTTCTATAAACTGAGAGCGTAACCTGGGATGCGAACCCCAGACCTCCATGGGTGTAAAAGGTCAGTGAAAAGACTAACGCCTTAACGACCTCGGCGACGGAGGCGGCTCAACAATGTTTCAAACACAATACTTTTCCTATATGTATACTTAATACGGTATATAAATGAGGAAAAGTAAAAAGGTTATAGAAAACGAGAGTTTCTTTCAGGAGAACCTTGCGGAAACTTCAGCAAAGGCTATTTTTTTCATTTATACCGTATAGCTATAGAAAAAGTATAGTGTTTGCGAAAAAATCATAATCGAGATGCCACCGGAATGATCCGTTTTAGGTTTTTAAAGACCTCCTGAGTGGTTTTGCGTGTGTGTATGTCTGTTATCATCGTATCTCCTGTATTTATGCTAAACAATTGTTACTTGACATATAAATCAATCTTTAGGTCTAGTTTTGCAATTCAGTAAATATTTTTTTTTATTTACGTCATTAACCCGCGATGATTAAGGAAAAATTTCAAAAATTTATAAAACGCGGAAAAATGTTTCGATCGGTTTGAGATTTGGCACGCATGTAGATTATTATTATTATTATTATTATTATTATTATTATTATTATTATTATTTGTGAGGGTAAGTGTAAAACCTTTTGCACTGCGACTTTGAGTCTTTTGTACAAGTACCCTCGTGTTCTAAGCTTATAGGAGATCCTTTCCTTTTATTATTTCTAAAAGTTTGTGTACTAAATTGGCATCTGGGTTTTCAATTCTGCTTAGTGTGGCTTCTCCAAACAACAGAAATCTCTTGTATGCAAGAGCTTCGCATTCAAAGATGATGTGTGATGATGTTTCAGGGCATTGGCCACAGAATCTACAGACAGGCTCTTCTTGAAATATGCCGATTGTATGCATATGTTTGCGTAAGTGACAATGACCAGTTATTATGCCCGTCACTATACTTAAGTTTTTCTTATTTAGCTTTAGAAGAGCATCTGTCGGTTTGGCTTGAGGACCTCTCAACATGAGTTTGCTGAGCCTCAAACCAGGAGCATTATTCCAGTGTTGTTGGTGTTTACCTCTAAGTCATTCACTGCCGTCTTGACTTGTGTTTTCGAAATACCAATAACTGGTTCAGGTCCTATTGGAGTTTGATATATTTGATACCGAAATATGCGCCAAGTTTCATCTTATTATCAGCATTACTTCCATTTTTATCGAATTACTTATTGAAAAAATCCACTTGAGTTGAAATATCCGCAAAGAATATTCATTTACGTAATAAAAAAGTATAGTAAGTATCGTCACAGTTTCGACAATTATATCAATGGTTTTTTATGAAACATAAAAGTAAGCAGCATCGAACGAGGTCAGTGCCTGGGATGGTGGAATATAAAATGAATGTATTTACTATCTAAGGATGAGTGAAACAAGTCAGAAAGACTTGCTGCAATATAAATTTGACGATTTGTATATTCTGAGGACGAGCGAAGCGAGTCCGAAGTAGCGAGAATGAGTGTAGCGAATCCAATGTGCCGAGGAAAGGTTCTGATTTTTTAAATCAGTAGCTCTCAACCTTAGGCTTGTGTTAATGTAATTGGACTCTACTCATTTCATTATATTGGACCCTAATCATTTCATTTTCATTGGACCCTACTCATTTTATTACATTGGCCCGATTCATTTCATTACATTGGACCCATTACAGTGATTAGGAGTCTGGAAGTAAGACAGTTTCCACTAGGTGCCATAACTGTACTTATCCTACTATAGTTCCTAAGAAGAGAAACTAGATACTTCCCCACCCCTCTACAACCCCTAGCATGCACTCTACAAACAGCGGGCATTTTTCAGTGAGGCCACATTGAATCACTTATTCAACACAGACAAAGAATGCATGCAATAGATAATAATTAAAACTTAGTTTAATTTTAATTTACTTAAATTAAGACAAAATAGTGGAAATAAATCTAATATTTACGAGGATTGTTAATTATTAGGAAATTATGTCACCATGTACAGTTATTAACCTAGCTACCCAAGGAATGATAAGAGCTGTTGATCCTCCTCTAAGTATTAGTCTCTTTGCATTATAATTGATCCCCCCCTAGCACAACCAAGCTTGAAGTTAATTGTCATACCAAGTTAGTGTTTATGCTACACTCTGTAGCATAAACACTTTGTATGGTATGAATAATACAACACAGACAACTTGTTAAACCACTCAGTTGGTCTTAAATACACCTGAAATGGATATTTTCAGTTTAAATTCTTGTTTCAGAATTTTATTGCCACACCCCAATACTGATAGTGAATTTTTGAAGAACAAATGAGCTCATGCTCATAAAGGGGGGGGGAGGTGGATTTTTTGGAAATGTCTTCTTGATCAAGAATATATACATTCATACATACATACATACACACCACACACACACACACACACGCACACACCACACTACCATATATATATTATATATATATATATATATATAATATATATATTATATATATATATTTATTAATTATTTTATATTTTGTATGTATGTTCAAAATATTTGTTTCTATGGGTCACAATAACGTTGAATGCTTTCTCGCGTATTTCATTTGAACTGGTACAAAAATCAACCCTGCTAATTAATGTCCCTAACCCTATTGTTAGTGAAATATGTGTGACGTCATTAACCCACAATAATGGACATTTCAAAAAATCACAATCTTCATATAGTGTTATTGATAACAGCACTAACTTTTAAATATAAATCAGGTATAATAATTCTTGGGTAGGTGTGACATAAATTACCCAAAATTATTGTAATTACCGTTTGAATGTTATACTTGGTTGCAGGGTTGTTCAGGACAGTGCTGAGGGATTACTTGAACCTAAAGTTGTTTCATTTACTGAAGAATTATACAAGAGAGGATGTAGATCTCCTCATCTCTTAGCTTACTTAGTCGATTCTTTAGCCCTTAGAATAACTCAAGAGCCGTTACTAAGCAGCAATCTAAGGATAGAGCTGTCGAGGTTGGTTCAGCTTCTGTTTTAGTCACTTTAATTAAAATTTAGTTTTTTCTATTATATTTATAATAGAAAATGTTTATAAATAATTATAAAATATAAAGAAGTATATATTATTATACCCTAAGAATGATGGTCGCTCTTATAAATCGTAGATATTATCATAAACTTTACTTTTATAGCCATTTGAAATGAACTGATTTATTATAATATAAATAACTGGGAACTTCGGCCCTGGCCTTTACTTTTCGAACTCTTGGATGTCCTTGTGAATTCATTGTTGTTTTGAATTATTCGTGGATTTTAAATTGCACGGCATTTCACTATGTATGTAGTGAATTTCTATCATTAGCCAAAACAGAACTAATGATTTTTTATGCCTGAGTTAACTGCTTTGATAAAACTGGACCTTAGCAGTAACTACTCTATCTACCTCTTAGATCTAGGTCTAAAATTAAAAAGGTTGTATTTACCGCAAGTTGAAGAAACAATTGAAGAAGCTACCATATCAAGCAACAAGTATCAGCTACCGTCGATACTTGCTGTTGGATATGAATATCCCTGGACCGGTTTTGTCATAACTCCATCATCAGCAGCGGGACAACACTCGTGCTCTCAACTAATAATATCAGTGATTAACTTCTAGTTTCAATGAGCACAACGTCTCTGATTGTCGCATAGACAATGAGAAGCTTCACAACTTGTTATTTAATTTTTTCAAATTTTTCAAAGATAATGCACTAAAAATTAGCATAAATTTAGCTTCAAATGAGTGCAAATAATGCTGTGTCATGTAGTGCATAATCTATGGGATACATAGGTGCATTAACTTTGAATAATTCGAAAAAAGGTTGACATGAAGTGGAGAGGAATAGAATTATTTCCCTCCCTCATTTTTTGGCGTACCGTCAACTGACTTTAGCCGTGTGTTATATATAGTCTGTATAACTGGTACCATGCCATAATCATATGCTATAATATTTGTTTATTATTTCTAGTTATGTGCAGAGCTATCAGAAAAGCATGATGTCATCAGAAGCATTATTGGAATTTTGTTTCAAAAATAATATAGAAGATGTTTATAACCAACTAAACAATCATTGATAATAGTTGTTTCCCCATCTAGGAGTCTGCACCTTTAAATTGATTTAATTAAGTGCAATTTTACGTGTAAATTAAGTGCTAAGTTACATGTGGTTTTATTTATGGCAAAGATTTCAATTGTATTATATTTTTTGTTGAATTTTTGTTACTATTATTATTATAGCATAATTTTTTTTTTAATTTTTAGTAAGAGACAAAACTTTTTTTAATCTTGAATAAAACTTTATTTACGTTTACTTGTTGAGGTTTCAATTATTTTTTATCAATTGATAAATTAATTTATGAAATTAATTGGTTCAGTTTATTATAAGTTTGAAATAAGTAAAAGTTTCATTTAATTTTTATTATTTTTTGGACTTATTGATAAAATAAGAACATACACACATAGTCATGTGTATGTATAAGTTATATGCGAATTTTGTGTTTGAAGTCTGGAAGCCAAATAAAATGTATCCTACTTAACTTCCATTGGCTATAACTACCTCATAAGTGTAATTTTCTCTTAAAAATTTGCAAAAGTTATTTTAACTTCCTTGACAAATTATTCATTCTTAAGGGTTTTCGCTAAATTAGAGATTGCTCTGAAATGTAAGTATCTCCTCTACAATCTATGGTTTAGTTTTAAAAATCTTGACAGGTCAGTTTAGACACCAATGATTCTTAAGAAAAAAATCCCTGCAAGAAGGGAGTGGGAAAAAATATGTAAAACAAATCAGGTTATTTTACCCGTATTTTCTTGGCAATGTTTTTTACATTTTCTTTTGTGTAGTTTTATTTTAAAATATCATTTTTAAGATTAATTTGAAAGTAGTTTCAAAACGATGTAATCAAAAGAAGAACACAAACAAAGTGAAACGATTGCGGGAAGAAGGTTTTTTCCCTACAGCGGTTATTGTGGTAGGGATTTTTTTCATAGAGATATATACTAGAGGGGCATAGCCTATCTCAATACATTGAAAGGCCTGAAACATCCTATTGGGGGCTCTCAGGGGCTCTGTGTAACCTCATTGAAACCTCCTTCAAGAGTGAGTTAAGGTTATACTAAATCTATTGTTTTCGGCTTCCTATACCTTGTTTGTGTTTTGATTTGTATTTTAACGTACTACTATATAAGTTATTGTAATTTTGTACTGATTATTTGATTACATTACAAGCGAAAGTGGTCTGGTCAGGTTATTTTTTGTCGGTGTTTCAAAATTCAACCAATTGAACCCCTCTAGTTATAATATCTCTATGATTTTTTTTTCTTTTTAAGTGAGAGATTGGCAGTGGCTTCTCTGATTGTCAATCCCCAAAATACTTATGACCTTGGGGATTTTTAAACTAACGATGAGACTGTAATTATTGACATTTTACCTAAATATCATAAGGATAAAAATATGTGACAGTACTTCGAGGGGGGGGGGGTTCTATAACGTTTTTGTTTCGGCTTGTTTCATTTCATTATAAGTACTGCCATAAAAAGATTTTGTAATTTATTATTAATGTATAATTTTTTAGCATTTATTTTTATAATTTTTTTGAGTATTTTTGTGATATTGTATAAATTAAAATTTGATTTTTGAGCATTGGGTCCGTTTTTTATTTTAATTTACATTATCATAGATTAGTATAAAGTATTCAATTTGATTACTTTATTACCTGTTCCTGTGTAGAATAGGGTAGTTGGATTTTTTATACTCAGTCTTTTACTACTACTGAACACCTTCGATATAAGCAATATATATAGACTTAGTATTCTTAAACCAAATTCTATATTTTGACTCATTTCGGATAGCATGTATGCATCAATAGACACCGATGATTCTTTATTATTTTTGACTATTTATTAGATTTTTCGGCGTCTTTGTAGAATTCGTATTTGATTTTTACTTTATTTGGATATTAGTTTTTAAGTATCAAATGTTAATAAATGGTAAAAAGTTAAATAAATTGTGTAAAGAAAAATAAGGCATTAATTAATTCAATTGCAGCCAGAGCTTTGCATTCAGTTTTTTATTAGTATTAGATGGTATTAGTTATGACAAGACTTTCATTAGTACTTAGCATAGTGGATGTGACTCACCTGGTGTTCTTCCCAAAAAGCATATACTTTAAGGTTGGTTTATACTTTTTGGTTCTTGGATGGTAAATATCCTGAAAGAAAGAATAAAAATGTTATAATTTTAATACAGTTCAGGCATTAAACGACCAAGTAATAAGGTTCTTTAAATCGAAGCTTAAGTTAAGTTTCAAGACTTGCAGGTTTTCTGTAGTATAGCGCATTTAGGTTTTAGTAATATAATAATATAAATATACTTAGGTATATTTTATAATATCCCTAAGTATAGTGGTATCTGTTTAGGTTTTATTATCTCTGGTATAGCACATGGTTAATAGTGACAAGGAACCAATTAGGTTGAAATCATGGTGTGGTTTAACATCTAAGACTAATCTCATAGGCTCCCTTACATTATTTTCTCACGCTGTCAGCTTATTATAACCATGTGTTATATACAATAATAGAATCAAATCCAGGATTAAAAGGAAGGACACGCGCACTGCATCTGCTTAGTTAAAATCTAGGGAACTTACTCCTAATAAAAATTTTCCTAATTTAAGTTGCTGGAAAAGTTAATCAAATAATTATGAAACTAAATAATCTTACAAATAATAAAAGTAATTCTTACTATAGTGTGCTAGTCTTCTCACTATGCCATGGTTAGATGCTTCAGACTAATATCAGTGATATTATTTTATTTATGAGGAATGAATTATAAAAATAATATTCATTTTTGATGGATTATCATAGGTGTTAATAATTTTAAAAGAAAGTACTAAATTCTTTATAGTAATAATCGCCAACAATGCAAAACAGATTTTACAAATAACCTAGGTGCCAGAAAAACCAATAATACGGATACCTGCTACAAATAACTGTGCTTCATAATACGGAGCGGCCACTTATCTTTTTCAGATACCTTACTAACTTAAATGGATCAGTTTTAATATTTTCACGACTATTCTAAAAACGGCCTTCGTGGTATCTCAAAACATTTCCTTGCCTGATTAGCTATGCTCATCCCTACCACTTCCTGCTCAGAGTATGAAAACCCCTAACTTATAATTTAGTGTACTCTCAGTTATAATCCCA
>JACMZG010000002.1:12608534-12655028 GCA_018340805.1 Microvelia longipes | reverse complement strand
TTTTAAACAATTTTAATCAAAGCACGATTAAAAATATTAACATTGTAATTTTTATTTTCCATGATAACTTATCAAAAGCAGAGGATGTGAAAATTGAATGCGATTTGTTCAAGGTCGATTTGGAATCTGAGTGTACAGAAAATTTGATAAGGATTTAATAAATCACTATTGCAAAATAGTGTTGTATCAAATACATGATATCTAATAACTTTCTTTGATAAAACATAAAATGTTTCACATTAATGGTTGCACAGATTTATTTTTAAACAAATTTTAATAGTTAACAGGATTACAAGATTACGCAAAGTTTGGTCCCCGGACACCTAGGGATCCATAGAAAGATTTTAGGGGGCCTACGAGCTAATAATCAAACCATTATAGTAAAATTACGAAATGTTTATTAGCTTAATAGTTCATATACTGTGAAAAAAAAATGTTTTAAATAAAAACATCTGTTCGTTAAATTATTAACCATGTTTTTATTAAATAAATAACCTGTCCCTTTATAATTAAAACTTTTATTCAAGAGCCGACTTTTGACTACTTCTGGTCATCTTCAGTCATGCTAGGAGTACTAAGAAGCTAGATGTACCCCTTTAAAAGTCTGTAATGCACTTATGCATCTATGAGTACATAGCCTTTTAAAGAACTACATCTATTTTCTAAGCCCTCTATGTATGGCTGATAACAGCTAAAAGTGCTCGAAAGTCGACTCTTAAATAAAAATTTTAACTGTGAAGAGACTGGTAATTCGTTTAATCCTATAAAACTTCACACTTCAGCAATCTAAAAATTACTGAGTTTTCATTGGTAAAGGGAAATTAATCATCGAAATGTGCTGTTATCAGTAAAAAGGCAGGAAAAGTAGAGGTTGTTGTTAACAACCAAGATACTATTTATTGTATTTACAAATATAGAGCGGTCATCTTTATCTTGATTAAAATTTAAAATATCGAATGCAATAAAATTGTTTTTGGATAAATTATCGCGAATTTTTTGTAGGATAAAACTTTGTATAAATTATAATTGTTTCCTGTGAATAATTGTGATTAGGAATAATCCTATATGTAATTGTGATTTCCATGTGCTGCACTATCAGAAATACAGCCGGAAACAAAAGACTTTGGAAGGTTCAGAAATTTACTTGTCATCTCATAATGATTCTGTGGTAAATATTAATGAGCCAAATGATGTATCTTCATCACCACTATTCTTGAAAACCACACAAGAAGATTCTGACCATAGATAAAACAATATTAACATTAGATGGTCACTCCCGGACCCTAGTGGGAACATCAATTGACAAGTTTGTGTTTATGATTTTAGTTGGGGCCTCATCACAAATCTTGAAGAGCGCTATGTAGGTAAAATCTGTTTGGCTTCTATTCCCTACCATTATTGTGCTGTGGTTTTTTTTTTTTTTTTTAAATTCAAACAGTTGCCAATCGCTTTGTAAAATAAAATAAAAAGTAAAACAAAGGACCTATGGTAATTACGAATATTTTCCATCAATCCATTTATGTTTTAAATGTTTACTGAACCCAAGTAGTAAAAATAAATGAACTTTAGAACTGAAATTGATGTTAAAAATATTTACATTTATTCTAAAACGAGTATATGTTACTGAATTTTATATTTTTGAATATATATTTCAAAAGCGTATGCTCAATGTAAAATGTGCAAAAACAATAGGTTGTATGAGTAAAACAAGTAAACAATTCTGGCGCGGTTGGTCCGCATGTGGGCGGAAATTCCTTTGCGAATGCGTGTTTCCGTTCATAAACAACCCACTTGCTCAAGTTCCGGTTTATGCTTTAAACCCGAAGCAGTACTCAATTATCAAAGCCACTGCTCGTACTCATTTTTGGCTGTACTTTATCAAAGGAAATGCGCATAATTATCCACTTGGTTATACAAAACCATGCCTCTGAAATTGGCAGTGCGCACTATTATTCGAACTAGATTAAAAGCTCAGTTAGTGTTTAGCTTAAAGGTTTTAGCGCATTTCCTTGAAAAAATACTGTCAAAATTAGGTTGCGAGCAGTGCTTGATAATTGAGTAAAACCGCTTACGTTCATAAAGCATAATCAGAACCTCAGGCAATTAATGCGTTGTTAACGCAACGGAAACACGCATTCTAAAGAAAATTCACCCAAACATTTTTGTAGTTATAAACGGAAAAAACGATAAAAATTATCGCAGGTTACCAGTATTGAACCCAGGTACCCTTGCTGGAGTACTTTGAATGGTCTTCCGGACCAATTTCATTCAGCTCAAATGAAACTTTAGGGTTCATTCAACTCATTACGATGTAACATTTTTAAAGGTTTTTAAAAAATTAACTATATATTATTATATTAATATATTTATATTGTTAATTAATATATATAATATATATATAATATATATATATATATATATATATATTATAAATAATATATATAATATATATATATATTATATATATATATAATATATATAATATATATGTTATGTTAATTGTTATATATATTATGTTAAGGTTAATTAAAGCTTTATAAAGTAATGCAATCAGATAGCTCCTCAAACAAAATAAT
Organism: Microvelia longipes; assembly: GCA_018340805.1. Lineage (NCBI taxonomy): Eukaryota > Metazoa > Arthropoda > Insecta > Hemiptera > Veliidae > Microvelia > Microvelia longipes. The sequence goes on along the minus strand of JACMZG010000002.1, from coordinate 12,652,452 downwards.
ATGGGGAAATTACTTTTATATTATATTCACGAATGCATTAATTACCTGAGGCTTAATTTTTATAAGATTTTTCAAAGAAAATACATGACTGGGTAATTTTTGTTTTTACCTTTGGGTTAATTTTAAGCCTGTTTCGACTATAACATTTATCAAGAAGTAATGTTTTCTAACAATAGATTATATTCTAATTTAATGGCCAAATAAAATCATTTTACTTTTCCAACATTTTCCTATTTCTATTATTTATCTAAAAAAATAGAGATTTTGCAATCTGCCAGCAATTGCATTTTTGATTTATCTTTTTTTGGTATTTTTACTAAAAAAATACAAAAGCTCAAGTATTGGTCAAACCATTTTTTAATTACTAAACTATCGACTCTACTTCTTGTATTTTCTTAGCCATAAGAAAACACCAGTGTTGTGTTTGTCTTGCTGGGTTTTGAAAAAATGTTACCTTATTTATGGATAAGTAATCACATATTGTGGTTACAATCATAGACATAAATAATAGAAACAATTAACGTACTAATTATGTACTAAACAGGTAAATAAACTAGTTTACATAACTTTGATAAGATAAGCTATTAAGGTTGAGAACCATAGAACTTGAAAATAAAAGAAAACTCTTTTCAAAGGACCAAAATATATTTAAAACATCGCCTCTAGACTAACCTAATTATTTTAAAAATTTCAACTTCACCTGTATTGTAAGTAATAAATAGTATTTATTTAAATTTAATTGATTTCGATGTCCTGCTTGATAGTCGTATTTTACAACGTACAGAAAGCATACATTATCCTCGAATCCTATTAAGTACCCTAGTTAAATACGCTGTAAGGATTATTGGGAGGCAAACCAGACGGATACGCTAGCGCTAGAAAACTACCCGGAGATGTACCCCGCCGATAAGAAGAGAGGCGATCGCATTTACAATCTAGCATTTCACTTAACAACTTTTGAAATAATTTTTTATGCGTAAATATATTATTCTATTTAATATTCTTTGTGTTTAACATTCTTCTAACCCGAGTTAGAAGAATGTTATAGCTTAACTATAAAATGATTTGTCTTTGTTAGCTATAAAAAGCGATGTTTTGTCACGATCTGTTACGACGTCATTGAACTAGATCGGCTTTGCTAATACAAACGGGGCAAGAACCAGAGCGTATTAAATGCGCAACGGATACGATGGGGATCGGCTGTCTGCGTATACGTGGTAAAATTATATAGCAAACAGTCGTACCTTTAGTACCCGAGCGAAGTACGAGTAAAACCGCTCGCGTAACCACCGTTTTTTCCAAAAACAAAAACTACAAAACTAAGTCAACAATTTATTGAAAGCCGCTAAAATCTAAAAAATATGTGAAAATCAAGTTTATTCTAATCAAAGTTACATTTTAAGTAAGCTGTTTTATTATTTAAGTTAAGCTGATTAGGATTTGTACGTCATTTTATATCTTTCATTTCATAATGTGCATTATATGTCTTTTGATAATCTTCTAATATATCAATAATATTTGCGATGTATTTTTGTTTTCCAAAACTTGGGGGCCTCATCACGCGAAGCAGCACCATCGTTTTCTTAAAAAAATAAGAATAATTCATTTTGATTGTTTTAGACTTAAGATTAAAATTTGCTGTCTGAATATAACATCTCGGGTTGGCTCAAACGAATAAGTTAAGGAAACACAAACAATTCAACATTGACATTAGAGGTTCGAATCCAAGGGGGAACAGTATATGGGGGAAGGGGAGAGAATAAAGAGTGAAAAAATAAATTTTTCACTTTTTATCAATTTATACGAAATTCATATAGACCTTATTTGGGATCACTCATCCATCGACTCCTCATCATTCTAGCGCTGAATAGCGGATGGAAAGACTTGATTACTCCCATCAGCTCGTTGTTTGGTTAATAAAAATATCTGACAGTTTCACGCTGTCACCACCAGAGTGTTCTACTTGAGCCTCATGCATCCCATCAACTTTTTTTTTAAAAAAATCTTTGAGTGAGCCATCTATGTTAATATTGTTTATCTATGGATCTGACATCTCAAATTTTGTTTTGTTACCTTTCCTTTTAGTTTATTTTGTTTATAACCTTTTACATTTGTTATAAGCTTTTAAAGTTTATTTCTGTTAATTTGTTCTTAATTTTTATTTATTGTTAATGTAGTTTTTTATAAGTATTATAGAAAAATGTAAAGTATAAAAGTAAAAAATGTAAGTATCTTAGGAAAATTTAATTTATTAAGTGATTGCCAACATGGTTACAGGAAAAATAAATCTACCATAACTGCTTTGTCCTACATTACTGACAAGTTTTATGAAAGTTTAGATAGAAAAGAAAAATCTATCGTTGTCGTAGTTGACATGTCAAGGGCATTTGACTTGGTAGATCATTATATATTACTTAAAAAATTATAATAATACTTGTATTAAAATGACAAGTATATCTTTAATTATTATGTAATAATATACACTTGTACCAAATTTCAACTCAATCGGTCCATTTCCGAATTTTTATTTTTTTTAAAAAACGTACAAAAGTTATTCAATACAAATTGAACTAATGCTGATAATGAAATGAAACTTAACACATATGTTAGTCTTAAACATGGTCACATGCGTGCCAGATTTCAATCCGATCGCAACATTTTTCCGCGTTATATACTTTTTCGAAACTTTGGCTGAATCATTATTGCAGGTTAATGACGTCATAAAAAAATATTACCCGAATGGCACAAATACAACGTTAGACTGATTTTTTTTTACAAAATTTCAACTCTCTAGCATAAATACACTGGGCGTTACGCTGATAACAGACACACACACACACAACTTTGCGAAAACAACTCAGGAGGCCTTAAAAACTCCTGAAACGGTTAATTCTGGTTTCATCCCGGAATCTATTCCCCCCTCTCGAAGGCTTCGTTTTCTAATAAAATCGCTAAAATAAGCCCAAACCTGACCATTTGACCCAAGTGGATGGGATCAACTTCAGAACCAGAAAATCCAGAATCTGGGAAAATTCCCAAAACCAATTAAACTACGCCAAATCTAGAAACAATTCAGAATAGTAAACCTGGGATATAAATAAGATATACCTCCCTTTCACATCCACAACAACATTAGTCGCGTGTAGCGTTGTTTACACGACAAAAACCCCTGATTACATATAGAACAACAACACATTCAACCATCAAATTGCATGCTTGACAACAATGCACAATAACTGTTGAATTTACATACAATTACTTCTAAAGAAAAATAAATTCAGTTTATACGGACCAGACCAGTTAATTTGATTTCGTTTAGCTTTATGACGTCTGGAATAATTAGGAAATGTTGCTGTGTTTGTCGGAGTTTAGCGGGTGTAGGAAATGCAAGACGAATTATCGATGTATAGATGGTCATAACATTCATATAGTCCCTCAACGGGTGTTAAATAAATACAAACAAATCGGGTACGGGTTACCTCGGAACTCTTCGTCATTACATAGGATTTGCTACAGTCATCCTCCCAACATCGGAATCGCTTCGCTCGTCCTCTCAAATACAAGTCGTTAAATTTATATTGCAAAACTTCTTTGGACTCGCTTCGCTCGTCATCAGATAGTAAAAACATTTGTTTCATTCCTATTAGTGATAATTTATCCAGGCACTGAACACGCTCGATGCTGCTTAACTTTTATGATCCACCAAAAATCATTGATAGACTTGTTGTATTATAACGAAACTTTGTACACTTATTTATTCTGTCAAAGGGTACACTTGTACCGAATTTTAACTCAGTTGAAATTTTTTTCGATTTTTTACAAATTTTTACAAAACGTAAAAAAATCATTCGATAACAATTTAACTAATGCTAATAATGAGATGAAAATTAGCACATATGTTAGTTTTATACATGGTTACATGCGTGTAAATTTTTAATCAGATCACATAATTTTTCTGTTTTATGATTGCTGAGTCATTATTGCGAATTAATGACGTCATAAAAAATCCGAATAGCACATCTACAGCGGTAGACTGATTTTAGTACAAAATTTCAACTCTCTCGCATAAATACACTGCGCGCTGTGATGATAACAGACACACACACAGACAGACAACTTTTTAAAAACCACATAGGAGCCCTTAATAACGCCCTTAATAATGAGATGAAACATAGCATATATGTTAGTCTTATTCACAGTCACATGCGTGCCGTATCCCAATCCAATCGCATCATTTTTCCGAGTTTTATGATTTTTCGAAATTTTCATTATTTCGATTTAATGACGTCATAAAATAATTACTTTTGAACAGCACAACTACAGTGGTGGACTGATTTTTGTGCAAAATTTCAACTCTCTAGCATACAATTGTATTTCAAACCACAAGTTTAACCTGAGATCTCCTAGAAAATGAGGATACTTGTGTCATTTCTATTAAAATTTGATTGTCACCCCCCAAGAGGTTAGAAATTTATAATTTGATTTAATGCGATGTAAGTAGAGTCACCCGTGGTGTAGTAGTTAAGGTACACGGCCAATACATAGAACGAATGGACTTAAAACTTCTGAGTTTATTTAGTCATGGGTTCAATCCCAGCACGGGCCTCTGGGATTTTTATGAGAGGGATAAAAATTCTGCGTACCACGTCCTTCAGAAGGGACGTAAAGCCCGTGGTCTCGAGCCTGTGCGTTGTCAGGTACTTGTTAAAAATCCCTTACTCTAAATGAAACTGGGTATAGGTAAAATTTAGGACCCTCATATAGTAGATTCATTATAATACTATAGTATGTCTGCCTTGTAGTTTAAAGGGTATGGAGGTTTGGTTTAACAACGAGGGCACGTGTTGTTCCTAGTTTTCACTAGACTATAAGAGTCAGTGAAAAATCAAGTTCTCATGCTTGGAAAAAGCATGAGAGGAACCATAGAAATCCACGGCTCTTCATCTAGATTAGATGAAATATACCTACATTTCAAATATAAAGGAGTAGAACACTATCTTAGGGAGCTGGCTAAAAGGGCCCAACAACGTGGCCACTTGCCTGGTAGTTACTACCACTCCCCCCTATATTACTACTACTAATTCGATGTAAACAATCCAAACACATTCCGATGTTATAACCTGACGTTTTTATGAATAACGTGTGACGTAATTGCAGGAAACGGCATTGGCGGTCAACATTGAAAATTTACTATTTATTCTCGCAATTACGTCAATTCTGAACTATAACCTTAAAAAACAATACATGTAAAAAAAATGATTTCATTCATAAAAATTCTTCAATTGAACCACCTTATAAACTCTATCAGCTTGTATCACCCCTACAAATCTTATAGTTCAAGAGCCAGGCCTAAAAAATGTGACTCATTTTGTTCTACTACAAACCCATTTTTAAAAATATACCTTAAATTATAAAGGAAAAGTGGAGACCTTCATATGAATGCGCTCTCTCAAAATATTAGAAAATCGCAGAAATTCTATTTTTCTTGCAATAAGTGGTTCCCTGTAGGTCATGTACAAAACAAGAAGAGAACATTTTAAGCATTTAAAGCTGATACAATTTTCTATAAAATAGTATACCAAACCAAACTAAATGTAACATTGTATACAAATTATTGCATAAATATTGAAGCTATTTTACAAACTGCAGCTGATTTGATTTCAATGACGAACGATTTGAAAAACATATGTTTGAATAAAAACTGCATAATATACTGGAACAATGCAAACGAGGAAGAAGGGGAGACAGATAATGCAGGCTAACAGATGCAAGGTTAAAATGACTGAGTGTGAGTTGCATGCAATTGTGTGCGTATTGCATGCAACTAGACTTTATATGCAGACTGCATTTCTGGGACAAGGTTTTACCAAGGTCTTAGTTATTGTGTGTGATATAAAGATTATGAAGGTATGATATCTTGTATGTTATTTTAATTATTAGAATGAACATTATTAGCCTTTTTCACTTCTTTAATAGTTACTATCAATAATTTAATTGAAATAAGCTCTTCAATGAAATTTATTATTCTTCGAGATTTTATTTTGTTTTATATTTATTTATAACTATAAAATCTTAGCAGCTCCGCAGTGTCGGTGCTAGGAGCCGCTTCGCGGCCACATGGTTGTTGTACTTTATCAGTTCGTCATATCACTGATTTATATAAGTGGCATACTGCCAAATGACATTGTTTTGTTTTTAATATATATGTCAATCAATAAAACCAGAACTAATTCTCATAATAAAATGTAACTTCATATTTTTGTGAACCATACATAGCAGTATATATGTGTAAACAATTTCAGCCTAATCTACACACTGTATGAAGATTTGTGATCAATTGAAATGTTTGTTGGGTCATTATTGTGGGTTAATGACGTCACACATATTTCATAAACATTAGCGAGGTTGATTTTTTTACCAAGTTTCATTTCGATTTGAGAAACCGTTCAAAAGTCATCGTGTCCTATAGAAAAGTATAAGACACAAAAATCTCATAAGCTAAACCCAAAAAAAAGCTAATTTTTTCTTCAATATCATTAAACACTAATTTTATGCTGCATTTGCTTTGAAGATCAAGGAAAATTGAGAAACAAGTTGTTTGTAACACCGTTTAGACTATGAAGCATAAACGAAAACTATATATATATATATATATATATATATATTATATATATATATATATATATATATATATATATATATATATATAATATATATATATATATATATATATATATATATATATATATATATATATATATATATATATAATATATATATATATATATATATATATATACTCTCAAAACATACCTTCACGATTTGAAGTGACTTCATTAGTGCATTTTTCTAAAGGAAATTCGCTGAAATGTTGAAAACTTTGTTTTTATAAACTATTTACTAGAAAAAAATGAATTGTTTCCTCACAGTTGCGTAAGAAACAAAAATTCATTCAAAACTACACGTTTAATTCACCAATAAATACAGATAGAATATCTTTAGATCTTTTGTTTGAAACATTTCAATAAGAAGCATAAATAATTATTTTACAATGAAAACAAAGGGATCATAAATAGAGTTGTACAATCAATTGAAATATGATACTAAATATCTAATTGAAGATTTATTTAAATTCAATGAAATACTTTATCTAAATATATATGAAGCTACTACTTATTGTTTGAAAATGTTTAATTTTAACAATGAAAACTTAGATCAGCAAATAATAGTAAAAATGTGTTATTGTTTGATTAAATTCCTACATTATGCGTTGAGACGTAAGATTTTCTAAATTAAATTACTACGTTCACACACACTTCTAGATCCGCGGATCGTATGGGATACGATCTCTCGATATGGTATTATTAGCTGCATGAATCATGCGGAGGGGATCCGATCGCATACGCTAGAACTAGGGAGACCATGGAAGCGGTCTCAATTTTTCGTAAATACCTTCCAGAACAAGGATCTGCAATTCTGCCGACTCGTATCGGATGGGTGTCCCAGGCAGAACCTTTGACCCCTAAAGTGCGTTCTGCCTGGGACACCTGGCAGAATTCTGAGTCGGCAGAATTGCAGATCCTTGTTCAGGAAGGTATTTACGAAAAATTGAGACCGGTTCCAGCCATTACACTTTTTATTATCAAAACACCCCTGGGCTCTTGGACGATATACCTTAGGTATAAAGGAAATGAATTGTGTCGGCTTTTCGGCACCATAATTAAGAAACGGGAATATTCACGAAATTAAATATTAAAATAAATATTAATATTAAATATTATCAATTTATAGTGTTTTTAAGACCTGCTGAGTGGTTTTTACAAACTTCACCGTCTGTATGTGTGTGTGAGTGTTATCATTGTAGCTATCAGTATGATTTTGCTAGAAAGTTATAGTATGACACACGGCTAAAATCACTTGAAAGCGTGAGAAAATAATGCGAGGGAGCCAATGAGGTTAGTCCTGGATGTTAAACCACGCCCTAAATTTCAAATCAGGCTAACCTTATTGGTTCCTCAACACTTTTTTCCCGCGTTGTCATAAACAATATATTAATACGTATGCTAATTTTAGAATGCGAAATTGGCAAGAAATAAGTTTTATAGAAAAATCGTAAAAATTCTAGTGAAAAAATGCATGTGAATCTCAGTGATGCCATATGGCATCGCTGGGCGCTCAGCGTTATAAAATATTTGGGAAACCCGTTGAGTAATTTTTTTTTACAAAACATATTTTTTTATATTAAAAGAAATTAAAATCAAAACTAGTAGTAGTAGTAGTAATAGGGTGGGGAGGCAAAGCCAGGCAAATATGCCACGTTGTTGGGCCCTTCTTGCCAGCCCCGATTTCTCCAGCCTACTCCACCACATCCACTTTCAGTCTTTTGGATTTATTTAGAAAATGAAGAACATCTTTCCAGCTAATGGTAGATAATTCTTCTTCGACCAGAATACCAGATCCGAAGATACTGAGACGTAGTGACGTAAAAGCCTCACACTCAGCAAGCAGGTGAAAGGCAGATTCCTCATCATCCCCGCATCTCGGGCAACTAGCATTAGGAGCTATACCAAGTCTATGTAAATGGTTATTTAGCTAACAGTGGCCTGTCAGTATGCTAACTAGGTTTCTTAGACAAGATCTGTTAAGAGATATTAACCTCTAATTCGGGATGATGCTGATGAGGAAGATGTGGTGATTCATCCTATGTTAGGAAATATTTTTATAATCATTTAATAGTTGTTTTATCATGTAATTGATGATGGGGCACTAATTAGACATTAAACAATCACTCCAGTTTATTTCATATTCTAACTATGAATTTGAATATTTTGAAAAATATTTAATGTCTCAGTAGTACCCCATCATGAATTACATTGCAATCATGGAGACTAACACAAATTCTAATAAGATACCATGGACTGATAATGAAGGAAAATAATAATTAAATTTTAGAAAATTCCTTAACATGCTCCAGCTATTAAATTGAATAAAGAAAAGTAAAAATATATATTGAATTAAGTGGATAAGCTTGAACCTAATGATAATCCACATTAATTCTATATAACTATGTATAATAGATGATTCAATAGAGAATAACAAATAGCAAATGCAAGTGAAAAAAAGAGCGAAAGAGGATAAAAATAATCGCTAACAATGAGTATAAGAGAATAGGAGATGAAAAGTTAAATAACAACATAAAAAATACAAATAACATGAATCATAGATGATGAAAACGCTTGAAAATTTTCAAATCTAAATAAAACTACAAGGACATGATGATTCATACAATGAACCAACTATCTGGCACCCCACTCAAAAACAAAATGGCCGACTATATAAAACAAAAGAACATGTGGATAGGAAATGCGGGAAGCCTTACCGAGGAAAAACCTTCATGGCTTCTTTAACAGAAACCTTGAAAATTTTATCTATTCCTCTATCATAGATTATGAGGCCTGTCTCTTCTATAGATATTTTATCTATGTACGGTTTTATTCATAAACTTCATTACTTCTTAAAGTTGAAGTACTTTGTAAGCGATATTTTTCAAAGAAATATGCATTGATTTCATTGGCTTTAAATTTTTTAAGAAACGTGGTTGAGTGACTTTAAAAGGACTCAGATTTATTGGCTGAAAGTAGTTTGACATCTAGTTGTCGCTAAGTTACTATTAGACCAGGTTAAGGTGCATTCAGAATACTGCGGTAGCGATGCGTCCGGCCGTTGCGTGCGTAGCGGTCATTGCGATGCAGAAAATGATGGTTCCACAATTGCCACGCTACGGCCGCAAAAGCCGCTAATGCAGCACACTCTTGTTACGAATTTTAAAAACAAAAATATATTTTTTTAACAAAGATTAAAAAGACGAAGAAGAAAAGGTTGTTTTGGACGAACTGTGTCTTTTAGATTTCATTTAAATTTTTTCATTATATCAAATATTTAATTTATTTAATCATGTCTGATGATAATGGGAACTTTCACACTAAATGATAGTTCTTCTTCTTGTTCAAATTATTTTTCTTATTTAAAATTTCATATGGTCTAAGTTTAAATATTTTTTAACTGACCAACCCGATCAAAACAGTGAAGTATTATCTTGTTCAGTTTATTATATTGTAATGTACTTGTTATAAAATATATATGTTATAAAATAGTCTGGTTTTTTTTAAAAAAAAACATTTCAACTCCGGGATCCACTTGCTAAATACTATTTAGGCATTGAAACCAAGAGAACAGAAATAATGTAAAACATTTCAGATCAATTACATTAAGATACAATAAACGGATCAAGATAATAAAACTGTATATACCATTCAAATTGACACCGAGAATATTAAGAGATAAATTTGATTTAAGAATAGAAACATAAAACAAACTTTGAACTTATCAAAACTAAAAGGAAAAATTAAACACTTTAAAAAGACAGCACAAATAAAAGTAATAAAATAACATATTGTGTTTTAATAACAAGGTAATATTCATTTTTTTAGATAAAAAAAAAATCTTTTATTAAAATCAAATTAAAATAATAAAAAATAAATCGACTTAAAGCACGGCAAGAATCAAAATCCAAACAAATCACAAGTATTCTCTTAATCGGAAGAGGGGGTAGGAAAAATTCCAAAACTTTGAAAACGGAAAGGTTTCTTCCGCGTCAGGCCTCTAAGGTGTTTTGTAATCAATCAAATGCTAATCACTAGATCATTTGTGCGGGTTTAGTAGATTTACGGATATTTCCATTTTCCGCAACGCTACCTCAATCTGTTTAAGAACGTCCCATAAGATTACATAGGTTGGAATTTGAGCTGTCACCGCTCGCAACGGACGGACGCATCGCTACCGCAGTATTGTAAATGCACCTTTAGCTGACGTTACAGGGAGGTTACGATTAGGATAGAAAAGTTATATGTGATTTCAAAATAATTAAATTAATTATCAAATGCTGTAGAATGCCTTGTTGAAACAGCATATAATTGTCAATAACTTGACATATTGTGTAAAAATCGATAAATAATCCAATTGAGTTGAAATTTGGTACAAACGTGGTACTTTAAGTAATAAATATGTATGATAAGTTCCATTTCAATGCGGCAAGTATATCTACTTGTTGGTTCATAAAAGTTAAGCAGCATCGAGTTAGGTTAGTGCCTGGATGGGTGAACGCTGGGAATTAAACTAATGTAATTTATCTAAGGTCGAGCAAACCAAAGACGTGTTGCAGAATAAATTTGGATTTATTCCAAAATCCAATGTGTTCTTTCTGTTATAGGACTTGATTGTTATGCCAAGTTTCATTAAAATTGGATAACCTGTTAAAGCTGTAGCGTATTTGCTGAAAATATGCACATCCGTACACTCATTTGATGATGATAAAAAGTATAAAACAGGTCATACAACTTAGTCTCAATTTTTGGGACCTGGAAGGTGCTGAAAAGTGGTTGTTATGTTTTTTGCAAATGCAATGCATCCCTTCTTTTAGTAGGTATTGATGAAAAAAATGTTTCCAAAAAACAACTTTTCTTATCAAAACTGTTTGGGAACCAAAAAATATTTGGTTAGGACATCATCATAAAATTTAGTGAAATAATGTTTTTTACCACCCTTGAGGTTAAAAACATAATCGCATTATCATTTCTCTCTCTGGAAAACTTAAGTCCAAAACAAAAGTACTCTAGCTATAATTATTATAGTATAGAACATTCGATTGCACTGTAAGTGTTGCAACACTGAATCATTGCAAATTTCCGAGCTGTCGGCTCGTCAAGGCCCTGTATTTGACTATTTGACAAAAGTAAAACATTTTCAAGGCCTCACACAGAACCCAGATTCCAAGTGCATTTTATAGCGAATACCGCTTCAGCTAACTTTATGCAGTTAGATTTATTAAATATATTTCTTAGACAGTTGAACCTAAAACTCGTCTTTACTTGATGCCGTTCACCTAGTTTTATTTATATTTTTGCCCCGCGGAGCAACTAAATAATAGGAATTTTTATGACTTTATCGCAGAGCTTAATTTTTGTATAAAATTATTTTATCAAGACTTCAGTCCTTTTTTTGTTAAAATTTATTAAATTTTTGAACTGTTAAAACAGTCCAAAAAAGCTCTAAAGTTAATAAAATTATTTTAGACTTAAATTGTACAGTGGATCTAAATTTAATTATAACATTATTAAACAGCTTAATTTAATTATGAAATTATTGAACAGTTTACTTTAATTATGAAATTATTGAACAGTTTACTTTAATTATGAAATTATTGTATAGTTTTATTATAAAATTATTGTACTGTTTAATTATGAAATTATTGAACAGTTTATTTATGAAATTATTGTACAGTATAATTATGAAATTATTGTACAGTTTACATTAATTATGAAATTATTTTGGACCTAAATTTTTTTATGATATTATTGAGGAGCTTAATTTTCATAACGAAATTATCAAGGAGCTTAATTTAAAATTTACTTATAATGAATAATTAGTTTTATAACGAAATTATAGAGGAGCTTCATTTCATTATGACAATATTCTGCTTAACATCACTAGTATACACCCTAGATAAATAATCTAAGACTCTTAACAATATGAATTAATTAATGCACTTATTATAAAAAAATACCACCACGTTATTGTTTATTAAGGGGTGGCATTTTGCCATGTATTTAGCAAATTTACTTAGCAGCAACCTAGCATCATAGGTTCGCTCTACAAGCCTGAACGGCTCGCCGTGGTACTGATATTTGATTACCATCTAATCTATATATATATATATATATATATATATATATATATATATATATATATATATATATATATAGTATATATATATATACACAGTATGCTAACTAAGTTTTAAAGACAAGATCTGTTATGAGATATCATGTAGTGCTTGTTACTTAATAGAACCCTTACTAATATTAGTCGTATAATAAGAGTTATTACATGTATGATATTTACTTAATATTTTGCTAGGTAGACAAAATATGGCAGACAATACAGATAAAACCAAGGTAGAGCATACTTACACGTAGCTGCAGTTTCGACTCACAGATCTGTGAGAAAAATAATGTTGAGGAATTTGCATGTACTGCAATTTGTTTATTTGCAAATATTATATTAAATTTGCTTATTCGAAGATACATAATCTGCCTGAGACAAATTACTTGTTAAATGGAAACAATACTTTCTCCAGGATTGATTACGAAAAGATGAAACGATATATTTGTATATACATCGTCTGCCTCCGTGGCGTGATCGTATAAGTACTCGATTTCGGCACCGGAGGTCCGGGGTTCGCAGCCCGGGCTATGCTCTAAGATTACATGAATAGTATTTGTATTAAAAAGATTGTGCCAACTTTAATTGATACTTAGAGGATAATAGACGCAACATACCTGAGGTTGTTCCCGCAGGGTGAATACCCTAATGGGCCGAAAGGCCCTAAAACAGGTATTTTATTTGTATATATGAGAAAAATGTGACAGCAGTCACCAATCCGCCTACCGTCCACGCTTGACGTAGTCTCCTTAACAAAAGTAATCCAACAAAAACAGCATTTTAACTAGCCGTATTAGAATGAAATTTTGTATAATTGTGTATTGTATAAAGAAATACATTTATGAAAAACCTCACATCAATTTTTTGTTTTTCTGTTGATGTTTAACGATGTTCAGAGTCGTGTACGTCATTTAATAAAAAATGAACTAATGCTGATAATAAGATAAAACTTGGCAAATTTGTTGATCCTATTTGGTACTATGCTACAAGCATGCCAAATAAATTCATATCGATCCGATCATTTTACGCGTTGTTGTTCTTAAATTTTTGCTAAGTCATACCAACAATGTTTGGGATGACAATGTTTGAAAAACATTAAATATCTGAAATGGATATTTCAGGTGAAACCCCCGTTTCAGATTTTTATTGCAAACGCAATACTTTTTCTATATACTTACCGTATAAAAATGAGGAAAATTCAAAATGAAATATTTGATATGAGAAGGGGAAACTTACTTTCATGTTTGGCAGCTCGCTGTGAGTTAACATAACATTTATTACTTATAAAACTAAATTAGTCATTTTTACTTTTCCTCATTAATACCATGGGGATAGCAAAAGTATTATTAGTACCATAGGGGTAGTAGTATTAGTAAAGTATTATTAATACCATAGCAAAAGTATTGTGTTCGCGAAGTATCCGAAACTGGCGTTTCAAATAAATTATCCGTATCAGCTGTTTTTCAGACATCCTAGATGGTTTTTACAAAGTAGTCGGTCTACATTTGCGTGTAAGTGTGTGTCTGATATCATCGTAGCTCCAGGTGTATTTATGCTAGAAATTTAAATCTTTGTATAAAAATCAGTCTGTAGGGGAAGTTGTGCTAACTGGAAAATATTATAAAATATTTTTTATAATATTTTATACAAAAATACCATTTTTTATAATATTATATATATTAATTACGCTATAAATATTTTTTTTATAACGTCATTGACCCGTAATAATGATTCAGCAAAAATTCAACAATTCATGAAACGCAGAAAATGTTGCGATTAATGTGTGATTTGGCACTCATCTAGCAATTTATAATACTAACATATATTCCATGTTTCATCTGATTATCAGCATTAGTTCAATTTTTATCAAATGCCTTGTGAAAGCTTTTTAAAAAACTGTAAAAAAATCGGAAAATAATCCAATTCAGTTGAAATTTGGTACAAGTGTGTACCTTTGCAGTCTTTAGTGTCCTCTAAGTAATACGACAAAGCAATATCTAAATTATGTTATTTTAACGCATCAAACTATACTTACAAAGTCACTAAATAGGAAGACTTCTAAAAACCAGTTTTACTCGTATATATATATATATATATATATATATATATATATATATATATATATATATATATATATATATATATATATATATATATATATATATATATATATATATATTATGTATGTATGTATGTATCTAGGGACTTTCGAGAAAATATATGTACAAATATTAATAGAGATCCTTAAATAAGACTATATGAAGGATATTTCAGCCAATGTTCAAGCATTTTGAACATGGCATTTTTTCATAACTTTGCTTCAAAAACACCACTAAAAGTGAAAATTGTCACTTTCTTTTCAAGGCACTCTCACCAAGGGCCGCAGCGTTTTTTTGAGAACCTTGAAAACATTTGGGTGAATCCTACCATTATGGAAGATAAAGATTCGCACCCATATAAAATTTCAGCACTTTATTAAGAGACTAAAATCCTACAATTTGTGAAAATTGATTTTTTCGTTGTCGTTTTTTCCAAGTAACAGTCGGTATCAAGGTACCTGGTTACTTTTCCCCACAACTTCGGACGCGTTCCGCTCTTAATCGGAATATCCTGATTATCTAAATCTAAAACTTAAAGAAGTATTTCCTCGGTCTCGCTATGCTCGACTTCAGGATAAAATGATTATCCAATATGTCGTACGTCGAAAAAATTGAGAAAATCATAAGACAATATCAAAATGGAATTTTTTTGGATAAATTTACCTCTTATTGATGAACTTGTGAATTTCAACTCAATGAATAGATTTTTAAAAGTATTCAAAGAATATGATTAGATAATGAGAATAGTCTATTAGTCTTAGACTTATTATAGTCTTATTCTAAGAAATAAGACATCAGTCTAGAAAATGTTGTGTTGTCTATAAGACAGCGTTTACTCTAGAAGAGTAAACACAGTCTAAACAATAGCATCATCCCGGTAGCACAACTAGACCTTAGGTCTAATTTTTGTGCCAAGCACACAGCGGAACTTGAGTGGAACTTGTAAGTGACTCCCGGTGACACTTACATAAACAGACAGACAGAAAGCATGATGACAACCACTTAGTAATAGTAATATGGGGGGGAGTGGTAGTAACTACCAGGCAAGTAGGTAGGTTGGGCCTTTTTGCCAGCTCCCTAAGATAGTGTTCTACTCCTTTTAATTTCAAGTGTAGGTATATTTTATCTAATCTAGACAGAAGAGCCGTGGATTTCTATGGTTCCTCTCATGCTTTTTCAAGCAATCATACATATTTTCACTGACTTATAGTCTAGTGAAAACTAGGAACAACACGTACCCTCACTGTTAAACTAAACCTCCATACACTTTAAACTGCAAGGCAGACACACTATAGTATTATAAAGAATCTACAATGAGAAATGTAACTATATAAATAAGGTAGTAATGTGACTATATAACTAAGGTAGTAATGTAACTATATAACTAAGGTAGTAATATAACTATATAACTAAGGTAGTAATGTAACTATATAACTGAGGTAGTAATGTAACTATATAACTGAGGTAGTAATATAACTATATAAATGAGGTAGTAATGTAACTATATAACTGATGTAGTAATTAACTATATAACTGAGTAGTAATGTAACTATATAACTGAGGTAGTAATGCAACTATATAACTAAGGTAGTAATGTAACTATACAACTAAGTGTTAGTGAAACAAGACCATTGTAAACCACTCTTCAAAAAACTTAAAATTTTAAGCTTTTACAGTGTTTTTGTACTTATGGGTCTAAAACACATGAAACAAAATGAGAGTGAGTATGCAACTTTACAACACAAGTATATCAAACCAGGAACAAACACAAGATGATGGCACCTACTCATAGGTTGACTAAGTCAGAAACAGGCTTTGGCTGTTTAGGAGTAAAACTATTTAATAAATTGCCTGAAGAGACCCGAAAACTACCCTATCTTTCCTACTGCAGTAGAATAAAAACATTTCTTCTAGATAACCCTTTGTATTCTGTTTCTGGATTTTTAAATTCAAACTGTAAAATTTGATTTTTTGTTACTTTGACGATTTTATGCTCTCTGTAAGTTAGTTTTTAAAATAAAGCCCTTTTTATTATTATTAGTAGTAGCAGGTTTGGAAATGTAAAAACTAAGAAAAATATAAAGAAAGTGATGACTAAATTATCAGGGCGGACCAACAGTTTATATTAATGTCTTAAACATTTCTCAACTAATATTCTGTAAGAAATAAAATTTCAAGGTCACCTACTTAAAAACAAACTCTCGCTTAATTATTTTATCGTAAAATATAAAATAAAGTTAAACTAAAACACTATTTATCAATTTATTTAGTCACCAGGTAAAACCATGACAGGAGGTAAAGAATAGTAAAAACAATAAAAATAAGTTAAAACACATAAAACAGGTAATTAAGAAAAACCTTGGATTTCCTCAGTAAGAAAGATCACTTTTCTGCTATGGCTATATGCAAGTAGGCGATGGAACATCTGAAACTGATAATTTAGGAGAAACCTTCGGATTTCAAAATTTTTAGGGCGAACATTTTTGTTCGCCCTACGTACAGAATTTTTACGAAATTACTTCTGTCTACTCTGCATAGATAAAGAAATTCTCGTTTTAGGGCCCGTGATAGGCTAAGGGTGATCACCCTGAAAGAACATACCCCGGTGGGTAGCCTGGGCTACGAACCCCGGACCCGCGATGTCAAAACTGAGTGCTTATACGATAACAACCACGGAGGCATAGATTGATCGACAGCCGTTGAGGATTAATAATAAATTGATGAATAAACAACTGTAATTTTGTCACCAAACAATCATTCGGATAAATAGGAGCAATCGGATGATAGGAGCAATCGGATGAATCGGATGATAGTAGCAATCGGATAAATAGGAGCAATCGGATGATAGGCGCAATCGGACAAACAGGAGCAATCGTTAAAAGTGTAGTAAGAAAATATTAAACTATGCCTGATTATTATGGCACAATATATACATATATGACATGTGTTCAATAAAATGCTTATTTTGTGGTTCTTATGTCTAATAAAATTGATATTCTGCGGCATCAATGTCTAATAAAATGCATAATTTGTGGCACGTATGTCTAATAAAATGGATATTTTATGGCTCTTATGTCTAATAACATGCTCATTTTGAGGCACTTGTGTCTAATAACATAAAAATGTATCCACCTTCTTTTTAAGTATATGCTGAAGTTATCAAATATACAGCAATATACATCTTATATGAGATGTCATGAAACCTGGTATATAACATACATACACGTTAATTTAAGAATTTTAAATTTAAATTTAGCATACCTGAATTATAAAGCATTGGAGATATTTTCATATTTCTAACGAGATTCCAAATCATAACCTATAGATTCATAATTTTTCAGCACTAAATAATATGAATTTGACACTGAACATTTAATTATTTAAATTTTAACTTTAAATTTTATTAAAATTTATATGAAAAATAAGAAGATATGATTTCATATAGAATTTTTAGAAAGAAGAAAATTGTTTGAGGAAATGCAAGTGCATACGAGAGCGTGGCCTAGGCTAATACTAGTATATTGACTACGGTCGGGAGTAAGTTCCCTTGTTCTAGTTGTACGGCCATTTTAGGACGCCATATTGCAATAACATACCCCCTCTTTGAATAATTTACTTACATTTTCACAAACGAGATAAGTAATATAAATTCATTTTATTAGAAAATATTATTTTTTGTGAAATAAAATTAAAATGAGTATTTAATTATAAAAATTCACTTTAGATAATTTATAATATAAAGTGTGAAAATATTAGTGAAAAATAATTCTGATAAATAAGGCAGTGCATTTTTATAATTTTGACATTGCTTAAATGCAAGGTTAGATTCTAATCTTGTATTCATTTCAACGGTTCAAATAAAAAAATACCAGTTAATAAAGATATGCAGCGTTAAATGCTTATACAATGTAATTTACAATTTTCTTTACTTGAATGCGTTCTTAAACACTTACCGGTTATAGCTTTGGAAATTCTAAAACTAAATATCTTAACGATTGCGTTCATAAATCGATTGTATATTCCTAACCACAGTCGATTTTTCAAAATTTTACAATTAATCTTAAATTATTTTTACTTTCAACACACAAAAATAACCGGGAGTCACTGGGTATTTTATAATTGCTAAATAAAGTTCAATTTTGATCGGTACAAACTGGTAAGTATGATTTTAAAGGCAACTATAAAAATACATTTTTAATTAAATATCATATATATATTCAGCAACACCTAAAACGAATAATAGCATATGGTTCGGTCAAGCGAACGGCCTCAATAGCGATTATTTGTATCAGTAAAACATACAAATAAAATGTCCAATTTAGGGCCTTTCGGACCATCAAGATATTTATCCTGCGTGGACTATTTTAAGGTGGGTTGTATCCACTATATCCTCTAAATAAAAATTAAATTTGGCGAATTCGTTTGAAACAAATTCTATATTCATATAAATTTAGAGATAGCCCAAGTTGTGAACCTCGGACTGGTGCTGAAATCAAATGCTTGTACGATCACGTCCACCAAGGCAGACATTTGTCAATTTAATCGGTACAACCTGGTAAGTGATACCTAGACAAAGTGGTAAGGTGCCTATAAAATTAAATGTTTAATAACGTATCTTATACTCGTGATCAGCGAAGTATAAAACGAATACAAACATGGTTCTGCAAGTATAAGTTCCGCCAAGCGAACAGCCCTGTTAGCGATTGTATAAGAGAATTTAAAAACAAAATGTCGCTAGATATGTCGAGGGCATGATAGCGGAAGGGAAAAGGTAGTCGAGTATCGGTGTCGGTTTTCATGCCCATTGTTACGCGACTGATGTGGCCCCAAAGGCCTACGGCAAACCCCGCAGACTAAAGCCCAGCAATGCTTATTTAAAACAAATCGCTATATTTAATGCCAAGGGTCATGTGAGTACAAATAATAAAAAACAATATTAATGTAGCAACAAAACATGGACAAAGAGGGCCGAATGGCCTAAGAACCGCGAGGACCCCATGTAGCGGCTATGGGACCGAAGACCCTTTGTTTATTTATTTAGTTTAATAAGTTATTAATAAAAAATCAGGTACAGGGTACCGGTACCACAGCACTTTGTCCTTATTACATCGGATTCGCTACGCTCATCCTCCCTGCTCTGTGTACTTATTTATTAAGTAAAGGTACACTTGTACTAAATTTCAACTCAATTGAATCATTTTCTGATTTTTCACAATTTTTTAAAAAACGTACATAAGTCATTCTATAAAAATTGAACTAATGCTGATAATGAGATGACACTTGGCACATATGGCCAAGTGGTCTTATACATGGCTAAATGCGTGTTAATTTGCAATCAGATCGCATCATTTTTCCGTGTTTTATGATTTTTCGAAATTATGCAGAGTCATTATTGCGGGTTAATGACGACATAAAAAAAATATTTTCCGAATAGCACAACTACAGCGGTAGACTGATTTTCGTACAAAATTTCATCTCTCAGCATAAATTTACTGGGCGCTATGATGATAACAGACACACACACACACACACACACACACACACACACACACACACACACACACACACACACACACATACAGACAGAAAACTTTGTAAAAACCCCTCAGGAGACTTTAAAAACGTCTGAAACTCATAATTCCGTTTTCATCCCGGTTCGGAAATTTTTGCAAACACAATACTTTTCCTATAAACCTAATGAGGAAAATGAGGAAAATTCGAAATATTATCATTAAAATTAAATTACAGAGTCAAAATTTAATTTAATTGAATTTATATTCAAGATTGATTTATAAATAGAAGCTGAAGACCAAGCGTTACATTTTCATCAGCTAGATCTATTTTGGGATCAAATTTCAATGTCAAATTGTGAAAGCAAATAATCGAAGGTCAAGGTCAGCTAAAAAGATTGCCAGTCAATGTACAAGAGTTATTATGGAGAATTTAGGGTTTTATTTTGGTATAAATAACAGAGGATAATTAATTTAAGAGTTACACAAATTTCAGATGTTAAAAAAATTTAACTCT
This sequence comes from Microvelia longipes, assembly GCA_018340805.1. Taxonomy (NCBI): domain Eukaryota; kingdom Metazoa; phylum Arthropoda; class Insecta; order Hemiptera; family Veliidae; genus Microvelia; species Microvelia longipes. Next base: position 12,631,546 of record JACMZG010000002.1, on the reverse strand, counting down.
TGGATTAATCTTACTTTTTTACAGAATTGTCTTTTACAGAATCTTACATTTTTTTAAATTCAAAATCGGAAATGAATAGCACAATGAGCTGGAAAATGATTCTCTAATAGAAAATTAGGTTATATATATATATATATATATATATATATATATATATATATATAACGGGTTTGAGATCAGGAATGCTTAATCTGCTTGTGGGGCACGTTTTGTTTTTAGTTTAAGCCGTAGCTGTAGAACAACAGCTCTAATTTGGATTAGACTTAAAATGTCTGCACTATGATTCATAAGGTAGATTACTACCTTCTATCAAAAAGAGTCTATCTAGATGAGGCCAAGCATTCGTGGCCTATTTACTAGACGATCTATTACTCTTCCATAAACACTATTACTATCACTAATGAGCCGTGGCGTCCAAATTTAAGAAAGAAAAAGAAACAATCTCTCATACAATCATATGTGTATATGCCGCATATATGTGTATATACAGCATATATGTGTATATGCCGCATATATGTGTGTGTATATAAGTACGAAATTTTAATGCATTCAACCAACTTAATCTATAACCAACTAAGTTATCAAACAAGTTAAGCTATAGTTATTATCAGTGTTGCTTATAAACAACTTATGCTTATTATGACTGTTGCTTATTATGACTGTATAATTGAAACCAGTTAGTTCCTAATATGCCTCCCTAATATTTGTTTTAAACAATTTGTTACTATTCAATCATAATCATATTTAGAAAAGATAAAAGTCTCCCCATAAAACGAAATTTATTGACAAAACTAGCTTTCGTACTTACGACATCGTGCAAGGTACTATTAACCTATTGGTACAAAATATTGTGGTAACGTATAGTACAATATTTTGCGGTAAGATTATTATTACAAAATCTTGCGGTAACGTATACACTACAAAATCTTGCGGTAACTTATACTACAAAATCTACATTTGAGTCATTATTGTTGTTTACTGACGGCACACATATTTCATAAACAATAGGGTAGGGAATATCATAACAAGGTCGATTTTTGATTTTTGTATCAAGTTTAATTTCGTTTTAAGAAAGCTTTCGAAATTCGAAAGATATCGTGTCCCATAGAATCGTCTAGAACAAAATCTCGTACACACAAACACACACACACACACACACACACATATATATATATATATATATATATATATATATATATATATATATATATATATATATATATATATATCTGTGTGTGTGTGTGTGTGTGTATAAATATATATATATATATATATATATATATATATATATATATATATATATATATATATATATATATATACGTATTCTTGATCAGTAAATCCTCCCTCCAAAATATTCACATCCTCCGATCCATGATCCCAATCTCAAAAGCTTATTTTTCTTTGAAAATTCACAAAAAGCTCTCAATAACTATATATTAACTAAACATATAACTTTACATCGTTGTTTAATTCATTCATACTGATAAGTTGCACTTAAAGCACTTACTACAAGTTCTCTTTACAATTATTTAATTACAACCTAGGAAGCTTACCGAAAGCTCTTAAGTTACAATAAATAAATAAAACCAACCTTAAAATAAGCGCTATTTCTTCTTATCAGTCCCTATCTAAGTTCCCTCGTATTTTCAGGCCTGGAAAAAAATATTAAATATTAATTATAATTACTAACAATGATTTATAATTAAAAGCTATTATTTCAGTCATCGAAACACTTTTTGTTGATTTTCTTTTCACTTGCTTACCTATTAGAGAAGCAATAACCAGGGTTGGGGGGAAAATGCACATAAGTATTATAATTATTAATCATTATTTTATCAAATTGATAAAAAATTGGATTTAATCATAATGTATTTTTACTCATTTATCTTATTTAACAATAGTTTTGTCTTATAAATGATTTTACGTTTAGTTAAGTAAGGTCTGAGAAATACTTTAATCGTATAAAAAAATTGACCTATGAGCTTTTTCCCGCTGACCCTAGATATAATTCATGGGGCATGGCAAAGCTAGCCGCCCGCTAAGTCTAGTAGTCACTGTTGTATCTTCCTGAACTCCCTATAACACTACCCATAACAAGAATTTTGTCAAGGTATGAGCGAAATCACAAATGTGCACGCTATTAGCATAGCATAATGGCATAAAATATTATGACATTATGTCACTACACGTTAAGCTAATTTGACAAATTAATTCAGTATAATTTAAGATTTCAAAGGTTTAACATCTAGTTAAATAAAAGTGTTATAAGAATGTTATGTTATGTTGTTATAAGAAGTTAACATCTTAATCTACTGTAGCCCTACTATTATGGTAGCACAAGCCAAAAAACTGTGATTCTAAAATAAAATTATATGTGTCAATCGATAAAATCAGAATTAAAACTGTAAATCACATTTAAGTTAGTACTTATACGTTTTAAACTTATTTAGCATACATTGCAGAATACATATGCTTAGTTAATTTCCTTTTTTTCCTTCAAAAATTACTTGCTTTGCCACTGTATTAGTTTATACCTAATCTAAGCTGGAAGCAAGAATTGGAATCTTTAAAAATGTGCCTGAAAAAATTGATGTGAAACTAATAAAAATGAAGATGGCCGTGAACTAATACTTTAAAAATCTTTGTAGACAGGTGGAAGTCCAGAACTAAGTAAAACTAGTCGCACTTACGCAATGACTTACTGACTTACTTATCAATCAACTTGTGATTCTTTACAAGCACCTGCTTTGCCAGGATTCGGCGACTTTGAAATAACTTAGTTATTAAACAGTGATTCAAAATTTAGTAACACCTGTGCCCAGTGCCACCTGTGTAATTTAAAAGTCAAATTAGTAATTAGCTAATATTTTAATTCTATATTTTTTAAATAAATGAATTATAGACTGTTCAGTAAATCATCATTCAAAATTTATTAATTAGATGGGTCAAGTGGTAGGAGGAGGGGGACGTGAGGACACTCTCATGTTGCCCCCCAACATGAGAGTTAAGAAAAAATGAGTTACGAGTGCTTGATAATTGATTAACAGCTCAAGTTAAAAAGCATAAACCGGAACGTTAAGCAAGACATGGATTGTTATGCACGGAAGCACGCATTTCAAAGGAATTTCGCCCGAAATTCGACCACAGCGCCAGAATTTGGTTTTTTAAAATGCTTTAATTTATTGTAATACTCAATTTTTCAATAAAATTATTTATTACTTCATTTGTTGATTAGTTTGAAAGGCAAATTAGGGGGAGCTTGGAAGGACATTAGCCCCCGTTCCCCCTTAAATTTTATGAAATATTTTTCTTTTATTTATATCATAAAATTTATTATTTCCTATATTTTTTCTCTTACCAAAAAAAAATGTCCCAGTAGAGATTAGTATAGTCTGTCATATCATTAAGTCGCGGGACCCGCAGGTGTCGTACATATATAATCTCTTCACCTAAAAATGAGGCCCGGCGTTTAATCTTAGTACATTCTTTCTTAAGATCATCAAGTCGCAATTTAAGACCCCGTTAAATTTTCGATAAGATGTTATATTAAAAATGCAGAATCGGAAAATGACAATATCCTAAAGTTTTATGGCTTGTAAAACATAATGGAAATAAAGGCTACTTATTTTACCTAGTTTTTGGAATTAAGTATAAAAAGTAATAGTATTATATATATAATATATATATATATATATATATATATATATATATATATATATATATATATATATATATATATATATATATATATATATATATATATATATATATATATATATATATATATATAATTATATATATATATATATATATATATATATATATATATATTATATATATATATATATATATATATATATATATATATATATATATATATAATATATATATATATATATAATATATATATATATATACACTATACATAAATATATTACTGTAGAATGACGAATAAATCCTATATTTGAATCGTTTAGTTTAAAATAAACTTCTTTTATTAATTGGTATTTAATTTGAAAGTTGTTGAATCTTAACAATCTGTAGCTTTGCCTTGGCACGTGTCTTATAAAATATTTAATATGATTATTAATACAGACAGATGTAATATGTTATGAAACGCGGACAGGTTGGTACAAATCTGTACTGGTCCAGCCACAGGTGGGTTTGTACCAGGTGTACCAACTGATAACAGGTGCCGTGTTTGATTTCAAACCCAGTTACCTATTTAAAGATTTAATGAATTTTGTTTCAAAAGATAAATAAAAGATACACCTGCGTTTAATTACCGTATTCGCATTATTGGGATTTTTCTTAAATTGTTTATTACATTACAGAAGAATGCAGGTCCAACGAATAAAAAAACGGGTACGGGGTACCTCAGAACTTTTCCTCATCATATCAGATTTGCTACGCTCATCCTCCCTACTTCGGACTCGCTTCGCTTGTCCTCAGAATATACAATTCACCATATTTATACTGCAACATGTCTTCGGACTCGCTTCGGTCGTCCTCACATATTAAATACATCCGTTTCATTCTCAGCGCTCACCCATACAACACAGACCACGCTCAATGCTGATTACCTTTTATGATCCAACAAAAACCATAGATATTTTAGTCGCGTTAACACGAATCTTGGAGTACTTATATATTACGTAATGTACACACTTTAGAAGGTATCTAATTCGTACGGAAATACAAAACAATAGCGTAATGTCGTGTAGCGACAATACGTGTAATGTCGCGCATTGTGCACAATGCCTAACCAGTGGGGGCAGTATGGGTAATACTGCCAGATTTCCCATATTGCCCGGGCATTGTGCACAATGCCCAACACAGTGGGGGCAGTATTGGGTAATGCTGCCAGATTTCATATTGCCCGGGCATTGTGCACAATGCCCAAACAGTGGGGGCAGTATGGGTAATGCTGCCAGATTTCCCATATGCCCGGGCATTGTGCACAATGCCCAAACAGTGGGGCAGTATGGGTAATGCTGCCAGATTTCCCATATTGCCCGGGCATTGTGCACAATGCCCAAACAGTGGGGGCAGTATGGGTAATGCTGCCAGATTTCCCATATTGCCCGGGCATTGTGCACAATGCCCAAACAGTGAGGGCAGTATGGGTAAATGCGCCAGATTTCCCATATTGCCCGGCATTGTGCACAATGCCCAAACAGTGGGGGCAGTATGGGTAATGCTGCCAGATTTCCCATATTGCCCGGGCATTGTGCACAATGCCCAAACAGTGGGGGCAGTATGGGTAATGCTGCCAGATTTCCCATATTGCCCGGGCATTGTGCCACAATGCCAAACATGCAGTATGAATTTCCCATATTGCCCGGGCATTGTGCACAATGGCCCAAACAGTGCAGTATGGGTAATGCTGCCAGATTTCCCATATTGCCCGGGCATTGTGCACAATGCCCAAACAGTGAGGGCAGTATGGGTAATGCTGCCAGATTTCCCATATTGCCCGGGCATTGTGCACAATGCCCAAACAGTGGGGGCAGTATGGGTAATGCTGCCAGATTTCCCATATTGCCCGGGCATTGTGCACAATGCCCAAACAGTGGGGGCAGTATGGGTAATGCTGCCAGATTTCCCATATTGCCCGGGCATTGTGCACAATGCCCGTCTCCTTTTGGTCAATTTGGTCTAAACTAAAGTAATATATAAACCAAGTAGGGAAACAAACACGATTTCTGTCAGACCTGGCATATAGTTCACATTTTGTCCACCAGGTTTTTGGCTCAAATTTTCCTATGGGCGTAAATGTAAACAACTATTTACGGTTTTCAAAATGTTTGTTTTTATTGCATTTTGTACGATTTAGTATAAAATGTTAATAATTTGTGTTAGAAATACGTTTTGTCACATCCAATAGAGGTTTAAGTGCGAATCTTTATATACTAGGTTTTTTAGATTACTTAAATCGAGCGGCTAATTAAACTTTTTTCGAGTGCACTATTTAACTTAGTACATTTTTTGCGAGTTATATTTGTTTTTTCCTTTCAAATATTAATTGTAATTAGTAATTTACAACTTTGACCAAACATTTTTGAATATAATAAAAGCAATCGTGATTTTAAGTTATATTTTAAGGCAATACATTGTCGTCTGTATGTTCTTCAAAATGTAAATAAAAACATGTAGTTTACCTTTACTATAGTTTCTCTTTTTCTTTATCTAATTTATTTTAACAATTATTTCACAGAATTTAATACAAAATCATTAAACTATCCCGTAGATATTATTAAAGTAAGAAAACACGATTAAAAGTAAAACTCACCTGATGTTTTCAGGGTTACCAATAAAACTAAGTAAAAAACGTAAATCCTAAGAGGCGCATGCGCAGTTATTCCAATTTTAAAAATAAAAATATCCGAATAATTGTTGTTCATTTTCATATTTAACAACTATTTTTTTTTATATTATAGTAATAAAACATGCTAGTTTTATTTTAAAGTAATTTAAATTAACATTGAGTGTAAAAATATGAATTTTGATCAAATTGCCCAACCTAAAGCGAGCATTGTGCATAATGTAATAAATAAAAATGTTATTCATAACCATAGACTAATATTAAAAAGTTTAAATGTTAACAACATATTAAATGTTGTTTCTTTTATTATCCAATATTAACAAATTTAAATTGATGTCATCGATTACACCGATAAATCCTAAAAGTTGTGTTGTGTACTGCGCATGCTCAAGAGGCAAATTCAATAATAACCAAACCTATATGGTCATTTTGAGATTTTACCGGAGCATTTTGACTTTAAATGTTTAATTCGGTTTACACAACCGAGGGTTGTGACTCCTAGAAAGCACCGATGAATTCTAAAAGTCACCTAACAGGGGATATTCACATTAACATAGATTTATATGAGGAGTCTTGGTCTATACATCTTAATATCCAAAACTATTGGATGGATTTAATGCATTGAAACTCAAATACAGATTTACTAGTGCTGCATTCTATTGGTAATATTTACAACTATATTCTGTTTCCTATAGCTGGTATGTTATAACGAAATACATATTGTTTCCTATTCTGCAATAGCAAGCGACTTATTAAGTTGATATAAATAAAAATTATTAATACAGACTTATTAGAAGTATATTAAAAATTAAAATTAATATTATTATTAATTATATTGGTTATAAAATAAATATAAATAAAAAAAAATAAAATAATTTATTTCTCACTAATTTACAGTTTTACAATAAAGTTTTATCTTTTGACTATATTAATAATATAGTATTTATATTAATAATATAAATAAATTAAAATTAAATAAAATAATAAATAGTTTTATTAATTAAGGTTATCAATAACTTCAGCAACAGAACATCTAAATAGTACACAATACTCATCAATAATAGATTATACGAGATGTTTTAATTTTTTATAAGTTTTTTTGATTATAAACGCTAAATTTAAACATAAAATAAATAGGAAAGGAGGAGAGAATATCCTGTAATATAGGACGTCATAATAATAATACTTTATTATTATGATATATTTATTATTAAATAGTGATAAATAAAAGATTGCTACGAAATAGAAAAAGAAGATTACAATTAAAGAAAAAAAAGAATCATAATTATTCTTGAACAAATGCTAAAACTAAAACAAAATAAAAATACAAAAAATAAAAAATAAAAAAGAAGATAAAAGATCAACATGTTATGCGAAAGCGGTGCATGTTTAGAAAATAAAGAGCCATAGCAGGGCTACTGTTATGGTAAAAAAGCAGTAGTTAGACATAGTTCGAAATTGTGAAAATATTTTGTGATACAAAATATAGTAAGAGTATTACTTTCATTCTAAAAGTAATCCATGGATTACTTATATAATAGGGATTAATTACTGATTAAATTTACATAAATATAATGCAATATAAAATAGAGGTTCAAGTTATTATTCAGAGATGGTTAAATGTTAGTTATAGATGAGATAGATTGATTTTCTTGAAAATTGAGATTTTTTCCTGATAGCAATTATGGAATTCCACAAAAAAGACGTTTCTCTCTTAAGAAGTATGTAAATATTACAATTGCCAACGTTATAGGTCAAATTTGTCCTATAACGTAGGACATATTACATATTATAAGGATTTAAAGGAGGGAATGGTCTATAACCTAAAAAATATTATAAATATAGGATTAAAACAAGGGGATGTCCAATAACATAAGACATATTATATATAAAAGATTTATGAGAATGAGATAGTTCTATAACATAAGACATATAATATATAAAGGAGGGGATGTTTTACAACATAAGACATATAATTTATTAGGCTTTAAAATAAGGGGGTGTCCTGTAACAAAAACGTTATTATAAAAATAGGATTAAAAGTAGAAGATGTCCTATAACATAAGACATTAAATATAGAGAGAGAAATTAAGAGGGGGGACGTCCGTTAATATACCAATACTCATATTAGTAAATTAATGGACTAAAGTTTGCTATAAATATTTTTAGAATTACCGAATGAAAAATGTGACAATTACATTTATTTAAATATAAACCAAATAATGAAATAAAACAGAGTCTCTCCACTAATGATATATATTTCACATAGCCAGCTTTTAATCTTAACAGATCACCATCAGTGCCTAACCAATAAAGTAAAAAATATATTACAAAAAATTTAGTAAAAATTTTTACTTTGTTGGTTAGGCACTGATGATAATCTGTTAAGATTGAAAGCTGGCTGTGTCAAATATATATCATTAGTGGAGAGACTCTGTTTTATTTCATTACTTGAAACTCCACACTCATTTTTTCTTATTATAAACTAAATAGTTCTATATGTCTATTATGAGCTTTCTATTACACCAATAGTTTATTCCCGTGATGAACCCTGTTAGGCTTCAATGTTATTCTATCGTCGAAATTGGATCATTAAAAGAGCATTGGTACGAGCGAAGGGAGCATACACTTACCTATTAGCGAATTTCTTTTAGGAATAATTTGCTAATGGGATAATTGTCAATTTCTTGTAAACACGCTATCTTTCCAAAAATCGTAAAATTCAGGGTTGATATTTTTCAGAGAAAAAGGTCATAATAGAATGAATTGAATGAAACCGGTCCAAAGTCGATACGACCACTCAAAGTGACCAAATAGACGAAAAAACCATGATAAATTACCGTAAATACGTTAAAACCTTTACAGATTATTACCTTTACAGAACGTTAACCGAGCTTTAGACTAGTGCAAATAATAGTGCGCACTGCTTGTTTTATAAGCATAGTTTTATATAACCAAGTGGATAATTAAGCGCATTTCCTTTGATAAATACAGACAAAATAAGTTACAAGTAGTGCTTGATAATTGAGTAATTGCATAAGTTATAAAACATAAACCGGAGCTCAAGCAAGAAATGGGTTGTTGAGCACGGAAACACGCGTTCCAAAGGAAATTCGCCAGGCATGCGGACTACCGAACCAGAATATTTATTTGACAATCCAGTAAGAAGAAAAGATGCAGTAAATATCAAGGGTGAGGGCCCAGAAATCTTGGGGACAGGTTTTTAACTCCATTTGAAAGACCTTTATCTGATCCAGTCTTATCATTTTGTTTCATTATAGTATATGTAGTAGTCGAAAAAATAGTAGCATTGCCAATAATTTTTTTAAGATTAAATATTTTCCAGCTCTGAATTTGACAACAAAATATAACAACAGGTTATATTTTGATTTTCTTGGATTTATTAGCTCATAATAGTCAATTAGTTTAAAACATACTGATTTTTTTAAATTTAATATATTCCGTAATAATTATTAACTCAGTAATAATTATAGACTAAATACCTTTGCTAAATTAATCAATAATTAGAAAAAATTAACCCCAATTCATGAATAAAGTCTTGATATTTACAAAGATTTCATAACATATTTACATAATTAAACGTGGACAACTAGGTAGGTAGGTTAGACTAAACCATCACATACACACATGAGTTCAGAACCATAGTCTATCTTAATCTATTTTAGGCGTTCCTACTTGAGACCTTACCATTAGAGATATTCGTCGACTCTACCCAACAACGTATCTTTACAAACCAAATGTCTGCTTTAAATCGTGGCACTTTGAAGAGGCTTTTTTAATTTTTTTGCGGGACATATATTTTTTAACTAATTCTAGAATTAGTATTTTTTAAAAAGCAATGATTTATAATGTTTTACCTGTATAAACTACAGTTTTATCCAAATGTGTGCTATAAACCATTTTTAAAGATAGTATTATTTTTATTAGCAAATTTTACGGCAATTGCACTAAAGAGGCTATTAGCATGGAAGCGGCGGATGGGGGGGGGGTAATTATCTTGTCTTTCTATATCAATGTATATGTATATATATATTATATATATATATATATATATATATATATATATATATATATATATTATATATATATATATATATATATATATATATTAATATATTTGTGTGTGTGTGTGTGTCCATTGTTGATTAATTAATGTAAAAAACTATAACCTTGTACACACACATAAGCCTAGTCCTGCAATAAGTTCTGTTACAAGCATAAAGTTAAATATTCAAAATAATATAACAAATTTTGAAATGACATTTATTTCCTCTTATTTTATAACATTTTCGTAAAAGAAGTACAGTAAAATTATGCAAAATGGACTCCTCTAGCTGCTATACAGGCTTTGAATCTCAAGGTCAGTCGTCTATTGCAGACTGCAAGACTTCTTTAGGAAATTTTTCGACTGCCTTGGCTAGAGCTTTTTGAGACTGTCTAAGTTTGCGTGTCTTTGCTCTAACTGAGACCATAACTTATAGCCGAATGGATTTAGATCAGGACTTGCAGTTGGTCATTCTGCTTTTATGAATCCTTTTTCCTCTATCCACTGCCTTGTGTTGATCAAGTTGATCAAGCCTTGTGTTCTGGTGCAGAGTCCTACTGAAAAACCAAGGTTTTCAAGCAAACAAGGTGTCTTAATGGTTTAACAACTCTGTCTAGAACATCTTTCTGGTCGTTAATTGCACGATTTTTAACACCTTTTTCACAAAAATGAAGTTTTGTAGTGTCATCATAGCTGACTCCCCACTAAATCATTACTGAACTATGAATTTGGTCTCATTCAATCCTTTTAAATTTTCTTTTTTTTTCTTCTCGAGCATTGCAAGCATAAATTATATCATTTTTACGATCAAATTTTTCTTTAATTGTAAATATTTTCTATATCAGAAAATAAAATTTGTCGTGAACCGCCACCAGGTACAGAGAAATCAAAGCTTATGATCTCAGTACTCTATTTTTTAGAGTAGCATTAAGCTTATGCCCTGTCATTCAACGATAAGCTCTCACCTTTAGTTCACATTTAATTAGCCGAGACGTGGATCTAGCGGAAATTCCCATCAGCGGAGCAAATATGTTTTGCTTTCTGAGAAATTTTTTTATGCAATCATGATATAATGGAAATAATTTGGATTTTTTTGTTTTTAAATTGAAAAACTAAAGATAAAAATGTTTCTTGTGACAAAGATTATTACTATTTTATTTCTTCAATATTCGTACAAACATGAATATGAAAGTATTCTCAGATTCCATTATTTAAGAAACTAAAAGATAAATCAAATGAATACCATCAGCCTTGCTAACACTGATAAATAGTTTGAAACATGCAAACCTAAGTTTTGAACTGTGCTTGATATCCGTTTTAAAATTCAAGTTTAAACCAGAAAAACTTAAGGCATATAGAAAAATTATCTGCCTTTGTACTATCAACTTCATAAGAGTCAACCATTTTACAAATCCTCTATTCTTATTGGTCTATAATAAACCTATGCTTTTGTTTGACTAGACTAAAGAACCTGCTATTGGTTGAAGAAAGTATAGACTTTTTTGTGGCGAGCAGGTATAATTTCTATAGCTAGGATTACAATTCTAATGGTAGTCTAGGAAGGTACTTGGAGTACTGAATAACGAAGTATATAAGAAAACCGGTTTTTATTGGTTTAATATGTGAGAGGGTGAAGGGTACAGAGGAGTCGGTTCGGTACCCTCCTAGCACCGGAGTTAGAAATGAAGATTAAAACTTTTTCTCTAGTGGGTTTGTTCAAGAATGGAAAAAATTATTGGAGGTAATGGATATTCTCAGTTCTTGTCTGAACCGCAATAAAAGATACGATTTTAAAATAAAAACCATCGATTCTAAGCACCATATAAAAGGGTTTGAAGAGATAAAACAATTTATTAAAACAAAAACAGATTTTAAAACACCTTCATAATACCATTCCTAATATTAATTTAATTTTGAATAACAAATAATTCAAAAATATATTTTTGAACCTATTTTAACACATTTTAATTATATCAAAACTTATTCGTAATATTAAATAATTTAAAAATATATTTATTCTTAATATTTGTTTCAAAACTTCTTAGCATCAAAACTTAATAACAAGTAATTTAAACAAGCGTAATCGACCCCCCCCCCCCACTCACACATCCCCTCCACTTCCTTTATTTAAACAACCTCCTAATAAGCGTAATATCTTGATAAAAATTCGCTATTTATACAAATATTTCTAATACCAATCCCAAAACTTCTTAAAGTACAGATTTGTTCTCACTAACAAATTACTTAAAAACATATTCTTAAAACCTATTCTAAGGCCCGTATTCAAAGACATCTTCTTAACATTTTCCTAACATTCTCCTTAAGGAACAAGGAGAATGTTAGAAAATGTTAGGAAGATGTCTTTGAATACGGGCCTAAAATTTCTACTTAATACCAAAACTTATTCTTAATTACAAATATTTTAGAACATCTCCCTAATACCTATTCTAAACTTCTTCTTGATACCAAAACTTAAAAAAGTAGTCTGTTAGATTCGTCCCCGCGTTTGCATCAGAAATAATTAAAGAAAGAGACATAGTTCAGGTTGATAACCCGAACCCGGGGCATAAAGCCACTGTACCTGACCTACGTGAATGTAACCTTACAACTTATTTTTCTTCAGTTAACCTTGAATTTATAAATAGTTTTCTAACGAACATTTCCTTCCAGTTAAGTCTGTAAAGTTTCAACTCTATAACAGAAATACGGTGGAAGTTATGCGGAGACAAGCACAGACAGACAAGCATAATAAAAACGTTAAAATTGCCTGATACAAACATTTATGTTGAAAATTTGGTCTTTGATGTTTAGTTATTGATAAACCCAATATTTAAAGTGTAAATAAAGTGCTAAATAAGAGGTAAATAAAGTGCTTAACACAAATAGTAATATTTTAGACCTTGTCCTAACTGATTCATCTGATTGTAGAGTTGATCTAGCTAATGATTTTTTACTAAATCCTGATTCCCATCATCCACCTCTCTTACTGACTATTCCAAAAATAACTATTTGTGATTACTTAAATAATGAAACCTATAACTATGATTTTATAAATGTTGACTATGAGTCTTTGAACTATGCTTTAAATTTAATTGATTGGAAAAATATACTTGTTTATGATGACATTGAATCTAATGTAAACTTATTTTACAATACTCTTAATTCTTACATTGAAAACTATGTTCCTAAAAAAAAAATTATATTGGCAATTTTCCTGTATGGTTTCCTCCTGAACTAAAAAAATTAGTCATTAATAAACAACTAGCTCATACCTGTTATATAAATGGTTCTGAAGCTCACTGCAAAACTTTTTCAGATTTAAGAAAAAAATGTAAAACCTTAAGCAGACTCTCATACAAAAGGCACATTAATTCTATTGAATCCTCCTTAAAAGATAATCCAAAAAATTTTTGGAATTTTATTAAATCTAAAAAAAATGTTGATGGTATACCTTCCGTAATGAAATTAAATAATAATATAGCCTCTACTGGTCCAGAAATAGTTGAATTATTTAGAGAACATTTTTCTTCAGTTTATACTGAGCCCTCTCCCACTGACAATTCCAATGTTTTCATTCCCAAAAATTATTATAATAGAGTTGATATTAACATATTTCCCTATCTATTTCTGAAATTTTTAATTATCTTTTAACTCTAAATAATAGTACTAACCCAGGTCCTGATGGCATACCTGCTTATTTTTTGAAAAAATGTACTTTCTCTTTAACTATTCCTCTCCACATATTATATAATCAATCTCTTTCCTCTGGTATTATCCCGGATATATGGAAAATAAGTTATGTTACCCCTATTTTTAAGAAAGGTTCTAATTCTGAAATTACGAACTACAGACCTATATCTAAGCTCTCAATAATTGCAAAAGTAATTGAAGCTCTTGTTAGTAATGTCTTAACTCCTCTTTTTAAAAATGTTTTATCATATTGTCAGCATGGTTTCATTAAAGGTCGATCTACAACAACTAACCTTATTCACTTTACCTCTATTATTCTTGATGCCTTAGAAGAGCATGCTCAAGTCGATGTCATACTCACTGACTTTGCAAAAGCCTTTGATCGTGTTGATCTCAATATATTATTAGTAAAAGCTGAAGCTATTGGTATTGGTGACCCCCTTCTATCTTGGTTAAGATCCTTGCTGACTGATAGAAAACAAATTGTAAAAATTAAAAACTTCTTCTCAAAAATTATCTCAGTGTTATCAGGAGTGCCTCAAGGGTCTCACCTGGCCCCTATTTTATTTAATATTCTCATTGATGACTTGCCTCATTACCTTTTATATGTAATCTTATCTCTTTTTGCCGATGATGCTAGAGCCATTTATGTTATTAAAAATATTAATGATTGTGAAAAATTACAAACTGATATTAACCATTTTTTTCGTTGGACTCAAATTAATAAATTGTTTCTTAATTTAAACAAATGTGAAGTTATAACCTTTTCTAAATCTAAATCTCCAATTATTTTTAATTACACAATTAATAATCAATTTTTGAAAAGAGTTTCAGTTTGTCAAAATCTTGGTGTCACTATTGATAATGAACTCACTTTTATTCCTCACATAGAAGCTATTATTAAAAAAGTCTTGGGATGTTATATTTTTGTTTATCGTTATTCAAAAGAATTTAATGTTGATACTTTAAGAACTTTATATTGTCATCTTGTTAGACCTTGTTTAGAATATTGTACTTCTGTATGGTACCCTCAGGGTAAAGTTATCATTGAAAGAATTGAAAAAATCCAGAGAAAATTTATTAGGCTCGTTGGATTTAGAAAAGGTATTCCTTATAAAGACATTAATGTTGATGCCTTAATGGCCCAACTTGAACTTCAGAAACTAGAGGTTAGAAGAAAGAAATTTGATTTAATTTTTCTTTACAAACTTATAAATAACGTTATCGATTGTCCAGACCTATTATTACAAATAAATTTTAATATACCTCCATATACAACTAGAAAAAATAGATTTTTTGAATTGGAATACCATTGTACTAAATATGCTCAAAACAAACCTATTAACAGAATGATGAAGCTTGCTAACAATAATACTAATATTGAACTTTATGGCTCATTTACAAGTTTTCTAAATTCTCTGCCACATAACCTGTAACTTAAAATCTTTTTTATGTCCTGTTGATCAACTCACATTTTAGTGAACCTGTTATAATATTTAATCTATCTAATTTATTCTACTATTTTTACTATATTTTGTGTGTGTGTATGTGTGTATGTATTTATAAATATGTGTGTATGTATTTATAAATATGTGTGTATGTATGTATGTATAAATATGTGTGTGTGTGTGTGTATTTATATACAGTTTATATTTTTTACCCCATTTATTCATATCTTTACTTTTATTTTTACTCATTCTTCGTTCTTTTTACTGATTATTTATTACTTAACTTTCTAGCTATCATTATTACATCATCTTCTTATACTCTCTATAATTATTTATGATTCCTTGTTTCTTCCCCTATTTGCCATTTATGTATAGCTATTTTCTACCTTCAAATAACTTCACCTGCTTATTTTTATTTAGATTTTGCTTATTTGTTAGATATTACATCTTCTTTTGTTCTTATACTTCCTTCCTTTTATTATTCTTGTTTTAATTTATTTATAGTTACTATGTTTTATTTCCCTGTTTTTATTCCATACCTATCTTATTCATCCTTCTGTAATATATTATTCTTACATTATTGTTGTATTTGTAACTTATTGCTTTTACCGTATTTATACTTAAATTATCTTTGTTGACCTACATGATTTTTTTTTTTTTTAATTTTTAAAATTGACTTTATATTTTTTTTATTAATAAATGAAAATTTCTTTTTTGTAATGTAGCCATTTAGTCCATTTTTATAATATAATATTTTCTTTCATTAATTTCTGTACACTTTTTTCATTCTTAATATTTTGTTCTTCTAATTTTTTTTTTTTAAATCTTTTATATTACTTTTTTAATTTTTCTCTTGATGATTAACACATGTATACATATTTTATTGTGAAATTTTTAATAACTTCATACAGTAATACTACTTTTATTTATTCTGTTATTGTCCTTTATTTATTTTAAACTGTTAAATTAATGTTAATTTGCTTTTAAGCATAACTAAACAAAAAAATAAATGAATAAAAAAATTCTTCCTTTTGTTATTATTATTGTTCTTCAATACTTAGTTTTTTTGTTGTTTTCTTTTGTGTATTTTATTATATATTTTATATTCTTGTTTAACTTTTGTAAATTGTAAATTTTTTAACTTGATAATTCTTTATAAAAAATTTTTGTAATTTACTTATTGGATGTAAGTCCGTAATAAAAATATTCTTATTCTTATTCTTCTTATTCTTATTCTATTTTCCTATTAACATACAAAACGTTGGGAAGAAAAATTAAAACAATATATTTGACAAAATCAATGCCGTACAATCTCTCCCAACAAGTAAAAGTCACGCACAATGCACAACCAAATAATTTTCTGCCTTAACGCCAAATTCAATTAGCCCAATATTATAATTAGTCGAACCCTTTAGGAGTTTATTTATTACAATTTGAACTAATACACAACAACCCAACGCGTAATTATTTAATTTATTTCATCTTAAGAATTTTCTTTATTCTGTTTTGTTTTATTTGCCAAAAATTTAAGTTTTATAATTTTTTGGCTCTTACGTTTGTTGGCTCTTTGTTTATGCTGTAATAACAACAGTTTCTTACAGACAAATAGTGTATTGAATTCAAGAATTTGAAGAGAGTAATTAAATAGAGGTTTAACCAGTGTGAGTTACTGCTTTTCTAATCATGATCACAATAGCGGGATTTTATGTCAAAAATGCCTCTCTCTTTGTTTTAGAGACAGAGAGGTGAAAGAAGTAAGAGACCTTTGGCCTCCTGGCCGCATCGCGCCACCCTGTGGCCCTTTAGTGGCCTCATGAATGTTGTTTTATATCATATGTCATAATACTAGTTTATATAAGTGGCATACTGCCAATATTAAGCAAATTTCCAAATGTATTAGTAAAAAAGTGATTTGTGAACATATTTTTTAATATGTCAATCAATAAAGTAATTGTAATTCGTGTGCACAACATGAAGAGAACTTTTTTAAAGCTTATAAAATTTCCTATAAAATGAGCGTTTTTTGTCAAAATCGTATAAATACCACTAAAGCTATGACATTTGCTAAATGGCCAAAAAAATACACAAAAAGCCAATATTTTTCCAAAGAAATTCGCTGACTGCATAAATTAACCATTTTTTTAGTGTTACTGAAAGAGCCATAACTTTGGTTGCAGTAATCTGATTTTCATGATTAAACACTCGTTTTATAGATCATTTTATTAACTTTAAAAAATATTCTCTTCATGTTTTGTACACGAGCCACACGGAACCACTTATTTCTAGAAAACTGAATTTTGTGCAATTATATAAAATTTTGAGCATGCGCAATCATATAAAGGGCTCCACTCTAGATAGGCAGACTATGTTTTTTCTTCATAATTTAAGGTATATTTTCAGAAATATTTGGTTTGAAATCAAAATGAGTCACATTTTTTCAGGCCCGGCTCTTGGACTATTACTTCTCTTTTAATACCTACGATATAAATGAGACAAGCAAAAGCTGCATAATGTTCACTCACTAATTGCACCTAAGAATTTAAGTTTTCGTGAATAGTCAAGCAGTTCAAACAAGACCCCTAAGCTTCTCACGTCACATATTTCCCCCACTATTCCACTGCGAAATCTAAACAATTTAGACATGTTTAAACGATAATCCTTGGTCTCATTGCCAGTGTATTAAAGGCTTTATTGAGGTCAACGTCATCTCGATATCTAGGTCTTTATGAACTAAAAATCTTAAAAATATTTTATTTATTCTTGCCACCCTCAGATAAGCCAAGGTCTAAGAAAATGTATTTTCCAATAATAACATTTCTTATAGATTAAATTTACAGTCCTGTTCTTTTGAAAACATCAATACGAAGAAAATGTGATAGTTAAAATAAAAATATTAAAACCGGGTACGGGGTGACTCGAAACTTTTCCTCATTACATCGGATTCGCTACGCTCATCCTCTCTACTTTGGACTTGCTTCACTCGTACTTAGAATATACAATTCACCAAATTTACACAGCAAAACTTATCCGGACACGCTTAGCTTATCCTCAGATAGTATAAATATATTTAAATCCCAGCGGTCACACATTCAAGAACTGACCACGCTGAATGTTGCTTAACTCATATGATCCAGCATGGATATACTCATATGATCAGATACTTAACTCATATGATCAGATCCAAACATCATGGATATACTTGTATCAAAACGAAACTTGGTATACTTATTTATTACGTAAAGAAATACACCTGAACCGAATTTAAACTCGATTAAATTATTTTCCGATTTTTTACAAGTTTTAAAAAAGCGTATACAAGTCATTTGATAAAAATTAGACTTTGTAGGTTTGTAGTCAGCTACAAACTTCTAGAAAAACTGTAACCGCTGTCTCCTGACTTTTTTCTTCGCTGCTCGCCGGCACTGATGATGATCTGTTAAGATTGAAAGCTGGCTATGTCAAATATATATCATTAGTGGAGAGACTCTGTTTTATTTCAAGACATTATATTAGGTTTTCCGGTTATTTTCCAACACTTTGTTGGACACAAAGTGTTTGAATCGACTACGGAACGATTTTATTCGATTCAATACCCCAAACACATTAATATACATATCCTTGATTAAACAGATTTTTTAAAAATTTACAACAATGTGTTTTAAATCAAAATTACAACAATGGTTTTGTTGTAAATTTGTAAAAAACTATCTTAAGTTCGTATCCTCCTCAAGATAGATTTTTGTGCAAACTTTAATTTACAAATACCAATCTGTTTCTCAGCTTGTTTATATATATATATATATATATTATATATATATATATATATATATATATATATATATATATATATTATATATATATTTAATGCGATTCTAAAAGTTACTTTATATCTGTCAAAAATATGATGTCATACCACAACATCATATTTTACATACACACATACTACACATACTATATATATATATATATATATATATATATATATATATAATATATATATATATATATATATATATATATATAATATATATGAAATCTTGCAAAACCTCAATAAAATCTTGCAGCGTCTTAAAAAACATTTAAAAAGACCTTTTTCGCATTACAAGGTCCTTTAAATATTATACGGACAGCAAAAAGATATGAAATCGTTGTTTTCACACTTAGAGCCGAGAGATAGTTTTACTGCACGGGTATCTTGAAACTGAGGCTGAAAGCCGAAGTCAACAACTTGCTTATCTTACGAGTCGCTCCTGAGGACGATAAGTGTATATTGACTCAAGAGGCTTTCCTGAGAACAATAAATGTATTTGATCAAGACGTTGAGCTGTATCCCTTTTAACTTATTTTTAATGTTGATAGTCCAAGAATGGGATAATAAAAAAATGAATTAATGTGGCGACGTTTCGGCCAAGCTGGCCATAATCATGCCTTAAAAAGAAAAAGCAAAATCCACCCTGTTGTAAATGTAGGGTTTTATCAGAAAATAATTAAAAGTTAAATAATGCATATTAAAAAACTAGCTAACAAGAATTCTTGTTAGCTAGTTTTTTAATATGCCTTATTTAACTTTTAATTATTTTCTGATAAAACCCTACATTTACAACAGGGTGGATTTTGCTTTTTCTTTTTAAGGCATGATTATGGCCAGCTTGGCCGAAACGTCGCCACATTAATTCATTTTTTTATTATCCCATTCTTGGACTATCAACATTAAAAATAAATGTATTTTGACTCCCCAGGCATTAACGAGGAAGATCATTTGAGGGCAACACTTTGCTCAACTAAATTTTGTCTACTAATATTAAACTAGTATTTATTGATCAGGTCTACTTGCGATTGGGGAATACAACAGAGTAGAAACATAAATGTTGCATATATCAATTAAAATTTTACTGGTAGAGGATATCAAAAGATGTAATAGAAAAAAGTTTAAAATATATATCTTAAGTAGCAAAGCGCTTTCAACCTAACAACCATCAACAGTGTTGAATAAAGAAGAGCCATACGTTTTTAAATTCATGACATAGACGAAATATTTAGTCGAGTATTAGCAAAATTTGTCACACGTAGAAAATAGGGAGAGTCAGAAGACTGTTTTAAAGAAATAGCTTGTAGAAAAATTCAATATTAAAAATGTGTAGCCTTGGAGTAGTTATTACGCCTGACCTGCCTCAACACCCACTTCATACCACGCACCCAGTTCGTATTGTTACGTCACACCAGCATATCCCGTGGCTCTCTCGACTCCGTGTGTATTATGTATAATATAATGCATGATTACAAACAAAGTATTTATAATGTGTACAATATGATAAAAACAGCAATGTAATAGATAATGAAAGAAAATAAGTCACTTCACAAAACAAAACTTTATTGGCAAAGCGCTTTCAACATAACTAGAGGTCATCATCAGTGAAAAACCTTTGAGACGTTAAAGAAGTAGAGAAGTGAGTCTATGTTTTAGACTTACTTCTCCACTTCTTTAACATCTCAACGGTTTTGCACAGATGATGGCCTCTAGTTAGGTTGAAAGCACTTTGCCAATAAAGTTTTGTTTTGTGGAGAGACTTCTTTTCATTTATTATGAACTCCATTCACGCTCATTCTACTAGTATAGCAATGTAATAGGTTTTACAATGTATATACACATAAATATTCAGTGAGGATTGAGATAGAGAAGGCTTCTAGTCAAAGTCTAGGGTGTTACACCTTCGGACTCGCTACGCTTGTCCTCAGAATGCCATGATTATGAAAGCATTAAAGTGGTATTACTGGTCTAGCCCCACTTGACCAGACAACTTTAACACTTAATATTTGCATGTACTTTTAGCGAATTTCCTTTAAAAATTCGCCTAATGGGATAGGCGTCATGGCGGAAACCTCGGACCACGACACAAATCCGTTTCAGAGGTCCCTAATGACGAAAAAATACTTTTCGCGAGACTTTATATATATATATATATATATATATATTATATATATATATATATATATATATATATATATATATATGTATGTATATATATATATATATGTATATATATACACATATGTATTTCTAGACACTTTCTTGTAAACACTCTATCTTTCGAACGGATTAATATTTTTTAACCAAACTTAGTACAAAAATCAACCTTCTGTATTTTCCAAAGGAAATGCGCTAAAACCTTTAAAGATAACTGACTAAGCTTAAAGATAAGTAACTAGGCTTTAAACTAGTGCAAATAATAGTGTGTACTTCTAATTTTAGAGGCATAGTTTTGTACAACAACTGGATGATTATGCGCATTTCCTTTGGAAAATACAGACAAAATGAGTTACGAGCAGTGCTTGACAATTGAGTAACTGCTTAGGTTCTAAAGCATGAACCGGAACCACGCATGGGCATGGTTCTAGCATAAGCAAGAAAAGGGTTGTTTAGCACGGAAACACGTATTCTAAATGAAATTCGCCCGACAGCGGACCACCGCGACGGAATTATTTATTTAGTAGTTGTAAACTTATATAATGTAAAAAGCACGGAAACACGCATCCAAAGGAAATTCGCCCGACATGCGGACCACCGCGCCAGAATTTTTAATATGTAATAACTTATTTATGTTTTGTAACTCATTATTTTGTATAGTATGGTTTATTCGTAATAAAAGTCTTTATTTATTTATTTAACTTTAGCTTGATTAAAGCTCTGTTATTTATTGCCATTTAATCATGAAATATGATAACTACGAACCAATGTTCCACAAAAGCCTTAAAAATGTCAGCTGTCATACTTGGCAGTCTAGTTTATATTAATTTTAATCCCTAAAACGAATGATAGCAGTATATTTTATAATTGTATCATATTTATAATCGTATAATCATATAATATAATCTTTTCTTAATAGATTTTTTGCGGTATAACATCATATTTTTGACAGATATAAAGAAACTTTTAGAATCCCACTAATATATATATATATATATTATATATATATATATATATAATATATTATATATTATATATTATATATATATATATATATATATATATATATATATATACATACATATAATGTATGTATGTATAGATGAATAAGGTAAGTTTCTTAGAATTTATGGAATTTTCACAACAGTGTAAGTAAAAGTACAGTTAAAAGGTTAAAAGATATAGGACGAGAAAGTTTTAAAATTCAACATGGTGACTTATATCTAAATTAATTTTACTGGGTGGATTCACCACTTTTAGATGTACATTTGAGTCAAATTTAACGAATTATTAAAAGCTTTGATGATTCAGGTTATCCTGGTTTGAAAATATTATCAGCCGGACAGCAAAACTAGATATTATATCTGTTTTTTGTGTCACGTTTCAACTTGTTGGCATGAACACAGCAGGAGGTATGCGTGACATAGACACACACAGCCAGACTGAGTGATTAAACCCACTCATAACGTCATAAAAACGCCTCCAACGGATTATTGTCATGAAACCTCGGATTTT